>OX637393.1:23253743-23573743 GCA_951799425.1 Ilex aquifolium
TCATGAAGCAATAATTCTTCATACTCTTCTTCTTCTTCATTTGAGACATCTTTGTGATCATTCGCGCATATTTCTTTATATTTCCAGATTGGCCTCTGTTGCATAAGTGATTGGTGGACATCATCTACTTCACTCAAATCAATCCCCTCTTCACCCATTTGAAAAATCTGACTCATTGGGGTAGAATATCCACCATAGGTACCAGGTCTATAATGTGGGTGGGTAGAGTTATAGTGGCAATACTCTTCCATTAACTAAATCCCCGCGGGGGTAAACATTCACCTATCACTTTGGAAGTTGGAATTATCGAGGAACCTATCTCTTGTCTTAGCAAATCAGTGTAAGACATTCTACTAGTGGTTAGACACCCCCTGGTCTGACTCCCGCCTACGAATGCATTGATGTCCTCCGTCTCCACATACAAAGCAACACTAGGCATGGTGTGGTTGTCGACTACCACATCAAACATAGCACCCACAAGTTTATTGTTCCCACTTTTTAGTTTGACATATATACTTGTGTTTGGTCCAATTGTTACGGGATATCTACATATCAATCTCAACTTGTGATGCAACTTGTCCAATCCCATTACAGTATAAATCTTACTTAACAACTCCGAGAGTTTTGTGCCCCGGTTTATAACAATTTCTCCTTTAGGAGGGGAATCGTAATATAACCCCTTCGATCCATATTGCATTTCCCGCCCCAATACAATAATATAGTAACTTGATTTCCCGCCATTTCAAACAATATACATTGTCAAATAAGCACTGAAATAACAAGTACCTAGGGATAGATATGGACACAGTTAGAGTACATATGCTTCACAAACAGAGCTTACATATGGACACGTTAGAGTACGTATGATTTCTAGGCCCAAAACTAATGTTTGGTCCTTTTTAAGTCAAAAAATAGACTTAAATATGTTAGCTGTTTAATAAGTCGTGAGAGAGAGAGAGAGAGAGAGAGAGAGAGAGAGAGAGAGAGAGAGAGAGAGAGACTACTTGTTAATAAGCCATCTATAACCTACAACTTCCTTAATTTCGTATATCGCTAACAGCTCAACTAAATTATTTATCTTGCTAACAATGATGTATAGAAAAAAATCAATTCTACAGCACATAACTGATCCTCAACAAAGAATTGATAAATTTGAATGCATTGCCACCACTTGAACCTGGGACCGAGCAAAACCACAATCTATAGATCATGTTCAAAGTTTCAGCTTTAAAGTTCAATCATAGCCCATTAAAGAAAACTAAAAATACATGTTTAATCACAACCAAAAAAGCATCCCAAATATTCATGTTTAGTAGTTAAGCCTAATCTACATGTTTAACAACCCAAATATATGCATCGGCGAGTCACCGTTTGTGAAGTTCTATTGTATCTCATATTGGTGTTTGTAATTCATAGATTAGACAATAGATTTTTATTTCGATTCACTAAATGGCACCAACAGAGATTCATCTTCACATAAAAAGATAATACTTTTGGTAGCGTATGTACACAATATAAATTTAGAGGGAAAAACCAATATTTATTCACAAAATCATAGTAGAAATGCGTGACACCAAATGATTCTCATCAACAACATCAGGGAGAATAATAACATTAGCACATAATTAATCGAATTAGGACGGCGTTAAATCGTAGTCTTTAATCTTTATGTTTTGTACGCAATCTGAACTGGGTATCCTAATTTTCAAAAGAGCGTATCTTTATTATTTACTCTTTTCAATGACTATGTGTGAATTAAGCAAAAAGGCCCAAAGAGCCGTGGATGTAACTTAAACCATTGAATTAACACAAAAATAAGCTAAAGAATAGATAAAATTATCTTGCTAGAACCTCAAAAAAACCCCTGATTGTAGTAGCTGGAATTCGATCATTGGGAGGAATCTTAGTCAAAAAATAAAATCTTGGCTTTGCAATGTCAACGTGGTCGTCGCAAACACAGTTAATTTGCGTGAGAACCGCTTTGATTTGGGTAAATAATCAACGGTGATAATTCTCAAATGGAGCGAAGACGATGTTCGAAAATTGTGGGAGATATAGTATAGAGATAGAGAAAGACAAATATCGTTCATAATGAATCTGAATCGCTGGATTTGGGGTTTTCAGAGCAACGGGGATGGGTTTACTGGTGGTGGTACTCTAGTGGCTTCAATGGCGGTGGTGATTCGGTGGAGGAGGATAGTGGTGGTGGCATGCTCCGGTGGCGTGTTCTTCTGGCTCTCGTCTGGTTCTCAACGGATTAGGGGGATGGGGAGTAGTGATGGTGGGTTTTGGTGATGTGGTTTTCGGATGGTGGTGGTGGTGATTTCGAATGGTTGTGGGGTTTGGGGAGTTAGGGGAGTTAGGGGATTTGGGGAGAAGGTAGAGGTGGTCGCCGGAGGTTGCTGGTGGTCACTGGAGGTTGCTGATGGACGTTAGTGGTTGATGGTGGTGGATAGTCGGATTAGGGATTGCAGAGGAAATAAAGGGGGAAAATAAGAGGGAAGGAAGGAAAAGAGAAGAAAAGGGAAGTCTGGGAGTGCTGTAAATGTTAAAAACGTCAATGTAATTGACATTTTTATTGAAGATGTCTAACCAAATGATGTTTTATAAACTCCACAAAAATATTATTTTTAAAACTAACTGGATTTGAGAATTACTTCCAAGTCACCCGATTTTGGGTAAAAGCTCAGCCTTGAAATGAGGCAGAATATTTTTGCTATTTGATTGCATGCATGCATGGAAATTTCTCATCCTCTTTATCTACACATTGTCCTTGGGCAAAATATCACTTTTCTCCTACTGCATTTTACTATAGGCAGGTGTCTTGCACAAGATCTACGAGTTTTTATTTATATTTTTGTTGTGTGTGTGCATGTTTGGTGTAAGCTAATGGTATTGAATTCGCTATTTGATGGGAATTAGCTAATAGTATTTCCCATTTCGAAGGTCCAAATTCCAGCCACATCAAGTGTTCAATATGATGTAATCAAGGTATCAAAGCAAAGCATTGTCAAACTTTCTGGTGCGAGTCAAGGGCCTTGGAAAGAACATGGTGGAGCTCTAAAACCTTGTTGGAAGAAGCCATCTATAAGTGAGCTCTACTTTTTCTATTGATTGAGATTAATCAGGCACTTGGCACAATCGCCATACAGTAATTTTCAACTGTCCTTTAGTACTCACTTTTTTTTTTTTTTTCATTTTTTTCCTATAGAATGGAGAGAGCCTTCAAATGGTTTCATCTTATTCTCATTGACTAATGGCCCTGAGTATCATGTCTCCCAGGTACTATGTACACACGATTTATCTATCCATAAATACATGTTACTGTAGAGTTTTTACTTCGAATCCATTTATTAGTACTTTGCTCAGAAAAAAAAAAAAGTACTTTGCTCGGCTAACCTAATTATGAGTAAGCTGATGTAGAACAATTTTAGAAGGTTATTTATTTTTTTATGGTGGCAGTATCTTCTATTTTATTCTAGAATGATAAAAGTTGCCTAAATCATGTCAATTTTTCTAAACTATAAACGACATATTTTTGTTCTTTTTAGTAACGTCCGTAAAACTAGGAATGTGTTTCCATTTTCGGGAATATTTAGGGTTTTCGGTATCTCTTTTTTTTTTTTTTGATCTGATGAAGGCGGTATCTCTATAAATTGTACCCATGTTAAATGAGATTTATTTTTCAATTCTATTAATAATATTTTAGAAATTTTATTCTCTTTTTCTATATGGATTCAAAGTCGTGTGTTTTTCAATACACAAAGAAACGTTTATTTCTTTGTATCTTCCGTTACCATTACATTAGTTGGTATCCGAACCTTGAGTGACCTGGCATGATTGATAATCAACGAAGTGGTAACAACTTTTTCTAGTAATGGTGATCATGAGGAAATGGTTCTTCCAAGAATAAAGTTCATTAGTTCTTGGTGTGGGAAGCAAAACTATCATGATTTCCACGATCCCGTCGCTCACTCAATACTTAGAAACAAATTCAGGCTCATGTTCAACCTCCATGCAGGACTACAAAAAGTTTAGTCTCAAATATAAATCTAAGTAGACAAATGCAAGCATATCGAGTTGATTTAAGTATAGCCAATTACAAACCACATGTGTTTTTTTTTTCTTTTTAATAGAATAATATTTCAGAGAGTTTCTCTTCATTTTTTGTGTGGGTTCAGAGTTGTACATGTGTTTTTGATGCATGAAGAAACTATAATTTCTTGTTATATTACGGTATAATTTCTTCATTTTTTGTTATACTTCGGTATAATTTCTGCATTTTTTGTGTGGATTAGTGTACCCATTTATGCTGCGGTGTAAGCAAAGATCAATTAGCATGCTTGTTAGGTGCTCCTTGAATTTTTTTTTTTCTGAGACATGTACAAAATCTGTAATTGACTAATCTCATCTGAAATTGCTTGATTGTGCTTCATAACTTGCGGGGTTGCTTTGCTGTTCAGTAATAAACTATAGTTCGCTTTTTGCCCTTTAAAGAAAATAAATTATGTCTATTAATTTTAGTTTATTTCAGATGGACAACTATTTTTTTCAAAACTATCTTCTTACATCCCAACTTTTATGGTTACAACATAAAGTCATGATCGTATGTTGGCCTAAAAGCAACCTAAGAGTCAGGTTGTTTAATTGAATGATTAATTTTGACATACTTTTATTTTTACCAATGATAAAATATAAGAAATAATTTTGTGATGAAGAAGATAATGTGTATGATGAGTAATGTAATATGAATGATGCAAATAGGTAGGAAAGAAGAAGAAGAAAAACAAACAATATTTATAGAGGTTTGACCCAACCACGATGGACTACGTCATCTTTTCCACCTCCTCATCCGAGCTTCTTTTTCACTATCTCAGTTGTTCCAGGAGGGAAAACCCGATGTGCATTTTTTCTCACAATTATACACATGGAGCAATAGACATTATACCTAGAGGGAGAGGGTGAATAGGTTTTTCAATTTTAAGCTCAATTAAATACCAATTAAAATCTAATTGACCACAATTACCTCTTCTCAATTATATATAGAAATTAATGATGAGAACCCTTTTCAATTACCACGATCCCTCAAATCCATGAAGATTGATGTTAATTAATATTCAATTAATTGACACAAACACTCAATCTCACGGGGATCCCAAAATTCAAACTCAATGCACAACTATGGATTGATACATAGTTGATCAATCATTTTAACAAACACATAGTCCACGAGTGTGTTAACAAATACAAGTGTATACAAATAATTAAGAAATAGCACAAGTAATTTGTTGGAAAACCCTCCTCGAAAAAACCGAGGGAAAACCTTCTCATTTCACCAAAACCTAATCTACCACTCACAAAGTCAACATACAATTATTCGAGTCTTATACCTCAACCAATACCATGACTAGATTCTCCATTTCTTGTTGTCTATTTGCCAAAGGCCCTCCTTCGACGTTTTGCGTAGCTTCACTTGGGCTCACCGCTGCACGGTTCATTTAGGCCTCGAGCAATCATAGACACGCCAACGATTCCTAGTATGCACACACCAATAGATTTGGTTCTAAACCATCAAGATCTTCAACTGCAGTTTGTGAGATTTGGTAGAATCTCTAGTGGTAGCCTTTAGGTTTAGGGATCTAGGTTAGTGGTAGAAGCTCTCAAGGTAGAAGATTTATTTTCTCTCTTAGAAATCTCAGAAGATGCTTAACCTAGCTGTGGGAAAGACTCTCCCTATTTATAAATTCGGAATAAGGGTAATCTTAGTAAACAAGAAAACTCATATTTGTGAACAACCGTTTGATCGGTGGAAGGGCGGTCATAGGGCGATTTTCGTTGGAATGAAAATCATGTTTAAATCCTGACCAGGAGCACTGACTGCTCAAGCGACCATGAGCCCCGCTTGAGCGACCATGAAGAACCGCTCGAGTGAGCTCTGTACTCTGTCGTGGCCTTTTTCTATTCCCTAAGTCATAAAGAGACCACTCTAGCGAAGGCTAGCTGATAGGAATCGGATTATATTTCGTTATAGTAGGCATAGACGTAGTGATTAGGAGTTATTTGTCATTTCTTTTCAGGGACTTAGTTGTCATTTTGACTATTTATTTCTTTTAAGGTTCTTTTGGGATTTGTGCTCTCCCTATATATATATATATATATATATATAGGGGATATAGTATTTGTTTTGGTAGACTTTGATTATTGATTATTGATATTGAATCCTGATATTGCTTATTTCTCAAATTCTCTTAGTTTTCATCCCTTTCTTCTTCTTTTCTCATCCCCTTCTTCTTCCCTTCTCATCCCTAATTCTTTCATATTACGATCTACATCAATTTGGTATCAGAACCCAACTTCGATTCGCACAAAAAAAAAAAAAATACTGTTCATCGTGCGCACTGTTCATCGGGAAAACACTGTTCATTGCCAAAAAAAAAATTCATTGTTCAGTCTACGACAAGGGCTAACAATCTGGGTTTGCGTCTGCCACTGTTCGTCGTCATCGTTGAGCCCTGATTGTTGAACCAGTAAAAAAAAAATATTGTTCATTGCGCATTGTTCATCACGACACTGTTCATCGCCACCAACAACTCACTGTCCAGTAAAAAAAAAAAAAGAACTGTTCATTGCACCTGGTGTTCATCGTTGTCATGGTCTCCACTGTTCTGGTCTCGTTCCATAAAAAAAAAAAAATTATCAGACTTTATCGCTGCTTGTTGATCCAGATCTGCTTCTTCATCGCTGCCAATTGCTTCTTCGTCATCGATCCGTCATCGTTTGGTGATCGATTTCATCGTTTGCCTCTTCATCTTTGCTTATTCGTCTGTGTTGTCGCTGAGCTTGGTGCTTAGGGCTTTAGTTACAGGCATGATAAAGAAGAAGAAGAAGTTATACTGCCAGAAGTTTCAGGAATTACAAAAATACCCCAGAAAATTTTAGAATTACAGAAACATTCCCAGAAGTTTCAAAAAATTACAGAATCTCCCCGTAAGTTTCAAAAAATTTCAGAAATACCATCCAGAAACTCTAAAATTGCAGATACATCTCCAACAGATTCAAAAAATTACAGAAATATCACCCCAGAAGTTTCAAAAATTGCAGAAACACCTCAGAAAGTTCTAGAATTCGTAGGATCATCCTCTAAATTGTCAAGTATCCTCTTTGAGTTGTATATAGCACTAGGTACGAGTTCTCTTCGTTGAGAATTCGTGATTAGTATTTATATTTGTTGGTAAGTAAAAAAAAAAAAGATCTTACCTAAACTTTCTTTCTTTGTTTTTCCCACACACCACCTTCATAACTTAGCTTGCCCAATTCCTTGTTAAACTCATTGTTGCTTGTCTCACGTTTATTTGAGTCTCTTCACAATAAGTTTGTTCTTGTGTGTGACCATTTGTATTGATTTATAGTTTTTATTACTTGGTTTAATTTTTAGTCTAGTCGACATTTTACATTAGCCCAAATTTTATATCACATTCACTATGACCCCTCAAGAGCTTTCAGAGTCCTATACTGTACTGGAACAAAAATTTGAGACCTTCACCATTGATATGACCGACACTAAACAATCAGTCGACTTATTACGTGAGGAAGTTAAAGGAATGGGGCAACAACTTTCTCAAGTTACTACTCAACTAGCCCAATTGACTAAGTTTATGGAAAAACGACCAATAGAGTATGACCAGGGTGAGTCACCAGTTTCACCTAAGTTCAGATAGGCACACCATGTTAGGCACCTGTCTCTCCCGATAGATCTTACTGACTCATGTCAAGGTGTCCTACCCACTCCGCAGGTAGCTCAGGGGAGCTGAGTTCAGTGTCCAGATAGGAGGCCATCTCCTAATACCGTTTTTGGACGAAATGTAGGTCGTAGGAATTTTTAGGAGGATCCCGCTGAGGTAGTCATGTCTGACTATTCAGCAGAGGGTGATATGGATGGTTATCGTGAGCCCTTCCGACCACACAAAGAGTCAAAGTGGACGCTCCTAGTTTTGATGGTAGGTTAGATCCTGTTGTTTTCTTAGATTGGTTGGATGAAATGGATGACTATAGTATTTGTTTTGGTAGACTTTGATTATTGATTATTGATATTGAATCCTGATATTGCTTCTTTTTCAAATTCTCTCTATTCTCATCTCCTTCTTCTTCTTTTCTCATCCCCTTCTTCTTCCCTTCTCATCCCTAATTCTTTCCTATTACGATCTACATCACTAGCGAGCATGGATTGGTCCCTACCAGGTTTTAAAGCATAAAATCTAACAAAAAACTGGTCCTCTAGAGCACTAAAGGGTGTTGCTTAAGAGGGGTCCGGTAATGAACCAATTTATTTTTTCAAAACACAAAATTGTTAAGAAAAACTTTTGTTTTCAAAACACCTAGGAGCCATAATCGGATTTCTTCCATTTTCATTTTTATCCTAATCATCTTGAGTTAAAATGACTAAGGGTTCAGCTTAGATGTTTAGGTTATTATCTTTGTCCTAAGCATGAAGGTGCATACGGTGTTTGACTGATGTTGCTTTGATGCTTGATCTCCTCCCTTCAATGATGCTTTCAGATCTTCGACTTGATACCTTCATGACCATGGAAAAATGTTGAGATTTACAATAGAATCTACCAAATTAGCCAATTACAACATGTGATCTAACAATCTCAATCTTCTTCAATGGGTAGAGATCAACCTTTTACAAGTTTCGTCTTCTTCGGTAGGTGATGACACACCCTTACAATCTCAAGCTCAATCAATGAGAGAAATGTTCTTTTATCTACAAGTTCACCCTCAACTATTACAGCAAGAGAGAATAATATAAGAACAAACACAATCTCTATTACAAGATAATCACCATTTCAAGCACTATTCAATGTGTTTGCCACTCATTCATAGCCCCAAAATTCTCAAAAATTCTACTTTCTTCAAGCCTCGCAATGCCCTTTTACAGTATAAGCCTTTGCACAAGAAAGATAGGCCAAAAAACTAGCCGTCAGAAACTTCAACGGTCAGTTCTGGTCATCTGGGGCCAAGGTCCGGTTGTCCGGTAAAACATTCTGTCCATAACACAGCAAAACATGATTTTGCCTTCTGGTCATTCAGATTTCTTCACCGGTAGGTCGGAGCTGTGCACTGCCCTTAACTTCTAATCTAGTTTGGACCCTCAAAACGTTCGAATCTGACTACACGTATTTCAAACAAAGTTATAGCCCTTGTAGTCTAATTTTTAAATCTTTTTCAATCACATCAATCGGATATCAGAGTAAAAAGTTATATAATAATTACCAAGCATATGTCTGATTCTCCTGATTGTTAGCATTTGTGCACTACCTTCAACTGCCATTCTATTTTTCACCTCGACAATGTTTGAAACTGAACATTGATATTTCAGATAAACTTGTCGCCCTTGACGTTACTTTTCAATCCCACAAGAAGAAATACAATTGAATAATTGAGTTGAAAGTTATGCTCATAATATCGAAACTAAGTCAAATTAACTGATTTAAGCATTCTTCCTCCCTGACTTGTTTCTTCCACTCCTTTGCTTTAATTCTTCCACTCTTCTTGGAAAGAAACATAATTATACACTTACAATGATCAATCCCACGAGGTTATTGCATAAGTTTCCATGCTCATTGCCTTTGTTTCTTCGCATCTTCAATCATTCACTTTAGCAATGCTCATTGTCTTACTTTCATTGCATCTTGGATTATCCAATTTATCATATAACTCATGCACATCTTCTCCTTTGACGCTTGATATTCGATGTAGCTCATTACTCACTCAACTACCTCTTGTGTCAAACCTGTACAACACTTTACAACAAAACTCACATGAAGATGGTTAATTAGAACGAAGTGTTTATTGTCATAAAAACCTTGCTTAGCGAAGCAAAGGGTCAACATTCTTTCCACCTTACTTTAGCAAGCATAGGGTCGGCATTCTTTCCCTTTTTGATGATTACAAACACACTAAACCAATGATACATATAATTCATTTTCTAACTGAGCATATGCACATATTCAATGTTACATTCATATATATCAATGAAATATTTCTCCCCCATTTGAAATCATGAAAACTATGTCAATCACATTAAACTAATAGACTTAGATTCCCCACAAGTATATGAATATCTATCAGTGCTAATATTTCCAATGTGTCTCACTTCTTCCCTTTGACATCATCAAAAATATATCTATTAGCAAAAACTTATATCCATTAGACTTAATTGTTTTGACAAATAAACTTATGCTCCCCCTAAATATATCCAAATCCATTGATGTCAACATTTTCAATGTCATAACATGTTAATGCAACAACATATGCTTCTTTTTATCATATGAATATTCACTAATGTCATCTTAAATCAATGTCTCATTTCTCCCCCCTTATTTACTTAGCATCATTTGTAACATGAGACGTCAAATTTTACACTTCTCCCCCTTTCTACTTCAATCCATGCTCCCTCCTTTTCAAGCAAATTATGTATATATATCCCAAAACAATGAGATCCATCAAGTACTCATTATCCAAGTGTTCATATACCATAAAGATAAACATAATACAAAGCATAACCTAAAGATATATCAATGTAGTATTTGGCCTTTAAATCTTTCAAATGCTTGCACATTTAATATAGGTATCCATATAGTTTCACATCAAGTCATCATTAAAACTTTGCTAGCAAGCTCCATTCAATGTCTCCATTTTGGACATGTTCCTCCCTAAAGATGATGTCACACACTAAAAATTTTCATTTTAGCTTCAAGTTCACATTTTATACACGTGGACTATATCAAAATAGTCTAATTAATCTATATCACTAAATGCAATTAAACCACAAGGGCATTCTAAGTCTAATATCAAGATACTTGATATCCTATCAAAGTTCTGGTTCAAGTGTCCTCTTTAAGTTCCAAATTCACCTATTTTGCGGTTTAATACAAACGGACATCCATGATGTGCTTAAACTATTTAGCAATATAAAAACATCATGAGTTATATGACCTGCAAGAGTAACACTACTTAAACATAATAACCTAAAAAAAAGTGTAAGCCATATAATTAAGAATACTAATTCATTTTGTGCTTAAATATTTTTTAATTCTATACATAAATGTTAATCCAATTAACTATTAATTTGATCTAAGCTTGATTGCTTGCGATGAATAAATCAATGCTTATGAGTAGCCATGCTTTCAATATAACATTTATTAACTATTTTCTTCAAGATGCACTTCATTTCTAGGTAGTCATGTTTGACATCCATATCTATCTAAATAAATCCTCTTTAAGCTTAGAAATGTATCATCTAAATGATGTGTTTTTTAGGATCATTCTTCCAATTTCATTTCTAGCACACATTAAATCTTTGAGAGAAGGTATCATGTAACAGACAAAGTGCACGTAAGTTCATGGTCTCAATCCCAAATATTAACTTTTTCCTTCTATTCTTTTAACTGCATATTCCCTCTCTTCGTCATCTCTTAACAAATTTATTCATTTTTAGTTCAAGAGATGCAATTATTAACCTTTTCAGATAACAACTTTCTATTGAATAAATACATGGTATATAATCTTAGGGAAATATATTTAAAAAAATCAAATCATTCCTAATGGTCATGGAGGATTTTTAGTATTCTTTGTACGAGGTAGAATTTTAATTTGTTGAAAGTTTATAAGTTACCATTTTTCAAGTGCTTCCAAGCATTGTTAATCCTAGAACCTCTTCTTTCAATCAATTTTTATTTAATCTTCTTGAACTATTTGCTCCTTAGAAAGACTCCCCACATTTGCTTAGCCTAATGATTGTTTAAACTTATGCTTCTAATGCCACGACTACTTAGAGAATCAAAAGAAGGTTTACATATTCACAGTGCCTAAACCTTATAATTACTTTGGTTATTTTAAACTCAAATGTTCATATGTTTTAAAATGCAAGCTAGGCACAAATGGGTCTTACACTAAGTTTCAAAACTTATAACTAAGGTATCCTAAGATGCCCCAAATATAGTGAAGTGCATTCATAAGGTTATTCAATGATACACACATGCACAACAACAATACTTTTCATGCACCCTGTCAGCAACAAAAGACACTGGTGCACCATTCAATTTTACAATCTCATCCACATATAGTTTTGCATACCTATCTAATGAAAAATTAGTTTTAACAGCAAGAAAATGAGCAGACTTCGTCAAATGATCTACTACCATGCAAATAGAATCATGGTCTTTCGAAATGCAAGGAAGACCTATCATGAAATCAATCGTAATGTGCTCCCATTTCAATTCCAAAATAGGGAGTGGCTATATTAAACCCACAGGCCGTTAATGCTCAACCTTCACCTGTTAACACTCCAAACATCTTGCCACAAATTATGCAATCTCCCATTTCATTACCATCCACCAATAATATTCTCATAAGTCTCGGTACTACTCAGTGCTAACTAGGTGCATAACATAAGCTGGATTGTGAGCTTCCTCCAAGTTTTCCTGCTTCAACACCAAGTTAGGTACACACATACGAGTACCAAAGAAAAGCATATCATCCTATCATATTACAAAATCGGTTCGAAGACATTTCTTAACTTCTTTCACAATTTTCATCAATTGAGGATTTTGAGCCAGCGCTTCCCGGATATGGTCTATCAATACCAGCCTTACCTTCAATTGAGCTATTAATGTATCAGCTTTAATCAAAGCCAACTCCAACCCCAAAGATCTCGTATTGGAAAAAGTATCAACTCTAGCACATTGCACACAAGTCGGTTCAAGAAACTTTGAACAGGTTCAACCCCAATCAGAACCCTATTCAACTGGTTGAACACATGTTTGAACCGACTCAACTTTAAACCGAGGCTTAAAATACAATTCAAACCCTCTCTTTCACCATCAAAACTCAATTCTATTTCCACCCAACCATTACCCACACTACAAGGATACATCTAACAGTTGAAAAACACATAAATTTACAAGAATTCGTTTACCTCTGTTGCGGCTTGATTCCTTCCAACTCCTCTGAACTCACACTCAAGAACCTAGGGTTTCTTAACTCCTCAATTCACAACCTCCATTCAATTCCTTGTGCACAAGCAAGGATTATGCTAACTACAAAGAAGAAATTATATACAAACTCAAGGAAACAAGAAGTTCTTTCCCACCTTTGTTTTCAGTAAAAGAGGTTTAAGGTTTGTTTCAAAACCCTTCCTCCCCAATTCTCCTCTTCTTCAACTGGTTTATGCCAAAAGGCCCTCTTTAATACCTACCGAGCACAAAGGCTGGAGAAACCCCATGAAGCCGGGTGTCCCTATTGACTCATCACATTTTTCCTCTATTCACACTAAGTTCCCCCTTTGTTTCTTTTATTCTTACATTTAACACACAAATTTTCCCGTCACTTCCAAAATTTCATCTAAACACTCTACTACCTTGTAATTCAACAATAAAATTCTTTAATTAAAAGCATACCCAACTTCTCAGGGTTTATTTATCAAAATTTTAACCCCATACAAATATTATCAAATTACACTTTAACCCACTTTATTTATAAAATGGTATGATATGCATGTGTGAGTCTCACAATAAATTTTTAGGAAGGGCGTATCACCGTAAACAAATAGTGGTTTTGTCCTCACAAGACACCAACTCCACTATGGGTGATAGGAAACCTTCAAACCGCTCAAGGTAACAAAAATATCTAAATACTCTGCGATATAAATTCGAGTGCAATTAACTTTAATCGCACCCACCCATAGAGATAATTTTCACAACCTTTCCATAAAATTCAACTAAAATCAAAAATCATGGTTCAATTCAAGAAAACATGTAAGAGATCCCCAAGAAATATCTTTGAACTTATAGTAATCAAGAATTAGGGTTTTTGAAATCAAGAACATGGAACTAGTGATGTAAAACATGTGTAGGCTAGGTTATAAATCAAGAATTAGGGTTTTTCAATCTAGAACTGATAAATCTTAGAAGCAAAACATATATTTTGTTCAAGAAACAGACTATGGATTCAAACAAATGTAAAAACATTGTGGATCAATTATTTATGTCATAATAAAGATGAAAATAATATAAATATATATCCATAATCTCAATGGATGAGTTTGAGAAGGAAATCCTACCTTGATCCATAGAAAATTACTCCTAAAGTGTTTTGTGCGATTGCTTACACATTGATGTCCTCAAGAGCAAGCCCAATTTATTCCTCTTCCTCTTCTTCTTCTCTCCAAGACTCTCCCAGACTTCTTGGGGATGTAAAACATGTATAGGAACCGTAAAATAAGTCCATATGGTATTTATAGTGTCAAAATAGGAGAAAACACTCAAAATATGTCAAGGACTGACAAATTCTCTACATCATGCATCCGGGCATGTGTTTTGTCCCATCGAGACACGAGTGACTTTTTGGCCAGATTTCTGGTTTGATTTTGACCTAGTTAGAAGCCGATTCACGAAATTTGTGTGAAATACACTTTTGTAGCCCTTGCAGTCTAGTTTCTACTCTAGAAAATCAGCTAAACTGGACATCGGGGTAAAAAGTTATAGCCAAAATACGAAGGTAGTATCAAATTCCTTCTACCCAAATTCTCTCCAAAATAGGTTTTAACTCCGCAATATTTCTAAACTTCTAATACATCCCATATTACCTCTCCCAAAGTTTTTGGACCTCTCAGATTCAATGGTAATATTATTTTTACCTAAAAACAATTAGAAACTTGTCTAACCACGCTTCCAAAGCTTAAACACTTCTGAAACTAAATTTAATATGAAAATCAATACGCAGGAAATCCAGACTTCATGATCAATCTTTCAACAACGATTCAAAGTTTCTATCATTCTTATGGAATTACTCTTAATATCATTTTATCCATCTTAAAATTTTGTATGGGTTCTTACAATTTATCCCCTTGAAAGAAAGTTTTGTCTTCGAAACTTAATCGTCGAGTTAATCTGTCATTTCAATTGACCAAAAGGTCTCAATGCATATTAATCATTTCAGCATTAAATTCAAGATCAGAATAAAATATCATATCCTAAATTTTAAATCCATCCCTTCAACTTATACCATCATTGCAGTTAGTTTAGTTCCCAAGTTTACCTTTATTTACTACTTTTTATTATTCCTTGTACTCAATAATTCTATGCGATTGTCTAAACTAATTACTTACCATGCATAACTACTAGATCATCAACTTATTTCTTATTCATCATATATCACTTCTCTGTTGAATTTACCAATCCTTTAAGTAAACCTCATGATTGGTTCTTACGTGTAATGTAACTTAACCATATACATATCAGAACAATCAAATTCAATTTCGTTAATACGATTACTCATCGTTCCTATACTCAAATCATGGTATAACACAAAACTTAGTAATAACATTAATGGTAAGATTTATCTCAATTGCTGAAATAGATACAGCCTTCTGAATGACTTTATCTCTAAATTGCCTAGAGAAACTCACAATCTTGAAATCCAACAATTATTTGAATTCCCAATGACACACTCCTACATAAGTCAATATTCCAAGGTCAACTATTAGGTTGCACACCCATGTACAATTTCTCACTTTTCAAGCTTATAGTCTTTACATTCACCATTGTAACCATAACTAAGGGTTAATCCCAATAATATTAGATCTAATTGCTACAACTTTAGAATTGATCAACCAATAGTAGGTTGTCGCGATATAATATAATACTCAGAAGTCCGAAGTCGAACCACAGGAAATTAGAAAAACTTAGAATGCAAATAAAAAAATAAAATAAAATTTCTTTAGAGAGTTGAATTTGAAAAACAGTAAATTTGGTTTTAAAATAATATTATAAAATACTAAAGCATTGAGGATACCCTTTCAATTCCATACAGTAATTATTAATGATCTAGTTTTTGAACTCAATTGAGAACATCAAAGGTTTTTCACTTTTCAAAGTACAAAATTATTAATTAAATATTTTTATTAAATTAATGGTAACATATTATTTTTAGTTAATAGTATGATTAATTTACTTAATCTTTGTTATAACACAATTAATTTGAGGCAAAATTTTATCAATTTTAATTTTTGAAAACTTCTCTTTGTAGAAGTAATTGTTAAAGGTATGTAAGTAATATATTGTAAGCAAAAATTAACTTAAAAAAATTAACTTTAATATCTAATTTAGTACCTTAATTTAAAAACTTATTTGAGAGAGAGAGAGAGAGAGAGAGAGAGTAATGAATTGGTGATTGTATCTAGCTTTTATGGTTTACACGACAAAAAGTATATTTGGAACTTAAAAATATAATATAATACTTTGACCTAAAGATGTTGCATGTATTATTATCCCATAAAAAAGTCTAATAATGATAATAGTAAAAATATTAAAGGTTTTAGAGTTGTTGCAATACCATTTATTCCTACCCCTTTGATCTTTGTTTATTATTTTTTATTGAGCATTAAGGTATTTATTTTTATATTGAGAATAATGTTGGATTTAGGTTGGTGGGTGTAGATGTATTTTATGTTGTGACAATTTCTAGTTTATTTAAATTTTATGCTAATAAAAAATGACAAATTATTTTGAGTGTTAATATTCAATCCATTATCACTCTTCAGGGTGACAAAACTAATGAAAAGACCATTCCAACTAAGGCCCAAAAGCCCAAGGAACTTTGAAACTAAAGAGTGATGATGTGATTGATATGAACAAGTTCAATGAGGTTAATGAAATCAATTTCATTAAAATACTTGAGAAAGATCCATTTAATGTGCCATCTACTTTGAATCATTTCCAAGCTTTCCTGATTAATATTTGTGATGTTAAAGTTGATAAAAATTCTAAAAATACATATTTTGACTATTTGTTGCATTCTTCCCAGATGTTAGGGGTGAATGAGTATTACTTGAGAGTTAAGGATTTACTACCACATCAAAATGTGATGCCATTAAAATTGGATGGTCGAGCATTGAAGTTTGAATTCAATCCAAATTGATTGTTAGATTTATTTTTGTTGTACAGTAGTAGTAGTAGTAGTAGGTTTTAGTTTAAATTTTATTTATTTATATGTTTAAATCTAAATTTATGATATGATCATTAAGGTTTAATGTAAACATTAATTCATAGTATCCCTTTTTCATTTAAGCCCAAAAGATATGTAATTTGAAAAATACTAAGTAGAATAATTGCTAATTCGACGATTCTCAAAGAAGTCTAATACAAAATCATTCAAAACTCATACACCCCCAAGAATTATGTCATTTATCCTATTTAAGAGCATTAGGAGGAGGTTTTGGAGGAAGTAATTTTCGTTTGCATTTTGAGCTCCTCTTGTTCTATGGTCTTAGATATAGATTCTCCATATAGCATTTTCTATAATACCTTCTTCAACCTATTCACTAGTTCCTCTTAATTTCTTATATAATAGCATACCTTGTGCTTGTAAAGTCATTTTCGTCTCATAAGTTTTAAGATTTTCTTTCCTTCAACAAATCTATTTTGTGATGATGTTTTTAGTGCCCAAAAGTATCTAGGTGTATCTATAATACAATGTTCTAGCCTCTCACACCATAACTAAAACATCATCATTCACTATCAATAAGTATTTAATATTTTGATTTACTAGCCCATATTTATACCAACTTTCATATCATTAAGTAGTAAACCAAATTAGATCATTATACATTCTTCCAACTTTACAATGCAATTTGATTCAATTGCAACTCTATGTCATGTAACTAAAATAGCACACTTATTTCGTGTGGTATAAGTCACAATATGCATGTAAAGTAGCAAATAATT
This sequence comes from Ilex aquifolium, assembly GCA_951799425.1. Classification (NCBI taxonomy): domain Eukaryota; kingdom Viridiplantae; phylum Streptophyta; class Magnoliopsida; order Aquifoliales; family Aquifoliaceae; genus Ilex; species Ilex aquifolium. The sequence goes on from OX637393.1 coordinate 23,271,530, forward strand.
CAAATATACATATGTCGCGATGCATAAAATTTTTCTCCTCAAAGTTCCAATTATGCAAGCCAAGAGTAAACCAAAAATTAATGTTCTTATAAGGTTCATTTTTAATTATGAACATGCATTTTATCATGCAAGCCATTTGAATCAATTAATATATATATTTTCAAAACTTTTAACCATAAATAGAATGCAATCATCATTGATATTTTCATATATTAGCCTCAAATATAAATCTATATCCCTTATCATATAATTTGCTAATACTAAGCAAGGTAAATTTCAACTAATTGAGAAATGCATATTTTTATTAAAAGTAAGGAACTATATGCCATGCTTTCAATGTCAACTACTTGACCTTTGGCACCTAAATTATTTTACATCCTTTAGAGTCCTTACAGTACATTGAATTTTGATGTGATCTTCTAATAGGACAAACATTTGCATAGTATCCATCTTTAGAACAATAAAAATAAGTCACAAAGGAAGTACTTGATTTAGATTCTCTCACAAAGAAACTTTTGTAAGCTTTTTGTTTTTGGTCATAGTTGTATCCTAATCCGATCTTAGTAAAAACAAATCTTTGACTCAAAAGTAATTTTTCAACTTTTTTACTTCCTTGAGTCAATTTTGAAACAACAAAATTTAAATCATAATTTTTCTTTCTTAATTCATCATTCTCATTTTTCAATTTACCAATAAGTGATCATGAGATTTTTCTTCGAAAAATCTTTTTCAATTCTCAATTTTTTATTTTCATTTTTCAAGCTGTCATTCTCATTTTATAAACAAATCAACTTCTTTTTTATATCTTTATGCTTTTTAAGTATTTCATCATGTAACTCACACGTAGCATTACACATTTCATCATATGATACATTTTCATTTTCATTGATTGAAAGGTGTATCTCAGTTTTGTCCTCCAAAGCCATGAAGAATATGTTGGAACTATCCTTCGTATGCTCTAATTGATTCATGTCTTTTCAAACCCGCCTCATATGTTATGAGAGATCCAAGGAGTTCCTCTAATGGTAGAGTCGTGAGATCTTCTGCCTCTTTAATTGTCGTTACCATTTCTTCCTAAGTTCATGGCAAGCATCTAAGAACTTTACTCACAAGATCTTTAGTAGAATATGATTTATCAAGATTTCAAAACATTTATAATATTCGTAAATCTAGTGACCTTATCAAATAATAGACTCTTTTGCATCTCATGTATAAGCATATTAATTTTTGAATTCTTTGACTTGATTGGTGCCTTCATGTGTGACTTCAAGTGTGTATCAAATTTGTTGTGCTGAGTCACAAATACAAATTTGATTAAAATCATTTTTATCTAAAGTACAACAGAAAACATTCATAGCTTTAGGCATTTAAAGAGTATAATTTCTTATCTGCGTCATCCCATTTTTTTTATTTTTTATTTTTGGCTTGGTTGATGCTATATAGCCTTCCTCTATTAAATCTCACACTTCATCATGTAAAGACATCATATAAATTCTTATTCTAGTCTTCCAATAAGCATAATCACTTCCATTAAAAAATGGAGCTCTAAAAATAAATTGCCCCTTAATTACATTACTGTCCATGGTTGCCATGATCTTTTTACTCTAATGTTGTTACACAATATAGTTAAAGTCCTTGCTCAAATACCAATTGACAGCCCTAAAGAAACCTAAGAAGCGAGGTGAATTAGGTTGTTTGATTGAGTGACTAATTTTGACTTTATTGATTTTTACCAATGATAAAAAAAATGATTATGTGATAAAGAAGATAATTTGTATGATGTGTAATGCAATATGGATGATGCAAATAGGTAGGGAAGAAGAAAAATAAACAAGAATTATAGAGGTTCGGCCCAACTACAATGGTCTACGTCCTCTCTTTTGCCTCCACCTTGGAGCTTCTCTTTCACTATCTCGATCTTCTTCAATGGGTGAAGCCCTTTACAAGTTTCATTTTCTTCGGTAGGTGAAGACACATCCTTACAATCCCAAACTCAACCGATGCAAGAAATTCTCTCTTCTCTCTAGAAATTGTTCACTCTCAAAGATTACAACAAGTGAGAATAATAAAAGAGCTAATACAATCTCTATTGCAAGATAATCACCATTTCAAGCATTCTTCAATGTGTTTGTAACTCATTCATAGCCCCAAAAAGTCTCAAACAATTTAATTTCTTCAAGCCTCACAATGTCATTTTATAGTATAAGTCTTTGCACAAGAAGAATAGGCAAAAAAATTAGCTGTTAGAAACTTCAACGGTCATGTTTGGGGCCAAGCTTTGGTCATCTAGTAAAGCATTCTGTCCAAAATAGGGCAAAACATGATTGCCTTCTAGTCGTCCGATTTCTTCATCCGATCGTCTGGATTCCTTCATTGGTAGGTCGGAGCTGTGCACTATTCTTAACTTCTAAACCGATTTTGACCCTCAAAATTTTCGCATATGACCACACTTATTTCAGAAAAAAGTTGTAGCCCTTCAAGTATATAGCCCTTTAAGTATAATTTTCACATCTTTTTTAATAATATCAACAGACATTGAAGTAAAAAGTTATGTCCAAATTATTGAGAATGTGTCTCATTCTCCTGATTACCAGTATTTGTGCATTACTTTCAACTTCCATGCCATTTTTCACTTCAAAAACTTTGAATCTGAACATTTCTATTTCAGAGAAACTTGTAGCCATTGATTTCTACTTTCAATTGAACAAGAATCAAGTCAATTGAACATCTGAGTTTAAAGTTATGCTCATAATACTGAGACCAAGTCAAATTGAATGATTTTAGCATTTTTCTTCCTTGGCTTGTTTATTCCACTCCTTTGCCTTAATCCTTTCATTTTTTTTTTGTCAAGAAACATAATTATATTCTTAACTTGAACAACGGTCATGTAAGTGAGATCATTAACCTCTCAAGTTCTGCACTTATAACGATCAAACCAACGAGTTTGTTGCATAAGGTTCTCATGCTCATTGCCTTTGCTTCTTCGCATCTTTAATTATTCGCTTTAGGAATGCTCATTGTCTTACTTTCATCGCATATTGGATCATCCAATTTAGCATTTAACTCACGGACATCTTCTCCTTTGACTCTTTGTATTTGATGTAGCACATTACATGCTCAACCATCTCTTCTATCAAGCCTGTTCAATACTTTATAAAAACAAAATTCACATGAAGATGATTAGTCATACAAGAGTGTTTGTTGTCATCAAAACCATCATTCACGAAGCATAGGGTCAACATTCTTCCCACCTTGCTTCACCAAGCATAGGGTCAACATTGTAGTCAGCTCACCAAACAAGCATTTATAGACAATATTTTCTCTAGTATGTAGCATTGAATTGAAATGTTTGAAGTCTTCAATGTGATTCAGATTTTTACACTATGGACATGTTCCTTCTTTCTTATTTTGCTCATATTCTTTTCCATATTGCAAACCAGTTTAAATTGCCTGACAATGGTTACTCATTTTCTGATAGATCTAATTTCCATTGCTAAACAAACTAGAACCATCAAAACTATAGTTTCCAATATATTTTACAGTTTACAAGAGCAATGTATTTGTGAGTTGCTTTATTTTTTGAGCCTTGTAATGCATTCAATAACGTTTGATTTGTACGTGGTTCAGAAAGTTGTGGTTGCTTACGTGAACTCGATGATTTGTTTCTTTTTTTTTTTGTCTCTCTTTTTGTTTGTCTAGGGGAGGCAGGGAAAGGGTTCTTAAGTTTCTCATTTTGTAACCAACATTTTTGGTGCATCTTTCACGAAAAGAACATTTTTGAAAGAGCTAATTTATTGAACAATGCACAAAAAATAGTTTGATGTTAGGCCCCCGACCACATAATGAAGACAATTGCCTAGTGATGTTGATTTTAGATATGGTGTCCTTTCATTTGGTTGGCTTCACTAGTAGATCAATGAAAAAATAACATGGAAACAAACTTTGTTGGTTCAATTGTATAGCTCCATGCAATTCATTTACTTGTTTCAGTTGGGTCATACTAGTTGATTTTGGTTATAGTGGCATCTATTCAAATAAAGATTTAACTACATAATTGAAGGAAAGTAAATAAATAAACAAACCCGACAGGATGCAAATGTGCCAAAAGGGAATGTGAATATCGTTTTCTCCTAGTTATTGTGTTATTTCAATTTGGTTGTACCCTGAGTACCCATATAGGAAGCAATAAAAAATATGATCAACTATCCTTTCTAAGACTTGATCAAGAAAAAGGCAAAAGAAAGTAATCCTTCATAGTGAGAGAATTAAGTTTACGGTAATCAATATACATTCATTATCCCGTAATAACACGAGTTGACACTAATTTATTTTCATCATTCCTGACTATCGTGGCTCAATGGTAGTCATTTACTTGTTTCAATGGGGTCATACTAGTTGATTTTGATTCTAGTAATAACTATTCAAATAAAAGATGTAACTACTTAATTGAAGAAAAGTAAAAAAAATAAACGAACCCATGAATTTTTGCAACTAGCGTTCTTAAGAAGTATAAGAGAAAATTCAATATTATTTTCACTGATTTGTCCTCCATAACGTAATAATATATAGTTTTTGTGTATCTAATACTAGAATGTTTCATCTTCAATTGGTGTTGCATCCTTTTCTTACACTAATTATACCTTTGGTTGGGTTCCTTAGATTGCTGATGCAATAAAAGTAGCTAGATATCTTGGAGCAACACTTGTGCTCCCTAACATCCAAGGAAGTAAATCAAGCGACAAGAGGTTAGTTCTCAACATGGCACTGAAAGATTATGTCTGCATATTTTGGCTTTATGGTTGTGTCTGGCTTCAATAGGGGGTCTTACCAATGTGACATATTTGTGTTTATAAATTTTGTAAACTATAATCAGCTTGGCCACCTAGCACATATACTTATTAGTGATAAGTCTCAGGTATATGAGGTAAGTCTGTTGTGTTCATGTCTGTCTAATGGTGACCAATTTTTCTCCCATCGGTTTGTTCATCTTGAGAATCCAATCTTAAGGAAGTACACAAAGATTATAAAATCATTGAGTCATTGTAATGCTCAAGATTCATTCTTCATTTCTATTACAGATTAAAAATGCCATGATTAATTTGATCCATTATCCTGTGATAATATCCTTGTTATTTATTTTTTGTGCTGAAGAAGAAATAATAAAATAAAAAATCTCTTCACCACATAATTGTCTTAATATGGAAAATCCAAACTGGTTTCAAGCCTAAGCAGATCCTTCTCAATCCCAAGATTTTATGAATTCGTGATTACAGTTTGAAATGTTACTACGCCAACATGTTCAGTGTTTTACTTGTTATGTTATTTTGAATGGACAGGACTCGATGGGTTAATATACCTTTCAAAACTTCAAGGGTTAATCACCTATGAAGACCAGTATAATGGCCATTGCCATTTTTGAAATTGTGACTCTATTCATTCTTGTCATAATTACAATTTCATCCTATTCTATTTTATGGCCTATGATTCTTTTTAAATGGATATAGACTTCTCTAAATTTTCGTGGGGTTGAAGCAAACATTTCTACAATACAAACCAAGAAAATATATTTTGGCTGATTAGTGGTTAGACAACATGCCATACCTTGATGAATGCAGGCTGGTTCATAGCCATCAATGAATTCAACGATGAATTCAACAAGAACTTTAACATACTTTCAAATGCTGCAGGAACTTTGAGGAAATATATGATGTCGAGAAATTTATAAGAAGCTTGGATGGCATAATTGAAGTAGCTAGGGATCACCCTGCCCTAGTATCAAGTGAGAAGCTCCCTGTTGTGAGGGTCCCTAACAGGGTTTTTGAAACTTACATTGCTACAAAGGTTGAACCATTGTTCAGAAGTAAAGGGAACTTGAGACTTGAAATTTACTACCCTTCTTTAACAATGATAAAGGGAAAAGAGACTAAGTACATGGATCCATATTCATGCTTGGCAATGTTTGAGATTCTGCAGTTGCAACCAAGGTTGCAGCAAGTGGTTAACTCAATGATTTGGAGGCTAAAAACTTTGAACCAGAAGTCAAATGGTCAGTATATTGCAGTGGATTTGAGGGTTGAGATGCTGGAAAAGAAATGTAAAGGGAATGAAGCTAGAGGAAGAAAAAGATGTTACAATGCTCAGGAGATTGGTGAATTTCTGAAGAAGGTTGATTTTCAAAAAAACACCACAATTTATTTGACGGAGTCTCGATGGCATACTAGCCTTGATGCGCTAAGAGATATCTACCCCAACACATATACAAAGGTAAGGGCTTTGGTTTTCTTCAAATGAAATAATCAATCCCATTTGCTTCCTTAGGTATAGATCTTTTTTCGCGTGTACCTTTTCATTCTGGTATAATCTGAAGACATCTAAATATATACCATCCTGTATAAAGCATCAACTGCATTAGGGACTCAGTTTACAAGTTCTTAATTTTCAATTTTAGCGTGAATGTTTATCATAGCATTTGAAACAATTCTCAGTCTCTAAAGGTTTTCGAAGAATTCATATTGAAAAGGGTTGAAGCGCCATAAATAGGATCAAAATCAGGGATTCAGGTTCAATTTTTTTAGTTTTTTCCAACGCATCATGACAACATTATGCATTTTCGGGGGTGAACCATTGTACGATCTTGCATAAGAAATTTTCTCAAACAAAGTTTACCAAGGACGAATCTCTATCCTCATTATAGTGTAATATGTTTTAGATTGTGCCCTTCCATTTCTTGGTAGTGTGTCAAACCCACGTACTAAGGGAAAAAATATGCATTGTCAGCATTGACCCACTAATAATGTCTAAACAAATAAGAAAACAAGAAAATATTCATTACAACGGTGATACCGTGATGTGGTATTACTAACCAATAATACTAAAACAAATAAGCAGATGGACCCAACAAAAATCAATAATTTACCTGTCATGTAAGTAAATAACTCTCCATTTTTCTGCCATGTAAGCCTAAGTGGGGGTTCACCTTTTTTATTTGGGGTTTTATTATTAGTTAGTGATACCATGTCATCAATGGTGATATGGTATCACCGTTGTATTCAATATTTACTCTAAGAAAACTGACACCACACAAACTAATAACTATCTGTACATGTCCATGTAAACCAATAATTACACACTCTTCTTCTATATAAGTCAATAACTATTTAAGTGGGGTTCACTTTGTCCATTTGAAAATTTATTATTGGGTGGTGATACCATCGTATAACTGGTGCATTGAATATTTTCTAGTACTAAAGGGACAACATCCTGGTGTATTCATATTGCAGTTGCAATAATGAGTTAATCTTTCTCTGGGAATACTATAATACTGGTATTTTTCTTTTTAAATTCATTTATCTATCATTTTAAAAAAAAACAATTTTAGTAGTGAAGCTTAGAGACAATTCAGTCAATTGACTAAATGATGTTAAATATACAGAGCTTTGGCATGCAACGTTAGTGAAAAATTTATCTTCATTTATTGATACGTCAGATCAACTGTAGATTCTCAATTATTAGGATCAACTTCAGGTTTGTTTGAATCAATGTAGAAATTTTAGCGAATTAGAAAGATTTCTCTTGGTTTGAACAGATGGGCAGTTGTCTTGCCAAATCATTGCTTCTTAGTTTTGGACTTTGCATAACTCGATAAGCTTCTCTGTGCATTTCCTGAAATTTTGACAGGAAGATATAATGTCTGCAAAGGAAAAGGCAATCTTGCTCAGCTCGGGAAGTTCTGAACTCGAAAAGGTCATTGACTTCCATATTTGCTCTGAGAGTGATGTCTTTGTGCCTGCCGTTTCCTGCTTGTTCTACGCCACCGTAATTGGAAAGAGAATTGCTTCTGGCAAGACACAGATTCTAGTTCCTGCTCAAATAACTTCTCCTTCTCGCAGAGATTATATTTCCCCATATATATCTGAGAAGAACCACTTGGCTTATTCATGCTTCTGCTGAGTTTCCACAGCCCTCTACTTGTTAAGTATAGGTCCCGTCCAAATATAAATATGTAGTGTTTTGTATAAACCCTTGGTTTGGTAACTATTTTACCTTCGTATGTCATTGTAGCTATTGGTTGTGCTTATAATAATATTTTGGTATTTGTGTAGTATGCAATGATTCCATTCTCTCGTTCCTACTTTGAACTTCCAAATTCCAATCCTTAATGCTCACAAAAGGCCCCTTGTACATGGGGTCGGCTGGATCAATGCATTTGTTTGAAATTTAACAAGTTTGTCTTGTGGGAGTAATTATTTTGGAGCAATGCTGCATGAACAAGGGCAGAGCCATAAAATTGTTTCGGGATGGGCATTGAATATTTTAACAAGCTTAATTTTTTCTTGCAATTGATAAACATAGGATAATGTATTTATATTTAATTGCATTCTATTTAATACTTAAAAGTTCATTAAATTTAAAAGACTAAAATTGGTAAGCATGGTAGATATAAAAGACAAAAAAAAAAAAAAAACTAATTATATCTTTTTACGAAACAAAGGCTAATCAAAATCATTTATAATTGATTACGATGAATTTTCATACTTCGAAAGTCTTGTATTAACTTTATTAGTCTTTATATCTACAATCATACTATCACTTAATTATTTATCATTCATTCGATTATGCAATCAAATGTATTATCTATCATGTCTGTGATAATTATTAAAATAAATGTCAAAATTACAAGTAAACTGATAGATATATCATGCTTTTTTCTAGTCTTGACTAAAAAATATGGTGGACACAATTTAAAATATCGAAAAAATACTTAGAATATATATAGACAACTTTAAGAAAAATATTTTGAGGGTGGGCATGTGCTCCCCCTGGGCATAAGGTGGCTCCGCCCTTATGCATGAACTTTATTTAATGATCTTATTTAATTGGGATACAGTATCAATTCAAATTTGAATAAAAAACTTGATTTTGTTTAGAATACTCTAATTGGCAAACTCAAATATCTACCCATATCTTTTAAAAAATTCTCTTATTATCCCAAAGCTCATTTTTTTGTGTCATTTCAATCATGAAACCTAATTAAATAAATAAAACATTCATATCTCTCCACAAATGTATAATTCAAAAAAAAAATGAATATGGATACAACACCACATGAGAATAAAAATAAAAAGAAAATCACTCCAGAATTCTTAGATTGTTCTAATTCTTACCTTCCTCTGCACATCTAGATAAAGAAAAAAAAAGGTAATTACTTTCACATGCATCTGGTTTGAAGAACACAAAAAACATATCGTTTTTCAACAAAAATAGATGATTGAAGAAATAAAATGATAAATTTTTTAAATTTTTGGATAATGAAAGCTTAAAATTTCGGGAAGAATCAGTGGTCTGGAAATACATCACTGATAGTGTTTAACTCGAAGAAATCAAAGCAAAATTTGATGGGTACGCTTAGGGTTTATATAGTATAAAAGATGAGTGAGATTAGAATTTTAAAAATTATAAGAAATCAAAAAGATAAAAGATGAAAAGAAAGAAGCTTACTACAGGTCTTCAAGAGATATGTGAATGCTTCGGTAGTGGTTGGCGATGAAAGCAGCGTAGAAAAGAGAGTCAGCAAGAGGCAGAAAACAAGTTGTCAAATAAGTCTTTCAGACTTTTGATAGGGTAAAAAGTTACCGTTGGAAATTTGATATAAAATTTGAGTCTCCCTCAATTTGGGTTCAGAATTTTTTTTTTTGTCATTTGGTATAGATTTGGGTCTAAAGTTGAACAAAGTTTTTAGACCATTTAAACTCAAACTTAAATTAAGTCTAAATTAGAGTTAAAGTTGGATATGCTCAAAGTCTCCAACTATCTAGTACCAATCCTCTATGAAAGAGAGGATAAAGGTTGAAAGAAAGGGCGGTTGGGAGAAAGAAAAAAAAGAGTCTAGAAAATAGAGGGGTTAAAAAAAGGGAAAATAAAGAGCAGAGCAGCAGGTGAAGAAAAAAAGAGAAGGTGGAGTTTGGAAAAGAAAGTCAACAAATAGAGGAGGAGAAATAAGGGGCAACCGATTTTGAGGGGACCAAAAAAAAAAAAGAAACAAGATCAAAGAGAATTTAGAAAAGAAACAAGATGGTTTATAGCAAAAAAAAGAAAAAAATTAAAAACTGAAGCTAATTCCGTCAGTAAAAACTGTCTTTCCCTCTCTCTTTGATTTAATCTCTCAAAATTTTGGCTGTAGCATATTGGTTCGAAAGCACAACAACCATAAATAATCGCGGCCATCCAAATCCCTACAGAGCCACGAATTTAGGACTTTTTAACTCAACTTCGGTGTCCTGCATGCAAAACCTACAAGAGTTACACTCTTCGTGGAACCAACAAGAACCTCATTGGCCAAGCAAATGAGGTTGATAAGTAGCTTTTGAATTCAAAAGAAGCCCTCCAAATCTTCTTTTGAATTGGGAAAAATGTCACTTCATGGTTACATCCTATGCTATTTTATGGCCTATGATTCTTTTTAAATGGATATAGACTTCTCTAAATTTTCGTGGGGTTGAAAAACCAAGAAAATATATTTTGGCTGATTAGTGGTTAGATAACATGGCCTATATTATTCCACAACAGAAAAGGAATTGCTTGCTATAGTATTTGCTTTAATAAATTCAGGTCATATTTAGTTGGATCATCAGTTGTTGTGTTTACTAATCATATAGCTTTGAAGTATCTGCTCACGAAAAAGAATGCTAAGTCACGTCTCCTCCAATGGATACTGTTACTTTAAGAATTTAATCTTATTATCAAAGATAAGAAGAGAGTTGAAAATGTTGTAGCTAATCATCTGTCAAGGCTGAATTATGATACAAAAGAGGAGCTAGTATCGATCAAAGAAACTTTTTCAGATGTGCAATTTTTTGCAATAATTGAGGTACCATGGTATGCAGATATAGCCAACTACTTGGCCATAGATACCATTCTTTTTCACTATACCTTGACCAATAAATAGAAATTTTTAAGAGAGGAACGCAATTTCTTACACCTAAAGTCTGATTTTGGAAGAGAAAGCATGAGAGAGGTATGAGAGAGAAGAATGGTGGTTGGTGAAGGCATTGGAGGTGCATGCTTGGCTTGTCCTTGCTTGTTGAAGTGTCTAATCCCTTCCCACTCATTGGAACTCAATTCTCACAGACCATGGAAGAAGGATGGATGAATTTGGACGAAGCAATTCACCATAATTCAGTTTTACACAAGCTTTTAGAGAGAGAAGCTCCAAGGAAGAAGATAAAATTTTAGAGAGAGAAAGTTGCTTTATTTTACTTGTAATTTTCACATCTTACACTTTAATCTCATCTATTTCAAGTTGTAACCAAGTCTAGCTTAATGTTCATGTATTTCCATTTCTACACTTGGGTTTTCTCTTCAAGCTTTGTTTTTGGGTATTAATGACCTTGTTCTTGTAGTCTAAACTTTTCCTTGCATCAATACAAGTCTTATGCTTTATTTCACTACCATGTCTCATTACATTATGCTTGTTCTTGTTTTGACTATGAGTAGCTAGACTTTTAGTTGGCTAATCCAAGAGGAATTTCCTCTTGGGTATGTGAAATCGACTCTCGTTCATTCTTCCTCGTAGTGTAAAGTGGTTTGGTTTGACTAGGTTGAGTGCGGACGTGGTTGTGGGCTCTTGATACATTGTAGACTTGTCACGGGGTATGCTTGTGCCTAACACATCCACATTAGTCCCTCACTTCCTATGAATTAATCAAACACCGAGACACCATTGGTTGAATGAATTGAGTCGATTTTGCATTGCCATTAGAATGACCTCTTTGGATTAGCCAACCTTGTTTTCTTGCATTTTTATCAAAACACCACTCACCAAAACACAATTCAAAAGATTTTCTCATTTTCATTTCTTTACAAATCACCCTTCACAACAATTTGACCTACCTTCCCTGAGGAGACGACCTTGGAATACTCAATGCTAAGTAAAACATGACATTGCAAGTCTCTCTTCGCTTGAGGAGCAATTTTGCACACACACATGTTTTTCACACGATTTTACCCATTTCTAGCATCGAACCCGAGGGAGAGTGACACTCACCTATTCGTATAAGCCATATGCACACAACCGGGATCATGTTTAGAGATTAGGGAAAACGATTCAAGCATTTTTTGTGTCGTTGCCGAGGAAGGCTAAGCGTCGAATTAGAAGGTGATTTTGGACAACGGAGGTAAGTTCCGTGGTTCTCATCACGGGCTGAGGTACGTTGCTCCTTTGTACATATTTGTGTATACTTTTTCTTTCAATTGTAGATAGTGTTTTTATATGTGGGGATGGGTTGATCAAAATAGACTAGTGAGACGTGCCCTAGGACCAAACATGAATCTAGACCAAGACCCACCAGAGGATGCCGGAGACAATTTCAGGGATGATGGTGCTAATATTCCAAAGGGACGGGGGAATGCAAAACCCTAGAATGCCAAACCCCCGAATGCAATTCCCCCTCCAAGAAATGAGGGAAATAATATCCCAATTGATCCTCTGGTGAGGTCAATGAGGGATTATCTCCAACCAACCTAAAGCACCATGCCTTCGTGCATACTTCTACCGGTCCAAGCCCGTGGCTTCTGACTTGATCCGAAATGGGTACACCCAAGTGCAAGCGGTCAAGTTGTAGTTATAATCCGGTTAAGTCCGGAGTCAAATCCATTGGGAATTAATGTTGGTGTTTCGAAGTAAATAGTGACAGAGACCAAAGTGACTGAAACCCTTGAGATTTGAAGTTATGATGTTTATGGAATTTCCTAGACAGAATATAAGATTCTCTCCAAAGGATTTTTCTAGACAAAATATAATATTCTCTCAAATGTAAAAGTCACTCTTTAGCTCGAGGATCTGAACATGTAGTTAATCATCCAGTTGTTATATTTGTGCTTGAGAACTTAATTAACCCCTGTATTAACATCAAGTTAATTGGAGGATAAAGATAGACTGTGAGAATTAAGAGCATGGTTCTGATGTCTTTGTAGAGATTTACAAGAATTGTCTGTGTCGGGACTCAACCCGTCTACAACAAGCAAGTAATTCTACAAGTTATCCAACCACTGTGTTAGTTTTCCATTCTTAGTTGAAACATAATAATTGTGAAGATTGAAATGTAGTCACAAAGATCTAGCTGGAGTACTTGCAAAGGACCAATGAATCCTCCTATGCCAAGAGTCATCTTGTCTTAGAAAGGACTCATGGTTGTACAAAGTACCTTAACTTTGCTAGATGCATTCAATCATTCAATAAGCAATCAAAAGATAAAGCATTAAGTATAAATGAAATGCACAAATATAACTTCCAAATGATTTACACATGTCCATCACCTCTTACTAAAGAGTGGATGAGAAATTACTCACCCTTCATGGCTTTGAGAAAGCTAGAAAATTGAGTGATTCTCATCCCTCCAAGTAGAGGAGTTACAAGGTAAAATAAACTACACAATGAGCCTATCTTCAACGAAGAATAAGTGAATTACTTTCCACCCTTCAAGGCTAGAAGAGAGCTAGAAAGGTAGAAGAGTTTCACTCCTCTAAGTGAAGAAGGAAGCTTTTACAATGGAAGCTAATGAAACTAATAATGAAAGTAGAAGAAAACTAGTTACTTTTGGAGGGTTTCTTCCTCTTCCAAAAGATCTCTATCTCTCTCTATCTCTCCCCCCTATACAAGTCCAAAGAGGAGGTATTTATAGGCAAGGAGGAGGGGGTAAAAAAGAGTAAAAGAATAGTGCTAGGTGCTCAAAGTCCAAGTGAATGCCCCAAGATCCGGATGGAAAATCAACCACTTTACATACTGTCTGGGGAATACGTTTGAACATGGGATGGCGTTTGAACGTTGACTCCTGTCTTCTGTGATGGGCATTTGAACCCTGACTGGAGTTTGAACGTAATACTCAAGTGGCTTTTGTCTTCCACAGTGAAGAGCTGCAACTTGCCACGTGTCATCACCCTAGCACTCTTTTGGGGTCCTCAAAAAATTCAAGATAGCGTTCGAACGTAGATTGGCGTTCGAATGTTGTACTCATGTAGCTCTTTGTTCTTCTTCTCAAGAAATAGCTGCAACACGCCACATGCCATCACCCTAGCACTGTCCTAGGGTCCTCAAATAATTCAAGATATCATTTGAACGTGGATTGGCGTTCGAACGTGGATGCCTTGCTTCAAACTTCTCCAATTTTCTTCCAGAACACGTGGGTGTTCCATGAAAATTTGATATTTATTGACTTTAGGCCCATGTACACTCTTTTTCCCAACATAATTAGTCTTATACAAGCATAGTAACTTGCTAATTTTAACTATTCATCACACCCCCAACCTAAATATTGTTAGTCCCTAGTAATACAACAACAATTGAATGAAAAATTATTTACAATGCCATTTTCGTAGGTCATCCGGTTACATTTAGCATATGCAACAAGCTGTTAATCCCCTAGGTTTCCCCTAGCGGATGAGTGTTGTCTCGTGAGGGTTTTCAGTGAAGCTACCCATAAACTTCAGTCGAACTGGTGTGTGTATGTGAGATTTCTTGTTAGAGTGAGTTAGTACCATGGTCGTTGAGACACCCAACCCTCAATTTCGACTTGTCTCCCAAACACTTCTTTTTCATAAGTACGTACTCTATGCAAAAATAAACATTTTTTAGATTGGTATATAAAATTATCTATGCAGTAAGAATAATCATTCTAGCGACAGGAATTGTTATATAACAAACACTCTTGTTTACAACCTTCCATGGATAGTTTTGATTTCACAAACCTCTCTTAGAATGCTCTCAACAAAAATTCCCTCCGATTATAGTGACTTTTCTCTCAAAGGGCATGTGATCAGAAGAAGGTTAATTGTAAAATCACATGCACAAGTATTACGGGAGTGAAATCTAAGGAAACAGACTAATCATGTTTGGCATAATCTCATGAACGAATATTGATACAAATAAAGTAATACTATTAACATACCCTAAACTTTTGGTTGACGACCTACACATGCATCAGACTTGAGATCAATTAGGGCTTTTTCCAGGTTGTAATGTGGCCAGGGGTAAGTGGTTAATGAAATGACGGATAAGAAGAGTTCAAAATGGGTTATTCAATTTGGTTATAGTTCTGCACATTCCCTCATTCTTGTCTTCATCGTAGTCTTTGGAAAATCAGTCGTGCTCCTCTCTTTGTTCTCTTTTCATTTCATTCCCTTTTTTCTTTCAAATCTCAATTCTTTGGCTAGATTGACTTCTTTTGTATTCTCTTTCTTTGCTCTTTTCATTCTGCCCTTTTGGTTGCCCCCCGTTTTTTTTTCTTTTCATACCCAGGAAGCTCGCGTTTTAGAAAACGTGCAGTAAAATTAGATAACCCAGGTAGGGATTCAGAATTCTTTTGGCTAGGTCAAAGTCATGGTTGTACCGAAAAGAATTATCATTTGAGGCTCAATCATGGCTGACAAGGGATTATGTATCAAAAGAAATAGATAAAGCTAAAAAAAAAATCAATAGATGGCCTAAAATCCTTTCTCAAGTATGTGCACATGTATTTGTCGTATGAACAGATTCTTTGCGAGATACATCAATAGAATACTGTATATGCGTCAATCAAAACAATAATAATGAGATTATTCAAGGATAGACCGTGAAAAACCTTACTTGAGTAAATGTTGATTTTCTCTCAAAAGCATCGCAAGGCTCGAAAACTTACCATGGTATTCTTCGTTATCTCCACTGGTTGTGTTAGGTTTTCAAAGAATGTCAGATATATATCAATTCCATTTTCAAGCCTGGTCATTCTGTACCTTAAGAATAACAAATACCACTGAACATTTGACATTTAAGCATAGAAAAAATACCATTTTTCAAGGAAACGTGATTTTAAGTCTGGATTGTTAGGTGATGTGTCAAACCAATCATGTGCCTAGTCACTTTTAGCAAGCAATCTCAATATTTACATCTGTTCCATCAATTATTAACAAATAGCAATGTAATGCTAAATCTAACACATGTATTCACGAAGATCAATATAATAAAACTAAATAATTTATTTCATAAAATATCATAGTTCAAAACACAAAGACTTAGATTATCCAAAACACAACAAATAGACATCAATCCCTAAGTACAGAAATCACTCTCACTATCTCGCCTCTCCAGAACCTGAAGGTCCTCCAGGTCCAACTCCCAAAAGACTGAGAATCTCCTCTTGCTGTCGGAGAATCTCATCTTGCTTGCCCTCGATGCCAAGCATAATATCTCGTAGCGTCCGTCGAGTGTTGGTCTCTACTAGAGCCTCTGCATGGGCCAGTTCAGCCTCTCTCTCCTTCTCAGCGTCCAAGGCATCCTGAACTTCATCGGTGCCTTGGCCTGGTGGCACATCCTGTCTCGCCGCTGGCCCTCCATTGTGGCCTTTGCTCCTTCGGAACGACACCTTGTTCAAAGCTCCCATTGGCTTGAGCACCCCCATCTCTGGCCTAACCTTCACTCCCTAATCCAAGCATATCTCTGTCACTATGATCCCACTGAATTCCTCTTTACGTCACATCCCTTCATCATCTCAGTCAGTATCAAGGATGGGAGGTCAATGCTTTGGTTCTTGTCTATACCGTATAGCAATCGGGCCATCTCTGGGAGGATCTTGTTCTTGCGTCCAATGGGGGCAAGGTTCGAGACGGCAATCAAATTTAGCATTTTGTATTTATCCGTCAATTCCCCTTGCCTAAAGAATTACCTTCCTCCCCATGCAAATGTTGACAATCCCGTCTGATGCAAGTCATAGCACAACTTCAAGGGATCTAGTTCAAGTCCCAATTGGGCCGGTTACAAGAGCACGAGCAAGGAAGTTTAAAGATGTACTCAAAAGAATTAATTGAAGAGGCATGGACTCAAGCAAATTCGTGGAGGCCCATTGAGCATGATCCACTTGGGCAACAAAGAGTCATCAACATGATTCAAGTTCTAGAAGAATTTAGCTAAGGCTAAGCATAAATGGGCATGTTTTAAATTACTCTTTTTTGGGGTCTGATTGTAAGGCTTGCATGCCAATTAATTTTCTTTTAGGAAAGTAGGGCTTTCCTTGTCCATTTAGGCGTGTGATCAGCCTAGTAAAGGGCTGATTGTCTTTCTTTTTCTTCTTTTAGGCAAGTAAGAGTTTTAGTCTTTAGTTATTCCTATTTGTGTTTGGATTGTCAAAATATAAACTAAGATTAGAATTTGTTTCCTTAGTAGATTAGGATTTGTTTCCTTAGTAGATTAGGATTTGTTTCCTTAGCAGATTCGGATTAATAGGAATTTTCTTTGTAATGGCCAGCCTATAAATAGGCTTCTAAATCAATGAAAAGATAGATCAATTATTCAGCAAATTGAAGAGTATTTTCTCTGCGGTTCTTTGAAGAACTATTCGAACTTATCGGGATTTCCCGTGGCGTTCACCAGCAACTTATCAAACGGAATTTCCACCATCGTTTGTGGCGTCTTCCTTATACTGAGGTTCTTGTTTTCGCAATAAACAACGGGTTGAGGTCATATATACTGATTAGAACTTAAATTAGCATATTACTATGCCGTTTTAAGACTAATTGTACTTTGATGGAGTTTAAGTGATGTCATTTCAGGCCCTAAACTGAACAAGGACCCAAGAACAACAAGTACCACACTTGGATGCAACACCAACACATTAGAGCCCAAAATTGGAGAAGCTTGGAGCACAGCCAGAACGTTCAAACGCCAACTCACGTTCGAACGTCCACATTACACTGTAGCAGACTCAACTGCTAAGAGAAGGCATGTTGCAGTTAGGAAAGAAGACTGAAGCTCTGAAGCACTTGAGTGTCACGTTCGAACGCCAACTCACGTTCGAACGTGCACTTGAGTTGATTGAAGACCAGACTACTGCATAGAGTTGGAACTGAACTTCACAGAAGACCAACAGACCACTCGAGTGAAAGGGTCAGAACACATCTGGCGTCCGAACGCCCTTAGTGCAAAAATAGAAGAAACGTTCGAACGGCAGTCAACGTTCGAACGCCCTTAGTGCAAAAACAGAAATAACGTTCGAACGCCAACTCACGTTCGAACGTTCTCCACAGACTGGCAGCAGAGTTGTTGGCTTTTCACTTGGACTTGGGCGGCAAACACTATTCCTTCACCTCCTCTTGTCTCCTCCTCTTGCCTATAAATACTCCCCTTGTTGGAGAGCTATGGGAGCCAAGAAAAATAATTGATGGAGGCTTAGACTCCCACTCTCATTGTAGATTTAGCTTATTTTCCTTGTATGAAGTTTTTATCTTAGAGATTAGTTTGGCTTTAGTCCAACATCTCTTGCTTGTTATAAAAGTAGTTTTATGCTTATGCTTTCATTTTACATGCATAGAAGAGAGATAGTTCATCTTTTGGTTGAGGAAGCAACCCTCCAATTCTTGGTTGAGGAAGCCACCCTCCAAATGTGACTAGCTTTCTTCTACTTTTATTGTTCATGCATTTCACTTCCATTGCTTGAGCTTCTTTCTTTCTTAGAAGAGTGAAACTCTTCCACTTTTCTAGAGCTTTACCAAAGCCGTGAAGAGTGGAACGTGATTCACCCATTCTTTGTTAAAGATTGGCTCCGTGTTTGTTGTTACTTTATCTTTTAAGTTCTCTACTTGGAGGGATGAGCATCACTCACTTTTCTAGCTTTACCCAAGCCATGAAGAGTGAGTAGTTTCTCATTCACTCTTTAGTAAGAGGAGAAGGGCATGTATAAGTTATCCGGGAATCATATTTGTGCATTGTTTTTATGCTTAACGTTTATTTTTTCTTATTATTGGATGATTGATTGCATCTAGCAAAGCTAAGGTACTTTGTATAACTGTGAGCTCTTTCTATGACACTGATGACTCTTGCATAGAAAGACTCATCAGTTCAAGGCAAGTACCCCAGCTAGATCTTCATGACTACCCTTCAATCCTCCCCCTTATTGTACTTCATTTAAAGAATGGAATATTAATATCATGATTGGATGTCTTGTAGAAACACTTGCTTCTTTGTAGACGGGTTAAGTCTCGGCACAGACAATTCTTGTAAACTTCTAGAAAGACATCGGAATCATGTTCTTAATTCTCACAATCCATCTTTATCTTCCGATTAACTTGCTGTTGACACGGGAGTTAATTGAGTTATCAAGCACAATTATGACAAACCGGATAACTAACTACATGTCCAGATCCTTGCACTAAAGAGTGACTCTTTTTAATTAGCACTTATCTCCTATTTTGTTAAAAAAATCCTCTTGGAAAGAATCTTATATTATGTCCAGGAAAACTCATATCTCACAGCAAATCTCAAGGGTTACAATCAATAGGTCTCTACCACTGCTTGCCTTAGAAATATCAACAAAAGTTCCCTGTGGATTCGACTCCGGACTCAAACCGGATTATTACTACAGCTTGACCGCCTGCACTTGGGTGTACACATTTCGGATCAAGAACATATACCAAGGTTCTTGTTTGTCGTAAAACAACGGGTCGAGGTCTATCATTCAAATCTGAACATAGAACGATCTTGGGTTCCTTTTCATTATTGGAACTCGTTTATTTGGCGGGTATTCACATCATTTGGTATCAAAGCAAAGGTTCTAGTTTAGGTTTGCCTATCTTTAAAAAAAAAAAAAAACCTTTCTTCTCTTTATTCTGTGTTGTTTACTCCCAAATTCAGTTCACAAATTCTAGTTTAGCCGAATTTCTTTCTTCCCCATTCCGCTCGTATTTTGCTGGTTCTAGTTTATTACGAAATTTTATTCTGTTACTATCAAAAGATAGTTGCTGATCATCAAAAAAAAAAAAAATAGAAAGGAGTCAAAAAAAAAAGAAGGCCGATAGAAGTCAAAAAAAAAAAGAAGAGAAGCCCGAAATTGTTTGGTGCTAGTTATTACAGAATTGGAAATTGTTTGATTATAGTTATTACAAAATTGTTTGTTTTCATCTTTTTTGTGGAAATCTTGCTATTTTGTGCTTCCGAACAATCTAATCAGCCATGTTCCTTGAATTCTTGCTCTTAAAACCTGAAATTCCTTGATGAGTTCTTGGTGAATTGTTGCTGGAAATTTTGAGAATTGTTTGTTTAGTTTCAAAAGAACTGGAAGAGAATTATCGAGGAAAAAAAAGGCAAGAGTGGTGAGAACATTAGAGGGTTAAAAGCCACGTATTTTTTGAGTAAACACGAGTGTAGAGTGATTCACATTCTAGAGTGTAAACACGTAAGGGAGAGATTTGTGAGGTCCTTTTATTCCTTTTTATTTTTTATTTTTTTTCTAACCTTGTTTTTGCAGCAATCATGTCTCAACAGTGCTAAGAACATGACCGAAGATGCTACGAAATTGGCTAATCCGAAATTTTTATGGAGGTCATGATGAGTGAGATGAGGTGTGTGATGAAGTTGGAATTGGAGCAAGTTCACGAACGGATAGATCAGATGGAGAATGCACATGAGAGGCAACCACAAAACGTCCCTAATGTGCGTAGAAGGGAAAGAGTTTAACCGAGGGAAGTAAGGGTTGAAGATGAAGAGCCTTATGGGGCTGGTTTTGATGAAGAAGATGATCGAAATTCTGTTGTTAATAATTGGAGACATGGAGGGTGGTTTAGAGAAGCTAGGAATCGGGAAGATAACAACTTGGGTGGTATTAAGATGAAGATTCCATCGTTTCAAGGTAGACCCGATCCTGAAGCATACCTTGAGTGGGAGAAGAATATGGAGTTCGTATTTGGCTGCCACAACTATTCTGAAGAAAGAAGGTAAAATTAGCGGTGATTGAGTTTTCTGACTATGCTATTACTTGGTGGGATCAGCTTGTTATAAACAAGAGGCGGAATCGAGAACGACCAATAGAGACATGGGAGGAGATGAAAACGGTGATGAGAAAGCGGTTCATTCCAAGCTACTACTACCGAGAGTTGTACAAAAAGCTAGAAGGTCTTAGATAGGGAGGTCGGAGTGTGGAGGATTATTACAAGGAGATGGAGATTGCTATGATCCGAGCTAATGTAGAGGAAGATCAAGAGGCTACCATGGCTAGGTTTTTACTTGGATTAAACCGGGAGATCCAAGATAAGGTAGAGATGCAGCATTATGTGGAGTTGGAAGATATGGTGCACATGGCCATCAAAGTGGAGCAACAACTCAAGAGGGGGGTGGGTCACGTGCAGCCCATAACTCTAGTTCTACCTCTTGGAGACCGAGTTATACCAAGCAGCTGGACAAGTCACAAACGCCCAAATCCGAGCCCAAGTCCACGAACACCAGCCACGTTCCTCAAGGTAAAACTGACACTTCTACCTCTAGGAATCGTGACATTAAATGTTTTAAATGTCAAGGTAGGGGACACATAGCAAGTCAATGTCCAAACAAGCAGGTCATGGTGTTGCAAGACGATGGTGAAATTATGACCGACAATGAAGATTCTGACACCAATGACATGCCCCTATTGGAGGACGTTTCTGAGGAGGAATATTTAGCCCCTGATGCATTGACATTGGTGGCGAGGAGAGCATTGAGCGTGTATGCAAAAGAAGTTGATGAAGTGCAGCGGGAGAACATCTTTCACACTAGGTGCTACATCAAAGACAAGGTGTGTAGTGTGATTATTGATGGTGATAGTTGTACTAATGTTGCAAGCACAATTATGGTGGAGAAATTGGGACTACCCGTGTTGAAACACCCTAAACCGTACAAGTTGCAATGGTTAATTGATAGTGGTGAGATAAGGGTCAACAAGCAGGTGTTAGTTGCATTTCGAATCGGTAAGTATGAAGATGAGGTGTTGTGTGATGTAGTACCGAGGCAAGCGGGACACTTATTGCTAGGGTGTCCATGGCAGTTTGATAGGCATGTGAAGCATGATGGTTTTATGAACAAATACTCATTTGTGCTTAATCAACGACCAATCACTCTTGTACCATTGACACCGTAGCAAGTATATGAGGATCAAGTGAGATTGCAAAAAGAGAGTGATCAAAAGAAAGAGAGTGAACAAAAGAAAAAGAGTGAAAATCAGAGAGAGGCCGAGAAATATGAGAGAGAAAAAGAAAATCAAAATTCGGCCATTAAGAGAAAATCATAGAGAAAACAAAAGAATTTCTATGCAAAAGTGAGTGAAATTAAGCGAGCAATGTTTTTAAATCAGCCGATGATTGTACTTTTGTACAAAGAGGCATTTTTAAACACTAACGAACTTGACCTTGCTTTGCCTAGTTCTGTTGTGTCTCTTTTGTAGGAGTATGAAGATGTCTTTCCCGAGGAAACCCCACATGAGTTACCTCCAATCCGAGGGATTGAACATCAAATTGATTTTGTTCCCGGTGCGACAATTCCAAACCGACCAGCCTATAGGAGCAATCCCGAGGAGACAAAGGAGCTTCAACGGCAAGTAAGTGAGTTGTTGGAGAAAGAGCACGTGAGGGAGAGCATGAGCCCATGCGCAATTCCAGTTTTACTTGTACCTAAGAAGGATGGGACATGGAGAATGTGCATTGATTGCCGGGCCATCAACAACATAACGGTAAAGTATCGGCATCCTATTCCTCGCCTAGATGATATGTTAGATGAGCTGCATGGTTCTTGTGTATTTTCTAAGATTGATTTAAAGAGTGGTTATCATCAGATTAGAATAAAGGAAGGAGATGAATGGAAAACAGCCTTTAAAACAAAATATGGTTTGTATGAATGGTTAGTTATGCCTTTTGGATTGACTAACGCTTCGAGCACCTTTATGAGACTTATGAATCATGTTCTGCGTGCATTTATAGGCAGATTTGTTGTTGTCTACTTTGATGATATACTCATTTATAGCAAAAACGTGGACGAACATGTGGTACATTTGAAATCTGTTTTAGATGTGCTTAGGAAAGAAAAGTTATTTGCTAATCTAAAGAAGTGTACTTTTCACACCGATAAGCTTGTATTTCTGGGATTTGTTGTTAGTGCACAAGGTATACAGGTTGATGAAGAGAAGTTACGTGCAATCCAAGATTGGCCGAGTTCCACAAGTGTAGGTAATGTTCGTAGTTTTCATGGACTTGCTAGTTTTTACTTGCGGTTCGTGAAGGATTTTAGTAGCATAGCTGCACCACTTACCGAAGTGATCAAGAAGAACGTTGGATTTAGATGGGGAGAAGAACAAGAAAAGGTGTTTCAATTAATCAAAGAGAAGCTGACCAATGCCCTGTTATTGTCTTTACCTAACTTTTTGAAAACATTTGAGATTGAATGTGATGCTTCAGGTATTGGCATAGGAACAGTGCTTATGCAGGAAAGACGAGCAATTGCTTACTTCAGCGAGAAACTAAGCGGGGCAGCCTTAAACTACCCAACTTATGATAAAGAGTTGTATGCATTGGTTCGAGCTTTAGAGACGTGGCAACACTATCTATGGCCTAAGGAATTCGTGATTCACACCGATCATTAGTCCTTGAAACACTTGAAGGGCCAGCACAAGCTAAACAAAAGGCATGCGTGTTGGGTAGAGTTCATTGAGACGTTTCCATACGTCATACGGTATAAGCAAGGTAAGGAGAATGTGGTCGCCGATGCACTTTCTCGCAGGTATGCATTACTCTCCACACTTGATGCAAAATTGCTTGGTTTTGAGCACATTAAAAAATTATACGCTGATGACCACGAATTTTGTGAGGAATACCGGGCTTGTGAGAAAACCGGTTGTGGTAAGTTCCTTAGGCTTGATGGATTCCTGTTTCGAGAAAATAAGTTATGCGTGCCTAATTGCTCCTTGAGGGAGTTGTTAGTGCAGGAATCTCATGGTGGGGAATTAATGGGACATTTTGGAGTTGCAAAGAATTTAGCTATTTTGCAGGAACACTTTTATTGGCCTCACATGAAAAGAGATGTTGAGAGAATTTGTGGTAGATGTGTCACATGTAGGCAAGCTAAATCCAGAGTGCGGTCCAATGGCTTGTATACTCCTTTACCAATTCCTAGTGAGTCATGGATTGATATTTCAATGGATTTTGTATTAGGATTGCCTAGGACTAAACGTGGGAAAGATTCAATTTTTGTGGTTGTGGATAGATTTTCTAAGATGGCACACTTTATTCTATGTCACAAAATGGATGATGCCTCGCATGTTGCTGAATTGTTCTTTAGAGAGATTGTGAGATTACATGGCATGCCTAGATCAATTGTTTCGGATAGAGATGCTAAGTTCTTGAGCTACTTTTGGAAGACTTTATGGTGCAAGCTAGGTACAAAGCTATTGTTTTCTACTACTTGTCATCCACAAACTGATGGTCAAATTGAAGTAGTAAATAGGACTTTGTCCACTTTGTTGAGGACAATCATTAAAAAAAACATCAAAACATGGGAAGAATGTTTACCACATGTTGAGTTTGCTTATAATCGATCTGTTCATTCTGCTACTAAATTTTCACCATTTGAAATTGTGTATGGATTTAATCCTTTAACTCCATTGGATTTATCTCCTTTACCTTTGACTGAGCATGTTAATTTAGATGGCAAAAAGAAAGCTGACTTTGTCAAGCAGATTCATGAGAAAGGAAGACTCAACATTGAGCGAAGAATGGAGCAATATGCAAAGCAAGCCAACAAGGGGTGTCACAAGCTAATTTTTGAACCCAGAGATTAGGTTTGGCTGCATATGAGAAAAGAGAGATTTCCGGCGCAAAGACGTTCCAAATTACTTCCAAGAGGAGATGGTCCTTTCCAAGTCCTAGAGCGCATCAATGACAACGCCTACACGCTAGATTTACCTGGTGAGTACAATGTAAGTGCTACTTTTAATGTCACTGATTTGAGTCCTTTTGATGTAGGTGATGATTTGAGGGCAAATCCTTTTCAAGAGGAGGGGAATGATGCAAGTCATAGCACAACTTCAAGGGATCTAGTTCAAGTCCCAATTGGGCCGGTTACAAGAGCACGAGCAAGGAAGTTTAAAGATGTACTCAACGAACTGATTGAAGAGGCATGGACTTAAGCAAATTCGTGGAGGCCCATTGAGCATGATCCACTTGGGCAACAAAGAGTCATCAACATGATTCAAGTTCTAGAAGAATCTAGCTAAGGCTAAGCATAAATGGACATGTTTTAAATTACTCTTTTTTGGGTCTGATTGTAAGGCTTGCATGCCAATTAATTTTCTTTTAGGAAAGTAAGGCTTTGTTTGTCTATTTAGGCATGTGATCAGCCTAGTAAAGGGCTGATTGTCTTTCTTTTTCTTCTTTTAGGCAAGTAAGAGTTTTAGTCTTTAGCTATTTCTATTTGGGTTTGGATTGTCAAAATATAAACTTAGATTATGATTTGTTTCCTTAGTAGATTATGATTTGTTTCTTTAGCAGATTCGGATTTTTAGGAATTTTCTTTGAAGACTATTTTTCAGCAAATTGAAGACTATTTTCTCTGCGGTTCTTTGAAGAACTATTCGAACTTACCGGGATTTCCCGTGGCGTTCACCCGTGACTTATCAAACGGAATTTCCACCACCGTTTGGTGCGAACCCTTAAACGAATTCAAGAACCCACACTCCCCAAGAAAGATCAAAAATCAGATTATAAGAACCAAGAACCCTAGACCCAATGTTTGTAAGAAACAAGAACCCAAGGTTAAAAGTTCAAGAGAAAGATGCCACACTCAAGATTGAGCGATAAGTCGATGAACGCCACAAGAAAGATTAGTTCTTGATAAGTTCTTGAAATAGTTCTTGGAAGAACAATAAGGTAGAAACCTCACAATACTCACAAAAATATTATGTCTTTTACAATGCTTTGAACGCCTATTTATAGGCTGGTTATTACAAATAAAACTTTCTAAAATAGCTTATCCTATTTAAGAAATATCTCTTACTTGCGGGTGAAGAAATATCTCTTACTTGTGGGTAAAAAAATATCTCTTACTTGCTGGTAAAGAAATAGCTCTTACTTTCCTAAACTCTTACTTTCCTCAAAGAGAAAAACACAATCAGCCCTTTAATATGCTGATCACATGCCTAATTAAACTAGGAAAGTCTTTCTTTCCTAAAAAGAATAACTCACACGCCTAAATAGTTAAGGAAAGTTTTACAATCAGACCAATTTTAAACATGCCAATTTAAAGCTTAGCCTTTGCTGGAATCTTCTAGAACTTGAATCATGTTGATGGATCTTTGCCCAAGTGGATCATGCTCCATGCTTGAACTTGCACAATCAGCCCATATGTCTTTGAATCAGCCCGTTCAATGCTTCCTTCATCCTTTTTGCTCTCGCCCGAGTCATAGGACCTCCATTTATGCTCAACGGATCAGATTGCATTGCATCACCGTTTGTGGCGTCTTCCTTATACTGAGGTTCTTGTTTTCGCAATAAACAACGGGTTGAGGTCATATATACCAAGGTTCTTGTTTGTCGTAAAACAACGGGTCGAGGTCTATCATTCAAATCTGAACATAGAACAATCTTGGGTTCCTTTTCATTGTTGGAACTCATTTATTTTGGCGGGTATTCACATCACCGTCAACTCTACTCCCACCACATCCATCTCCACATTCCTCCTCGGGAGTAGCTAGGCCTTGGTACCCGTGGTACGACCCTCATCTCCACAATATAGTCCTCATCGACATTGATGTGAGCCCCCCTCACATATGTCTTGATAGCCCCGTTCACAATCTCGGCATTGGAGTAAAACTCCCTCACCAACTCCTTCACCACATCACCACCATTTCTCAAATACATGATCCAACCTCTTACCTCCATATTTGCATAAATTCCCAATTTCGCAAAATTCAACAATTCAATGGTACGTTCACAAACAATGGCTTGATTTTGAAAGAAATTTTCATACCTATCAGCTTTTAGAGCACTAGGGAAGAGAGTTCTATCGTACCTTCAGACCAATGGTGGCCTTCCCTCCTGTTGCTCGATCACCTCCTCCACGATGTTGGGCTCTTGGTTGGCCGCTTTTCGTCTAGCGGGCATTTTCATTCTAGGAGGCATTTTTCGGATTTTGGGGTTCGGGGGCAAAAAAAAAATGGGATTTCTTTGTTAAAATGTGAGAAATGAGGTGGAAAAGGGTTTTGGATGGTGGATTTTGGGTAGAAATTGAGAAAAGATTGGGTTTGGAGGCTTGGGTAGTGAAGGGGCAAGCTAGGGTTTGAAGAACTTGAAGGATTTTGGGCGTTCTTGAAGTGGGGAAGACGAACCAGGTATTTATACCCAAGCAGCCAGCGTTCGAACGTTACTGACGTTAGAACGTGGATGGAAGGAATTTTAAAGGAAGGTTCGAATGTTAAACTGTCATTCGAACGACAATTGCTCCCAGTACTTTTAATGTCCTGCAAAGATCAAAGTACTGTAAGCTCCTCTCGTTCGAACATGAGGATGGCATTCGAACGTGGGGTCCTAGTTCAAACGTTCATCAGGCGTTCGAACGTGAAGTGCTCTCAGTACTTTTGATGTTCTGCAGAGGCCAAAGTACTGTGAGCTCCTAGCATTCGAACGCCAAATCAAAATCAAAATTTATACACATTTATATACACATATTAAAAGAAGACTATATGCACAATTTGAACTTGAAAAATCATGGCGTCTCTGGATAAGTCCCTACCCACGCTACAAGTTCGTTTGTATTTTAGGACATTCCTTACTCGGCCCACATCTTTATTTCCACAAAAAGAGTTTTGTACATTTAAAAAGATATTTACACTTTCTACAAAAAAGTTCGGACCATTAACCCTCATAAAAAACACAGTTTTCCATAACTTTGTCAAAAAGCATTCTAATCTGAGTCCTGCCTTGGCTCCATTGTCATTCGAACAATCAGTGACTCTTCTAATTTCTTATCGCACAAAATGTGTAAGTACAAGACCGGAATAGCATGGCGTCTCAAGATAATCCTTACTCTGCCCATTCACTATCCAGTCTAATCGATCGAGTGCGCGATCGAAAATTGGTTCAGAACACTGATTATATTCCTTCATGTGAAAGATCCTACCACATTGTTTACATGCACCAAGTCTTTTGGCACGACGACGTTTAGCAAAAGTGCTTCAGCCACATAGTGGTTTCTCTTGCTCTTCTCGAATTTCAGTTTTTCTCACCAATCATGCATTTCTCATTATCACATAATGCATATCAGATGGAAAAGTGCGTAAAATTCCTAAACTGAACCAAAAAATCTTACTATCCATGCTTGCTAAGCTTGAGACACCCTATCTGGTTCTTTAACGTCTACCAGTCACAAAGACGATTGAAGTTGCCTTAAAGACATGATCATCTTTTTTTTTATATACTATAAAGACTGTATAAATACGAAATACAAGACAATATGCAATATGATCAAGAAAAATTTTTAAAGCATAAAATATGAACTTTAGTTCTCACCCCCCAACCTAAACTTAACATTGCCCTCAATGTTTCGAATTTACTAGTATAAGCAAAGTGTAGTTAGGGTTGCAAAGTAGAGATTTGTTCATTTGCCGATGCCTACAAACAAAATACACAATTTAATCATCTTTACAAAAATCAAGGTTTCGTTTAGGATGGAAACCCTTGTGCATAAGTGCATACAGAAGAACGACACCCATGAGCAAATACAGAATTAAAATGCAAAGTATGAAACAAATGATTGTGTCTGTAGAGTGTGTGGCCATGGAGTTGCAGAGAGTGGATCGTTTGAAGAGAAAAGGGAAGAAGAAGAAGAAGAACAGCGACGGATGGGGAAAAAGGGATTAGGGTTTGGAGGCCATATAAAGGCATCCGTTCGAATCGGGTTGGGTTGAATTTTTCCTGGCCCGACCCTTTTTTGTGTCGGCAGACGCGAATCTCAGTGGAATATTCTGGATCCATTAAAAAAATGGTTTCCACATCTTTAACAAAGTCTTCGAAAAATGGTTTCAAACGTTGACCATTGACAGTAAAGATATTACCATTTGACGAATTCTCCACTTCCACTGCTCCATGTCCAAACACTTGTTTAACAATGTAAGGCCCAGTCCACCTTGATCTCAACTTACCAGGAAACAGGCGGAGCCTTGAATTGACTAAGAGGACTTTCTGTGAACGGGCAAAGGATTTTCTCACTATGTTTTTGTCATGAAAAGCTTTCATCCTATCCTTTGCAATTTTAGTATTGTCATATGCCTCATTCGTCAACTCTTCCAACTCATTGATATGAAGTTTTCTTGAAATTCCAGCCTTGTCTAGGTCAAAGTTCATGGTTTTAATGGCCCAATATGCTCTGTGTTCCAATTTCACGGGTAGGTGACAAGGCTTGCCATATACTAATTGATAAGGAGACATGCCCAAAATTGTTTTAAAAGCAGTGCGATATGCCCAGAGTGCATCAGTTTGTCTTAACGACCAATCTTTGCGGTTCGAGTTTACAGTTTTTTTTAAAATCAGTTTGATCTCTCAATTAGCTAATTCAGTTTGTCCACTAGTTTGTGGATGATAAAGGGTTGCAATTTTAGTACTTTGTCATCAAATTCTAAAAAGGATGAATGCAAAAATGAGCACCCCCATCACTTATAATGGATTTAGGAATTCCAAACCTGGACAAAATATTTTCTTTTAAAAATTTGATCACTGTTTAGTGATCATTATTTTGGCATGGAATTGCTTCAACCAATTTGGACACATAATTAACAGTCACTAAAATATATAGATAGCCAAAGGAAGGGGAAATGGTCCCATAAAATCGATGCCCCAACAATCAAAAATTTAAATTACTAGAATGGGGTTCAAGGGCATCATGTTTCTTTTAGAAATGCTTCCCAACCTTTGGCATCTATCACATGTTATACAGAAGGTATGGACATTTTTCAAAAGTGTGGACCAAAATCCACACTGTAAGATTTTCGCAGCGATTTTTTAAGATGAAAAATGGCCACCACATGCTTCAGAATGACAAAAAGATATTACCTACCTGCTCTCCTGATTAGGGATACAACGCCTTATGATTTGATCCTTATAGTACTTAAACACGTCTGGATCTTCCCAAAAGAAAGGAAGGAGGAAACGTACCAGTAGCAAGGAAGTTAGCAATGTCTGCGTACCATGGTGTTTCCACGATTGTGAACAGTTGTTCATCAGGGAAATTTTCATTGATTGGTAGCCCATCCTCATGAAATTCATATGTTAGCCTGGATAAATGATCTGCCACCACATTCTCGACTCCTTTTTTATCCTTAATGATCAGGTCAAACTCTTGCAATTAGAGTATCCATCTTAAGAGCCATGGCTTGAAATCTTTCTTTGTGAGCAAGAACTTCAATTCTGCATGATCAGTGAATACAATAACAGATGAATCAACAAGGTAAGAACGAAATTTCTCCAGAGCAAAAAACACGACAAGCAATTCCTTTTCAATTGTGAAATAATTCATTTGAGTATCATTCAAAGTTTTGCTTGCATAGTAAATCACATAAGGTTTCTTATCCTTTCTTTGTCCAAACATAGCCTCAACAGCATAATCACTTGCATCACACATTAATTCAAAGGGTAAAATCCAGTCAGGGGGTTGCATTATCGGGGCAGAAATTAACATACCCTTAAGCTTATCAAAAGCTTTCTGGCATGCTTCACTCCATACAAATGTTACATCCTGACTTAGGAGATGACACATGGGTTTTGATATGGTACTAAAGTCTTTTATGAAATCTTTAACAGTCTTGGGAGCAAGCAAATTTCCAATTAGATCTATCTTTGCTTTGTCAACTTTTATGCCTTCAGACGACACAATGTGACCCAAGACAATGCCTTGTGTTACCATGAAATGACATTTCTCCCAATTGAGCACCAGATTGGTTTTCTTACATCTTATCAACACTTTCTCCAGGTTTGTTAGACACAACTCAAATGAATCACCATACAAAGAAAAATCATCCACGAACACTTCCAAAAATATCTTAACCATGTCACTAAACAAACTCAGCATGCACATTTGGAAGGTTGCAGGAGCGTTACAAAGTCCAAACGACATCCTTTTGAATGCAAAGGTGCCAAAGGGGCATGTGAATGTTGTTTTCTCTTGGTCATCTAGTGCTATCTCAATTTGATTATACCCAAAATACCCATCTAGGAAACAGTAGAATGCATGCCCTGCAATTCTTTCTAAGACTTGATCAAGAAAGGGAAGAGGAAAATGGTCTTTCCTAGTTACCAAATTGAGTTTCCAATAGTCTATGCACATTCGCCAATCTTGTGACAACTTGAGTTGGTACCAGTTCATTGGCATCATTTTTAACCACTGTGACCCTAGACTTCTTGGGCACAACTTGGGTTGGGCTAACCTATTTACTATCAGATATGAGAAAGATTATTCCTGCATCTAATAGTTTGAGCATTTCAGTCCTTACAACCTCCTTCAGGTGGGGGTTTAGTCGTCGCTGCATTTGACGAGAGGGTTTTGAATCCTCCTCAAGGTATATAGCATGATTGCAGATTAATGGGCTTATACCTTTCAAATCAGCAATGGTCCACCCAATGGTGCTTTTATGGCGGCTAAGGACTTCAATCAACTTAAGTTCTTGCAGATCTGCAAGCTTGGATGAAATGACCATTGGGTATGACTCGCCCTCCCCTAAAAATGCATATTTAAAGTTAGATGGGAGAAGTTTCAACTCAGGCTTTGGTGGCTTGATGCTTGATGATTTCCATTGTATTCCCAATTGTCACACAAGAACCCTCAATGTGTATATGACATATATGTGTGGGTGAGTTTCACTCTCACTCGGGTTCAAATGCAAGAAATGGGAAACGGAAATGATGTGGTGTGAAATGAATGGAAATGAGATGGGTGTGTGTGAAAAAAAATGCTCTCCAAGCGCATAGAGTCTTTTGCTTTTCGTGTTTTACTTGAAAAAGTATTCCAAGGTCGTCTCCTCAGGAAAGGAAAGTTCAAGTGTGGTGAAGGTGATTTTGTGAAAAAGAGAAAAGTGTAAAAATCTTTTAGTTGGTTTGAGTTTTGTGATTTTTGTTTTTGCTAAAACAAATAAAAGGAAAACAAGTGTTGGCTAATCCAAAAAGGTCATTCCAATGGGAATCCCAACTCAACTCGAAACCTTCCTCCAATGGTGCTTAGATGAACGATTGATTCGTGGGAAGCTAGGGACGAGATGGAGGTGAGGATCCAAGCATAACCCGTGACCAGGCCTACGCGATATCAAAGACTCACAACCACATCCACTCCCAACCCAGTCAAATCGAACCATCGTACACTGAGAGGAGGAAAGAAAATGAGTTGAAATGGAAAACCCAAGAGGAGTTCTCCCTTTGAATTAGCCAACTAAAAATCTAGCTACTCATGCTAAGCAAGAAAGACATGCATAATGTAAAGATACATGGTACTGAAATGGAGATTAAAACTTAACTTAAAGCAAGAAATCTTAAACTAAGAAGAAAAATATTCAAAACCCATTTTAAAACTTGAAGTGAAGAAAACTTAAATGCATTAATGGTAGATTCAAGAACATGGAACTAAACTTGAAATACACTTGAAATAAATAAGATTAAAGTACAAGAATTAAAGATTACAAGATATTTAAAGCTAACTACAACTGAAATGGAGAGGAAAATGCAAAAATACAAACTTCTATATGTAACTATTCATCATCTTCCTTAGGAGCTTTCTAAGCTTAGGTAACCACACCTCAAAAGCTTGTGGAATGCTGAATATATGGTGAAGAGAGGCTTCAAATTTCGTCCATTAGGCTCCCCATAGCCTGTGTGCAGGCCTCCCATCAATGGGATGTGAGTTGATTGGCTTGGCAGGCTAGGAGAAGCTAGCCTGCAACTCCTCTGGCTGCCCCCTTCTTTCCCATCCTCATAAATGCTATGGCCTCCAAAGTCCAAGCAAGGGTGTTGGGAGGAATGTAGATGTGTAAGCGATGTCAGGGGACAAGTGGGAGAATCAATGGTGGGACCCCAAGCAAGTGGAGCATGAGTTGCAGGCGTTCTGGGGCATTCTGGGCAAAACCTTCCGGAATGTGACAGATCAGAACCAGTCTTCATAAAATTACCATAACTTTTGATCCAACCGTTGGATTGAGCTAAAAGTTTGACACAATATAGAGGACATCCGGATATACAACTTTTATGTTTTTCACTTTTTCAGATTTGAAGTAGATCATGGTCAAAAATGGTAAAAACAGAGGTACTGTGTCAAAAATGGGAAAAACCAGTGAGCTAAACCTTCCGGAAGGTTTTCATCCAAAATCCATTTTTCTTGGTTTCTTCACCTTCCAAGTCTCCCAATCCTCATTTAATGTGTCCATCTCTTCACCACACATCCACACTTAGTTGCAAGGCTCTAAAATCCATGATTTACGCTATAATTACCTGCAACATCAAAATTTTCACATTATTCATAACTTTAACTAACTCTAAGTAATTAAATTCAAAGTTAAGTTAAAAAGCATGTAATGAGGCCATTAAATATGCAATTTTTTGTGCTCATCACTTGACACTAGATGAGAGTGGCTTTGTACCAATGTTATCAGAACCGGACCGGTCATCGAACCGGCTAGGGGACTGGGTCAATGGTTCACTGGTTCAACCGGTGGGTCACTGGTCGGACCAGCCATATAATAAAAAAATAAAAAATATATATATAATAATTATAAAACATAATAATTTACATAAAAATGACAACAAAAATCCCAATTCACAATCTTACAATCTCAGTTAACAATCCTACGATCTCAATTCACAATTTTAATCACAAATAGACAATAATATCACAGTAATATCAATAATAGATAATTTCAATTGCCCAATAGAACTAAGCAAGTCTTAAAAAAATACATTGATTTTGTGATGCTCAAAATCACCCAACAATGTGCAGAATTAAACACCAAATAATTAAACAAACATCACAAATCATACTTAAAAATTAAAAAATAAAAGATGATCAAGACTTTTTTTTACCCATCAGAGTGCTCATAAAAATAATTTGATTCAGGATGAGAAGCCCAAGCTTGATGAAGAAATTACCCATCAGAGTGTTTCCCACCCATGGTGATGAATAAATTATCTTCCCTAATGGTCCAAAACAACCAGAAAGCAGTCCCCTGTTGAATGACTTTGGTACCAATGCTGAAGAATTCTCATTTCCACTGGCTGATAGTGCATCGCTTAAACCTGAGAGCCTGAAGAAGAATGAGTCCAAAGAAGAAATCGAAGTTCTGAAAGAGGAAGAAGAATCTGGAACAAGTAAATAGAGGAGATGATATGACAAAGTGCCCTCTGTTCTGCGATTTCTCTTGATGTTGCTGAACTGAAGTGGTGCCCTCTGTTCTGGCAAAAAAAGCCCCAAATACAAAAAGCTCCAAGCCCCAAACCGTCGATTTTTATAAAAATAAATACAAAATTTTATTTGGGCATTAAACCGGCTGGTTTTTATAAAATCGCCGGTTCACGGTTTTTTAGAAAAATCGGCCGATTTTTCGGTTTATAGCCGGTTTTTTTCCTTAGGCAGTCCAACTAGGGAACCAGAATGGTCAAGGTCCCGGTTCACGGTTGAATCGGTCCGACCGGTTGGTCCGGTCCGGTTCTGATAACACTGCTTTGTACCACTTGGTGAGAGTTCTTCAAATTTGGGTGCCCATGTCCCTACAACATGAGCGGGGGCAACTCTATAGACTTTGATCATCATCGGTTAACTCAGATGTGATAGGTTCCAACAGACAAGATTCAGTAGAGTTTTCACAAAATGTATCATTCAAATGTTCGTGTACCAAAGACTCGATGAAATTTACTTCTCTCACTTCCTTTTCCTCTCCTGGATGCTTGACAATATTGAAAATGTTAAGCTCAAGAGTCATATTCCCAAAATTCAATTTCATAACCCCATTCCTGCAATTGATTAATGCATTTGAAGTTGCTAGGAAAGGTCGACCAAGAATGACAAAAATTTGATTTCCTGGACGTATTGTTGGCTGAGTATCTAAGACAATGAAGTCAACATGAAAGATGAAGTTGTCCACTTGAACAAGGACATCCTCTACAATGCCTCTCGGAACTTTGATAGACATGTCTGCCAACTGGAGTGTGATACAAGTGGGTTTGAGTTCACCCAGACCCAATTGTTGGTAGACAGAGAAAGGGAGCAAATTGACACTGGCTCCAAGATCCAGTAGTGCTTCTTCTATCTTGAAATTTCTAATGACACAGTTGGACACCCTGAATCCTTGTATTTTGGAGGGGTTTTGTGTTGGAGTATGTCACTAGCTTGTTCTGTCAAGAAGACTCTTTTTTGAACATTTTGGCTTCTTTTGATCGTGAACAAGTCTTTTAGAAACATGGCATAAGAAGGAGCCTGGTTGATTGCATCCAGAAGTGGAATATTAATTTTTACTTGCTTAAAAAGATCATAAATTTCTGGATGGTTATTCAACTTCTGTGCTTTCTTGAGTCTTTGAGGAAAAGGAGCAGGAATAGGACACAAATGATCTTTTTCCTTTGATGGTTCTGGTTCTTTTTCAATCATAGGTTTAGGCTCAATTGGTTCATTGACTGGGATTGACTCAGGTTTTGGCTTTGGAATTAACATGTCTCTAATGGATTTGTCAATTACCTTACCACTTCTCAGTGTAGTGACAGCTTGAGCTTGTTCTTGTGGGGTTTCCATGGTTGAAGGATTTCCCACATGATATTGACCTTGTGGTTATTTTGGTTGGGCAGGAAACTTACCCTTCTCATGTGTGGTCATTGACTGGGTCAAATTTTGGATATGGCTTTTGAGATCCTCGAAGGACAAAGTTGTCTGGGTTTTGAAGTCATTGAAAGCCTGAGTGGAATGATTGTTGTAGTTCATTTGGCTTTGCATGAACTGATTCAATGTGTCCTCAAGACTTCTCTTGTGTGGTGGTTGGTATGGTTGATATGCTGGAGGTCCTTGAGGTGGTGGTTGTGAACTTTGTTGTGGATTCATGGGAGTTGGTTGTGTGTTCCTCCAACTGAAGTTCGGGTGATTCTGCCACCCTGGATTATATATTTCAGAATGGGGGTTGGAATAAGGCTTGTTGAATTTGGAAATTGCATTTGTTTGTTCCAACAAGACTTCTTTGAATGCCGGATAGTAGGACACTCCCTAGTAGGGTGCCCTATCAGTGCACAAATCCCACACACTTGTTCTGTTTGAGGGCCAACATCAACTTGATTTACCTTTTTCATCTCTAGAGCTTCAAGCTTTCGAGATAAGGTAGTCATTTTCGCTCTTAGGTCATCATCTTCTTTCAAAACATACTTACCCCCTTGGGAAGTAGATAGTTTGGCTTCAACGGTAGTAGGGGTGATGCAATGCAATCTGATCCGTTGAGCATAAATGGAGGTCCTATGACTTGGGCGAGAGCAAAAAGGATGAAGGAAGCATTGAACAGGCTGATTCAAGACATATGGGCTGATTGTGCAAGTTCAAGCATGGAGCATGATCCACTTGGGCAACAAAGATCCATCAACATGATTCAAGTTCTAGAAGATTCCGGCAAAGGCTAAGCTTAAAATTGACATGTTTAAAATTGGTCTGATTGTAAGACCTTCCTTATCTATTTAGGCGTGTGATTTATTCCTTTTAGGAAAGAAAAACTTTTCTTGTTTAATTAGGCATGTGATCAGCATATTAAAAGGCTGATTGTGTTTTTCTCTTTTAGGAAAGTAAGAGTTTAGGAAAGTAAGAGCTATTTATTTACCAGCAAGTAAGAGATATTTCTTTACCAACAAGTAAGAGATATTTCTTCACCAGCAAGTAAGAGATATTTCTTAATTAGGATAAGCTATTTTAGGAAGTTTTCTTTGTAATAACCAGCCTATAAATAGGTGTTCAAAGCATTGTAAAAGACAAAATATTTTTGTGAGTATTGTGAGGTTTCTACCTTATTGTTCTTCCAAGAACTATTTCAAGAACTTATCAAGAATTAATCTTTCTTGTGGCGTTCATCGACTTATCGCTCAATCTTTGAGTCTGGCGTCTTTCTCTTGAACATTTAACCTTGGGTTCTTGTTTCTTGCAAACATTGGGTCTAGGGTTCTTGGTTCTTTTAATCTGATTTGTGATCTTTCTTGGGGAGTCTTCAATCAATTTGCCCGTGGGTTCTTGAATTCGTTTAAGGGTTCGCATCAGTTGGTATCAGAGCACTCGGGTTTGTTTTCTCAAATCAGGTTGGTTATCTTTGTTTTGTGCGCATATAATCTGACCAAGTTAGGGTTCTTGCTGCTGTTTGGTGTTTGTTTTTCTGTTTATGTGCACCTATTTAAAAAAAAAATTCTTCGTGCACTGTTCATCGTTACTGTTCATTGCGACTGTTCATTGTGATTTTTTTTTGTTCTGTTTGATTTGGGGCGTGACTTGTTGCTGGAGTTTCAATTGTTCTTTTCTATAATTTTAATATCAATTAGGGTTGCATAATATGGGCACAATTGAATACATAATTTGCTAGTGAATCGATTGTGAAGTCTATTGCCCAATTACGAGTAGTTTGCCTATTTTGTGATCTGATATCAAGAAAAAAAAAAAGAGAAGAAAAAAAAAAGAAAAGAAAAGAAAGAAAGAATCGAATTGAGGCTAATCAGTTTGCTTTAGGGCTGATTTGTGTTGATATTTGAACAAAAATAATCAAAAGTTACGTATTTTGATCATTCACGCATTTGTTATCCCAAAATAGGTCATCCTATTTGATTTAACTCCACTTTCTTTTCCCACTCTAAATAAACCTCCGGATCATTCTTGCCTTGAAAGGCTGGGATTTTCATCTTAATGCTACCCAAATTTCCATCTCTCCGATAAACATCTCTAACACCTCCACGACCACCTCTACCACCTCGGCCACCTAGTACGTTTATGCATTTAATGAACCATGTTTTGCGTGCTTGTATTGGTAAATTCGTTGTCGTTTATTTTGATGATATCTTGATTTACAGTAAGAGCTTAGATGAGCATGTTGAACATTTGAGGCTTGTGTTATGTTCTTTGCGTGATGCTCAGTTATTTGCTAACCTCAAGAAATGTTCGTTTTGCACTAGTCAGATTGTTTTCTTAGGATATGTTGTTAGTGCTAAGGGCATTGCGGTTGATGAGAAGAAGGTTAAGGCTATTTGAGAATGGCCTACACCTAAAACCATTACTGAGGGAGGTCGTCCTTTAGCTTATTTCACTGAGAAGCTAAATGGGGCAGCCTTGAATTACCCAACTTATGATAAGGAGCTTTATGCATTGGTGAGGGCATTAGAGACTTGGCAACATTATCTTTGGCCCAAGGAGTTTGTCATCCACACTGATCATGAGTCTTTGAAACATTTGAAAGGTCAAGGTAAGCTGAATAGACGCCATGCTAAATGGGTTGAATTCATTGAGACTTTCCTTACGTTATCAAATACAAGATGGGGAAAGAGAATGTGGTTGCTGATGCTTTATCTCGTAGGTATGCCTTAGTTTCCACTTTAAATGCAAAGTTGCTTGGTTTTGAGTACATTAAGGATTTATATGCTAGTGATTATGACTTTGCTAATGTGTTTGATGCTTGTGAGAGTTTGGGTTTTGGTAAGTTTTATAGGAATGATGGGTTCTTGTTTCGAGAGGATCGATTGTGTGCCTAATTGTTCGATGCGTGAGTTATTAGTTAGAGAAGCACATGGGGTGGTTTAATGGGACACTTTGGTGTTAGGAAAACCTTAGATGTGTTAGTTGAACATTTTTTCTGGCCACATATGAAACGGGATGTTGAGCGAATTTGTGAGAAATGTGTTGCTTGTAAAAAGGCTAAGTCTAAGGTTCAGCCCCATGGTTTGTATAATCCCTTACCTATACCTAGTTCACCTTGGGTAGATATTTCCATGGATTTTGTGTTAGGTTTACCTAGGACAAAACGGGGACGGGATTCTGTGTTTGTTGTAGTTGACAGGTTTTCAAAGATGGCCCATTTCATTGCATGTCATAAGACCGATGATGCTAGCAATGTAGTTGATTTGTTCTTTAGAGAGGTGATGCGTTTACATGGAGTGCCTCAGAGCATTGTGTCTGATCGTGATGCTAAGTTTTTGAGCTATTTCTAGAAGACATTGTGGGGTAAGCTTGGTACTAAATTACTCTTTTCTACTACTTGCCATCCACAAACCGATGGGCAAACGGAGGTAACTAATCGTACTCTTTCTACTTTATTGCGTGCTGTCATTGGTAAAAATTTGAAAACTTGGGAGGATTGTTTGCCTCATGTCGAATTTGCTTATAATCGTAGTGTGCATTCTGCTACTAATTATTCACCTTTTGAAATTGTCTATGGTTTTAATCCCTTAACTCCATTAGATTTGTTGCCTTTGCCTGTTGATGAGTGTGCTAATTTAGATGAAGAACGAAAGGCTGAATTGGTGAATCAATTGCATGAGAAAGTTCGATTGCACATTGAGAGGCGAACGAAGCAATATGCTACTCAAGCTAATAAGGGACGTAAGAACGTGGTTTTTGAGCCTGGAGATTGGGTTTGGGTGCATATGCGAAAGGAGCGTTTTCCTGCACAAAGGTGTTCTAAGTTGCAGCCTAGAGGAGATGGGCCTTTTCAAGTGGTGGCACGGATAAATGATAACGCTTACAAACTAGATCTTCCTGGTGAGTATAGTGTTAGTGCTACTTTTAATGTTGCTGATCTTTCTCCTTTTATTGCAGATGACGAAGATTCGAGGACGAATCCTTTTGAAGAGAGGGGGAATGATGCAATGCAATCTGATCTGTTGAGCATAAATGGAGGTCCTATGACTCGGGCGAGAACAAAAAGGATGAAGGAAGCATTGAACGGGCTGATTCAAGACATATGGGCTGATTGTGAAAGTTCATGCATGGAGCATGATCCACTTGGGCAACAAAGATCCATCAACATGATTCAAGTTCTAGAAGATTCCGGCAAAAGGCTAAGCTTAAAATTGACATGTTTAAAATTGGTTTGATTGTAAGACCTTCCTTATCTATTTAGGCGTGTGATTTATTCCTTTTAGGAAAGAAAGACTTTTCTTGTTTAATTAGGCATGTGATCAACATATTAAAAGGCTGATTGTGTTTTTCTCTTTTAGGAAAGTAAGAGTTTAGGAAAGTAAGAGTTATTTCTTTACCAGCAAGTAAGAGATATTTCTTTACCAACAAGTAAGAGATATTTCTTCACCAGCAAGTAAGAGATATTTCTTAATTAGGATAAGCTATTTTAGGAAGTTTTCTTTGTAATAACCAGCCTATAAATAGGTGTTCAAAGCATTGTAAAGGACAAAATATTTTTGTGAGTATTGTGAGGTTTCTACCTTATTGTTCTTCCAAGAACTATTTCAAGAACTTATCAAGAATTAATCTTTCTTGTGGCGTTCATCGACTTATCGCTCAATCTTTGAGTGTGGCGTCTTTCTCTTGAACTTTTAACCTTGGGTTCTTGTTTCTTGCAAACATTGGGTCTAGGGTTCTTGGTTCTTTTAATCTGATTTGTGATCTTTCTTGGGGAGTCTTCAATCAATTTGCCCGTGGGTTCTTGAATTCATTTAAGGGTTCGCATCAAGGGGAGGTTGAGTCCCACATCTGAGAACTATCAGATATGGTGTCAAAAAAATTGAATGCCTCCTCTATACTTTTTCCCATGAACTCTCCTTGAGCCATCATTTCAACAAACTAATGTAGTCTAGTGGGCAAAGAATCATAGAAAAATCCTACTAGAGTCCAATTCTCAAAAGCATGGTGTGGGCAGGATTGGAGAAGATCCTTGAATCTCTCCCAACATTGGTAAAATGTTTCTCCCTCTTTAACCGAAAAATTCATGATTTGCCTTGTGAGTGCATTGATACGGTGTAGAGGAAAAAACTTTCTGAAAAACTCATTCTGCAATGTCTGCCAGTTTGGTATTGAATGGGCTTTCAAAGAATTTAACCATTGTTTAGTGATGAACACAAAACATTGCATATTTAATGGCCTCATTTCATGCTTTTTAACTTAACTTTGCATTTAATTATTTAGAGTTAGTTGAAGTTTTGAATAATGTGAAAATTTTGATGTTGCAGGTAATTATAGCGTAAATGATGGATTTTATAACCTTGCAACTAAGTATGAATGAGTGGTGAAGAGATGGACACATTAAATGAGGATTGGGAGGCTTGGAAGGTGAAGAAACCAAGAAAAAAGCAATTTGGATGAAAACCTTCCGGAAGGGTTGGCCATAAACCTTCCGGAAGGTTTAGCCCACTGGTTTCCCAAGGTTTTGACACAGTACCGCTGTTTTTCCAATTTTTTTACCATGATTTACTTCGAATCTGAAAAAGTGCAAAACATGAAAGTTGTAGATCTGGACGTCTTATATATTATGTAAAAATTTCAGCTCCATCCAACGGTTGGATCAAAAGTTATGACAATTTTACCAAAACTGGTCCAGAGCTGTCACCTTCCGAAAGACCTTCCGGAAGGTTTTGCCTAGAATGCCTAGAACGCCTGCAACTCATGCTCCACTTGCATGAGGGTCCCACCATTGATTCTCCCATTTGTCCCCTGACATCCCTTACATATATACATGCCTTCTACACCCTAGTGGAAGACTCTGGAGGCAATGACATTAATGAGGATGGGAGAGGAAGGGTGAGCCAGAGGAGTTGCAGGCTAGTCTTCTCCTAGCCTGCCAAGCCAATCAACTCACCTCCCATTGATGGGAGGCCTGCACACAGGCTAGGGAGACCCCTCATGGACGAAAATGCATCACTCCTTCACCATATATTCAGCATTCCACAAGATTTTGAAGGGTGGCTACCTAAGCTTAGAAAGCTCCTAAGGAAGATGATGAAAAGTTACATATAGAAGTTTGTATTTTTGCATTTTCATCTCCATTTTAGTTGTAGTTAGCTTTAAATATCTTGTAATCTTTAATTCTTACACTTTAATCTTAGCTATTTCAAGTATATTTCAAGTTTAGTTACATGTTCTTCAATCCACCATTGATGCTTTCAAGTTTTCTTCATAGTTTAAGTTCTCTTGCATTGAGTTAAGTTTCATGCTTTATTTATCCATTATGTCTCTTTACATATTGTATGTCTTTCCTTTACGCATGAGTAGCTAGATTTTTAGTTGGCTAATTCAAGGTAGAACTCCTCTCGGGATTTCCATTTCAACTCATTTTCTTTCCTCATCACGGTGTACGATGATTTGGTTTGACTAGGTTGAGAGTGGATGTGGTTGTGAGTCTTTGATATCCCGTAGGCCTGGTCACGGGTTATGCTTGGATCCTTACCTCCATCTCGTCCCTAGCTTCCCACGAATCAATCGTTCATCTAAGCACCATTGGAGGAAAGTTTCGAGTTGATTTGGGATTCCCATTGGAATGACCTCTTTGGATTAGCCAACACTTGTTTTCCTTTTATTTGTTTTAGCAAAAACACAAATCACAAAACTCAAACCAACTACAAGATTTTACACTTTTCATTTTTCACAAAATCACCTTCACACAATTCCCTTCCTTCCCTGAGGAGACGACCTTGGAATACTCATTCCAAGTAAAACACAACACTCAAAAGACTCTTTGCGCTTGGGGAGCACTTTTGTTCACACGCATTCATATTTCATTCATTTCACACCACATCATTTCCGTTTCCCATTTCTTGCATTTGAACCCGAGTGAGAGTGACACTCACCCATACTCATAAGCCATAAACATTGAGGGTTCTTGTGTGACAATTGGGAATACAACGGAATCAATCAAACATTTAGCTTTGTCCTTTAAAGAGAAAGGAAAAAGTTTCAACTTGACCAGTTCAGAATTATCTTGGAATGTTCCACATACCTAAAAAACTTTAATATGAAGATATGGGTTTTCTAATTAAAGTCCATGAAATTGAGGTAGTAGTTGCACTGTTCCCTCCTTTACATTAAAGAGGGGCGCATTTGCAGGAAACACAAAATAAGAGGGGACACTATTTCGTGTGGGATGCAAATAATCCCACAGAGTTCGAATGTTAGGAACTTCCCCTTCTCTCTCAGGAACTTCTCCTTGTCTCTCATTATTGGCCATGCTATTATCAAAAGAGTCTGCTACTGATCGAGGTGAAGATGGTCCAGACTGATTTACAGACCCAACAGATTCTTCTGGCAAATTTTGAAAGCGATGATCGTCCTCAAACATAAAATGAGAATTATATACAATAAATTAAAAAATATATACAAAAAATGAAGATATTTTCACCTTTTACTTTAAAACACCTTTTTGGCTCCCCGGCAACGGCGCCAAAAACTTGACTTGATCCAAAATGTGTACACCCAAGTGCAGGCGGTCAAGTTGTAGTTATAATCCGGTTAAGTCTAGAGTCGAATCCACATGGAACTAATGTTCGTGTTTCGGAGTAAATAGTGACAGTGACCAAAGTGACTGAAACCCTTGAGATTTGAAGTTATGATGTTTATGAAATTTTTTGGACAGAATATAAGATTCCCTCCAAAGGGTTTTTCTAGACAAAATATAATATTCTCTCAAGTGTAAAAGTCACCCTTTAGTTCGAGGATCTGAACATGTAGTCAATCATCCGGTTGTTATATTTGTGCTTGATAACTCAATTAACCACTGTGTCAACAACAAGTCAATTGGAGGATAAAGATGGAATGTGAGAATAAAGAGCATGGTTCCGATGTCTTTGTAGAGATTTACAAGAATTGTCTGTGTTGGGACTCAACCCGTCTACAAACAAGGAAGTAATTCTACAAGTCATCCAACCACTATGTTAGTTTTCCATTCTTAGTTGAAGCACAATAAATGGTGAAGATTGAAATGTAGTCATGAAGATCTAGCTGGAGTACTTGTAAAGGACCAATGAATCCTCCTATGCCAAGAGTCATCTTGTCTTAGAAAGGACTCATGGTTGTACAAAGTACCTTAACTTTGCTAGATGCATTCAATCATTCAATAAGCAATCAAAAGATAAAGCATTAAGTATAAACGAAATGCACAAATATAACTTCCAAATGATTTATACATGTCCATCACCTCTTACTAAAGAGTGGATGAGAAACTACTCACCCTTCATGGCTTTGAAAAAGCTAGAAAAGTGAGTGATTCTCATCCCTCCAAGTAGAGGAGTTACAAGGTAAAATAAACTACACAATGAGCATATCTTCAACGAAGAATAAGTGAATCACTTTCCACCCTTCAAGGCTACAAGAGAGCTAGAAAGGTGGAAGAGTTTCACTCCTCTAAGTGAAGAAGGTAGCTTTTACAATAAAAGCTAATGAAACAAATAATGAAAGTAGAAGAAAGCTAGTTACTTTTGGAGGGTTTCTTCCTTTTCCGAAAGATTTCTATCTCTCTATATTTCTCCCCCCTATACAAGTCTAAAGAGGAGGTATTTATAGGCAAGGAGGAGGGGGTAAAGAAGAGTAAAAGAATAGTGGTAGGTGCTCAAAGTCCAAGTGAATGCCCCAAGATCCGGATGGAAACAATCACTCTGCATACTGTCTAGGGAATACGTTCGAACGTGGGATGGCGTTTGAACATTGACTCCTGTCTTCTGTGGTGGGCGTTCGAACTCTGACTAGAGTTTGAACGTAATACTCAAGTGGCTTTTGTCTTCCACAGTGAAGAGCTGCAACTTGCCATGTGTCATCACCCTAGCACTCTTCTAGGGTCCTCAAAAAATTCAAGATAGCGTTCGAACGTGGATTGACGTTCGAACGTTGTACTCAAGTACCTCTTTGTTCTTTTTCTCAGGAAATAACTGCAACACGCCACATGCCATCACACTAGCATTGTCCTGGGGTCCTCAAATAATTCAAGATAACATTCGAACGTGGATGCCTTGCTTCAAACTTCTCCAATTTTCTTCCAGAACACGTGGGTGTTGCATGAAAGTTTGATGTTTATTGACTTTAGGCCCTTGTACAATCTTTTTCCCTGAAATGTCCTCATTGAAACTTTATCAAAGCATAATTAGTCTTATACGCATAGTAACTTGCTAATTTTAAAC
This sequence comes from Ilex aquifolium, assembly GCA_951799425.1. Taxonomy (NCBI): domain Eukaryota; kingdom Viridiplantae; phylum Streptophyta; class Magnoliopsida; order Aquifoliales; family Aquifoliaceae; genus Ilex; species Ilex aquifolium. Next base: position 23,316,422 of record OX637393.1, read on the forward strand.
TATTCATCAGCTTCCTTGTTAAACCGAGAATGTCACAACTACTTCCTCAATTCCATGGAATTGAAAGAAAAAATCCTTATTTACACATTAAGGAATTTGAGAAAATTGTTGCAACATTCATCGCAAAATCATGCCATGTAAGACATGACACACATGAAATTATTTCCCTTCTCCCTCAAAGACAAAGCCAAAACTTGGTTGAACTCATTGAAACCCCAATCGATAAGTTCTTGAGCACAAATGCTTTCCGAATTTTTAAACAAATTTTTTTCCGGTGCCCAAAACCACTACTCTTAAGAAACAAATTCAAAATTTTTCGGAAAAACCGAATGAGCAATTTTATCAATGTTTGGATAGATACAAGGATTTGCTACAATCCATTCCACATCATGGATTCGAACCATGTCAATTGGTGAGTTTCTTCTATGAAGGAATTACACCAGGCCATCGACAATTCATAGAGATGATGTGCAACGGAGAGTTTCTAAACAAGGATCCTGATGAGGCCCTTGAGTACTTCAATACATTGGCATAAAATGCTCAATCATGAGATATCACGGATCCCGCCGATGTGCCAAGGTCCTCTCCGGGGAGTCAACCAAGTGGGGGAGGGATGTATAATTTGCGTGACCAAGAAGACTTACTTGCTAAAATCACAAAACTGTCTCGCAAGGTGGAGAGTCTAGAGGTGAATAGGAGGCATGAGGTGTCTAACATTACTAAGGCAGAGGAATTTTGCTCTATATGTGAAAGTATTGAGCATTCTATCTCAGAGTTGGAGCAATCACCCGAACTTTAGTTGGAAGAATGACAACCCCACTCCTCATGGGTCTAGCTCATTGTCGCCTCCCATTCCACCCAAGCAAAACCAATCCTACTATGGTCATGGTCCCTCGTCTAACTCCAAATACCCACGGTCCAATCAACAAGAGTTTGTTCAACAAGGACCATCTAACCCACCCACCTACCAATCTCCTCACAAGAGAAATTTGGAGGATGTCGTGCACCAATTCATTCAAAGCCAAACAACAGTCAACAACCAAATTGCTGCCGCTTTTAATGATATTCGGACTCAAATCACTAAATTGACCAATGCTATAGGGTCGTCCCAACAAGAGAAAGGGAAATTTCCTGCTCAACCCCAAGAAATCCCAAAGGGTCAACATGTGATTGAGTCGTCCGAGTCCACCAAGGAGAGTTGTGAGCAACTCAAGGCGGTCACCACCCTTAGGAGTGGCAAACAAATTGACAAAAATATTTTGCCAAAAGCCTCACCCAAAGCCACATTGGTAAATAAAAAAGAGACCAATGGCAACTCTGAGGAGGGTGAGACACTTGAAAAGGAAAAAATTGTTGATGTGAATGTGCATGATTGTCCTATTCCGGCCCCTTTTCCCCTAACATTTGGAGCCACCGACTAAACTTGCTAACTATTCGGATATTATTGAAATGTTTAAGCAGTTAAAGATAAACATTATGCTCCTTGATGCCATCAAGCAAATACCTTCACGTGCAAAAACTTTGAAAGACTTGTGCACCGTGAAGAGGAAGATGTTGTGCATAAGAAGACATTTCTCACGGAGCAAGTGAGTTCCAATTTGAGGACCAACACACCACCCAAGTTCAAAGATCTCGGTTGCCCAACCATTGCTATAACCATTGGGAATTGCCATGTGGAGCAAACACTACTAGACTTGGGAGCAAGTGTCAACCTCCTACCCTTTTCGGTGTACCAACAATAACTCTTCAATTGAAGAGTTGAAGCCAATCCCAATCACTCTTCAATTGGCGGATCGAAGCGTTAGGACGCCAAGGGGAGTAGTTAAGGATGTTTTAGTTCAAGTAGACAATTTCTATTTTCTAGTTGACTTTATTGTACTTGATACTCATCCGGTTGCTAACCCTAGTTCGCAAATTCCTGTCATACAAGGTAGGCCTTTCCTTACTACATCTAATGCTGTGATAAATTGCAGGAACGGACTAATGAAGCTTGCCTTTGGGAACATGACGATGGATCTTAATGTATTCAACTTGTGCAAGCAACCGGGTGATGATGAGGAAGTGCACGAGGTCAATCAGATTGACACCTTGGTGGAGAACCATATGGAGCTACTTTGCAATTCAAAGTTGGAGGAGGAAGAGTTTGTTGAAGATAATGAGCCGAAAAGTGTGCAAGGGGTAAGAAATTGGGCCCCAACATAGAAACTTCCACCACAAGGGAAGAAAATTTTTCCATCAACCGTGCAAACACCAATCTTGGAGTTGAAGCCACTACCTTCTACACTCAAGTTTGCATTTCTAGGGGAGCACAAGACATTCCCGGTGGTGATAAGCTCTTCTTTGGAGCCGCAGCAAGAAGAGGATTTGTTGCAAGTGTTGAAGAGGCATAAGGAAGCAATTGGTTGGACAATTGCCGATATCAAGGAGATTAGCCCCCTCATTTGCACTCACCGAATCAATTTAGAGGAAGACTCCAAACCATCCTGACAACCACAAAGGAGGCTAAATCCTATCATGAAGGACGTGATGAGAGATGAAGTACTCAAACTACTTGATGTGGGCATTATCTTTGAAATTGCCGACAGTAAATGGGTTAGTCCCACTCAAGTAGTACCAAAGAAATCGAGAGTCACTGTGGTAGCAAATGAGGAGAATGAGTTGATTCCGGCAAGGGTGGTCACCGGTTAGAGAGTTTGTATCGACTATCAGAAACTCAACTCATGTACAAGAAAAGATCATTTCCCCTTGCCATTCCAAGACCAAGTGTTGGAGAGAGTAGCTGGACATCTTTTTTATTGCTTCTTGGATGGCTACTCCGGTTACAACCAAATAGAGATTGCTTTGGAGGACCAAGAGAAGACCACTTTCATGTACCCTTTCGGTACCTTTGCCTATCACCAAATGCCATTCGGGTTGTGCAATGCCCCGGAAAATTTTCAGAGATGCATGATAGGAATTTTTAGCGATATGGTGGAGAAGATTGTGGAGGTGTTTATGGACGAATTTTTCGTGTTTAAGGACTCATTCGGGGGTTGCTTGGAAAATTTGGAGAGAGTGCTAGAAAGATGTGAAGAAAAGAACTTGTTGCTAAATTGGGAGAAGTGTCACTTCATGGTGGCCCAAGGGATTGTGCTTGGGCACATCGTGTCCGCGAGAGGGATTGAAGTAGACAAATCAAAGGTGGAAGCGATTTCCAACCTCCCCACGCCAAAGGTTGTGAAGGTCGTTTCTTGACCATGTTGGTTTCTATCGTAGATTCATAAAAGATTGTGCAATGGCAAGACCCTTGACTAATTTGCTAGCAAAGGATGTTCCCATTGTGTGGTTGGATGGTTGTGAGACATCTTTTAAAAAACTCAAAAGCATGTTCACTTCACCTCCAATCATGCGACCACCCAAATGGAAACTACCATTTGAGCTCATGTGCGACACGAGTGATTACGCGGTCGGCGGTGTGCTTGGTTGGTCAAAAGGAAGACAAAAGGCCATATGTAATATACTATGCTAGCAAGTCTCTAAATGAAGCACAAATGAATTACACTACCACCGAAAAAGAGTTGTTAGCCGTAGTATTTGCTTTAGACAAATTTAGGTCATACATCATTGGTTCGCCTATTGTAGTCTACACTGATCACTCTGCTTTGAAATATTTGTTACTAAGCAGGACACGAAACCGAGACTCATTAGGCGGATCCTCCTCCTTCAAGAATTCAACTTGATCATTAAAGACAAGAAAAATGTTGAGAATGTGGTGACGGATCATTTGTCACGACTTGTCGTCCAAGATGCCGAAGAGCATATTCCTATCCCTGATCCTTTTCCTAATGAGCATTTGTTTTCTATTCATTCTGTTTGTTCGTGGTACGCTGACATTTGCAATTATCTTGCCACAGGTTAAATACCACCACATTGGAGCCCGGAGGACAAACAAAGATTCATGGCGGATGTGAAGTACTTTTACTTCGACAACCCGTACTTGTTCAAGTATGGTCCAGATCAAGTTATGAGGAGATGCGTACCTGAAAATGAACAATGGGATGTCCTTTCCTTCTGCCATTCTAAGGCATGCGGTGCCCACTTCTCCAAGAAAACTTCAGCTAAGCTTTTGCAATCCGGTTTTTATTGGCCTTCCTTAATTAAAGACTGTGTTTTATGTTGTAAAAAGTGTGATAGGTGTTAAAGGTTGGGAAGTGTGACCCGTAGGAATATGATGCCCCTTTCCCCAGTGCTAGTCATTGAAATATTCAAATTGTTGGGACATCGATTTCATGGGTCCATTCCCTATGTCCTTTGGCTACCTCTATATCCTACTGGCAGTGGACTATGTGTCCAAGTGGGTAAAGGCCATCCCAAGCAAGACCAATAACCATCGAATTGTGGTCAAGTTTGTAAACGAAAACATTTTTTCAAGTTTTGGGGTACCTCGTGCAATGATAAGTGACAGTGGGTCTCATTTTTGCAATTGGCCATTGCTTCCTTAATGCATAAATATGCCATAACACACAAGGTGTCCACTACTTATCACCCACAAACTAATGGCCAAACCGAGTTGGCCAATAGGGAGATCAAAAACATACTAGAGAAAATGGTGAACCAAATCGAAAGGATTGGTCACTTAGGTTGACCGATGCCTTGTGGGCTTACCACACCGCTTACAAGACCATCCTAGGTATGTCTCCCTATAAGCTAGTCTATGGTAAGGCTTGTCACTTGCTGGTAGAGATGGAGCACAAGGCATATTGAGCCATTAAAACCTTGAACTTCAATTTGAGAATAGTTGGAGAAAATAAGAAGTTGGAGTTGAATGAATTAGAGAAAATCCGTAGAGATGCATACGAGAGCTCAAAAATTTCCAAAGAAAGGGCAAAGATTTTTCATGACAAATCCACTGTGAGAAAGACATTTGAGCTCGGACAAAAAGTGCTCTTGTATAATTCTCAACTGTCCATTTTTCAAGGGAAACTCCGATCATGTGGGGATGGCCCCTAATCTTGTCAAGGTGGCCTACCCTAACGGAGCTGTGGAAATAACAAACCCTAAAGAGGGCAAAACATTCAAGGTCAATGGCCAAAGACTTAAGCCATTCTTCGAGGGTTTTGAGGTTCAAGTGGTGGAGGAAGAGTTGGTGGATTCGGTTTACCCGGACCTTTTTGAGGAATAACTGTCAAGTAGATTTTAGTGTACAATCGCTTTCTTTTATCATTTACTTTGATAGTTAATTTGTTTACTTACTTTCATCTGCGTATAGTGTTCTTTCTTCACTTGTGCAGATTGTGGTGTTTTTGTCAAAGCTCATTGCGAGGTGTTCTCTAACCCTACTTATCTTTTTAAGTCCATTATTGCATTCCATATCTTTTTGTTGCATTGGTGACAATGCATAGTTCAAGTTGGGGGGTGAGGTGCACCATTGTATGATACACCAATTTTTTGTTGATAATACCATTTTGTGGTGAAATTCACCATTCACATATTTGACCTAATTTTTTTGTAGAATAGGAACAAAATATGTGGAAAATTTGAAATTTTTTGTGAAAAATATCTGAATGTTGAACCATATTCCCCTATTTAGAGTGTTATGGGTTTAATGATAGTTAGATCTTGACTTTGAACTTTGAATATATGAGCACATCATAGAAGTCTATCCTATACAAGAGTATCAAATGTTTGCTTTTGAACTCAACCATACTGCACCATGAATGTGTAATTTTGGCAATTTACGGATTGGATTCACATTTTAGAGCTTGATATGGATAGTGGAGATGACATAAGTACCCGTGTGAGCTTTAGTGCCGATCTTTTTTGGAGGAAACTTACATTTATTCAAAGGAACAATTTTTCAAATTCAAAGTCTGTTCAATAATCTCATTATGCTTGCTTTGGTTAGAGTGCATGTGGATAATTGATTGACTTTGTCATGAAATGCCAATATTCCTCCCCATGCTTATTTAGAAATGATCTTAGGCCATCTTTGAAATGCTTTGAGCCTTAGCCCTTTTCTTGGAAAAAAAATTATGCCTAGTGTCGTGATTGAGCCTTACTTGAAAATTCATTTCCATGCCACACAATTGACCAAGCCAGTGAAGAATGATAAAAATTTACCAAACCTTGGTTGTTCCAAGAACTGACTGTGATTGATCATAAAGGAAAATGAAATGTGGTGAGGAAACCCAAAAAGGGATAAATGGTGTCGAATTCAAATTTTGAATGAAAAAGAGAAAGAAAGCCCAAGAAAAAGGAGAAAAGGAGTTGAAAAGAAAAGAAAAGGAAAGAAGAAAAAATAAGTGAAGTGAAGGTGTGAATCTTAAAAAAAAAAATTCCGCAAAAAAAGGAGATTTTGGTAATAAAGGTCAATGCCCTCGGAATAACCTTTTTTGTCTACTTCGGCTCTTCATTTCACTCAGCCCAAATATCACCCCCAAGGCCTCATTACAACTCTTGAAATCCCAAAATGATCCAGAGAAAACATGGTGAAAAGCATACTTTTAATGGAAAAGAAAAGTTGGTTTTGCTATCTAATGCCCTAACATTCCATTCATGAGGTTATGCCAAGATTGTTTCATTTGTTATGCATGCACATCATTTTGGGATTATATGTGAGCATTTGATTTGTGTACAAAATTTTTATCCCATATATATACATGGAGAACATGCCAGGATAATCATAGAGTTATTCAATTTTGAGAGAAACCCTTGGCAAGTTTTGCATCGAAGCTGAATTTGGATAGCTAAGTGAATGTGAATTCCGTTGAGTAAATGCTTAAATTACATGTGCATTTCACACACACATGAGTTTGAAAACAAATATGTAGGTTTATACTCTAGAATAGCATTTAAGGTCATGGTGATGCTCATGTGTACTTAGTTCGGGTATTTGAATAATGTGTCAGGCAACCCTATGCTTGTAGGATGGGGGAATATCTCAAACTTTCGATATTGGGAAGAAATAGAAATGCCTTTACCATTTCAATTTGTACTTTACATATTGGGTATTCATTTTGGTAGTTAAATTTATAAATCCATATCTTGTGTTTTGAAAGTATCAAAAATTTAAATCGCATTGCAATTTCGTAAATGAATTTGGGCATGGTCATTCATTTGTTGTTGTGAGATCCTGGAATCCCACATCGGTTAGGGAAAGGAAAGTTGTTGGGCTTATAAGTAAGCCCCTCGCCTTACATGGCATAAGGCCTTTTCCCAGGGGTACTGGGAGGAACAAAACCGTGAGGGCCAGTGGGTCCAAAGCGGACAATATTATGCCATGTGGAGGGTGGGGTGTTACAAGATGGTATCAGAGCCGACTCTCGCCTAGATCGAGTGTGGGGCCCTGCAGTCACGTGTATGTGGGCGGGCAGGTAGCTGGCGAGCTACTGCACAGGGACGTACAGCCCTTAAGGGGGGTGGATTGTGAGATCCTAGAATCCCACATCGGTTAGGGAGAGGAAAGTTGTTGGGCTTATAAGTAAGCCCCTCGCCTTACATGGCATAAGGCATTTTCCCAGGGGTACTGGGAGGAACAAAACCGTGAGGGACAGTGGGCCTAAAGCGGAAAATATTATGCCATTTGGAGGGTGGGGTGTTACAGTTGTTCACTAGCATGGTTCAGGTTTTTTGTGAAGTTAAGGTTGTAGATAGGTCATTAGAAAGTATAGGAATTGAATAAAATTGGAGTGGAGTTGAAAACTAAAGCACGGGAAATTTTTGGGAAAAAACTAAAACCTACCTGTAGAAGTTTGCCTAAACCTACATGTAAGAATTTTCCCGTGTACAAAACCTACCGGTAGGTTTTGATCGTTCTACCAGTAGGTTTTGCCCAGAAAACTAGGAAACGAGGGTTTTTAATATGATTTTTCGGGAAGTCTCTTCACTTTCTCCAATTCTCTTTACCTTAGAATCTCCCTACTCTCCCTCAAAACATCTCTTACCCTCAAAAAACCCTTACCCGTCCATCAAACTTCCAAATTAACATCCCTAGGGTTGATTTTCACTGTGATCTCATTACAAGTTGTTTGGATTTCTCCACAAAACCCTCATTTTCCCCAACTTTCCCCCAAATCAACTACACCTAGGTTTTCACCCCAAGCTCGAATTCCATCCTCATGGCTCGTTTAGGTAAGTATTCTTGTGTTCCCTTCGATCTTTTTGAAGAGTTGTGGACTTGGTTTTTACCTTTTGTGGCCCTTGGGGCATTCTTGATTCTCATGGCCTGTACGAAACAAACAGGGTCAAGTCCTCCACCACCCGCGGGCACGGGGTCCCACAAGAGGACGGTGGTGGGCCCCAGTGGAGGGAGTGGGGAGAGAAGGAAGAAGCAAAAAAATGATGCTCGCACGAAGACATTAAGGAAAAGAATGTGACATGCGAGCGTCACGTGGACAAGCCCACCCTCGGGCCGAACGACGAGGTTGTGCGGGTGATTGAGGTGCATGGGATCGACATATGGTTTGAGCCGGTGGTGGGTATAGCCTTTCGATGTGTAGGGAGTTTTACCTGAGCTTGAGAGTAGTGGATGAGGACCTATTCCTACTCAAGACGAATGTGAGGGGGAAGGCCATGGAGGTCACCCTGGGATTGATTGGCGATTTGTTGCATTATGCGAGACCTCCTCCCAACGTCCCAGTCTGTCCCTACAACACCTAATGGAGGAAATCACTCTCAGAGTACGTACAGTTGATGTATGAGGACCCGACACAATTCAAGGGAAAAATTCAAGTCGGGGCCCTCAATCATTCATATGGGATGATGAACAAAGTCTTGCATTACAACCTGATACCCCGGGGTGCGGAGAAGACCCCAAGGGAGGAGAAGCTCGCCCTCCTCCACGCTTTCATGATGGGAAAGAGGATGGACGTGGTCCTAATGATATGGGAATTCATGAAGGAGTATGCCCAGGCTAGCAATGCGAAGGCAAATCACCTATTCGCCAACTTGGTTACAAGGATATGCTACCACTCCAAGGTCAAAGCCTACCCCTTGGATGTGATGCTACCTTCGAAGTTCAAAACCATCGGGAAGTCTAGTAGCATGAAGAGGATGATAATGACTGGACGGGCGGGTTAGAGAGAGGAGAGGGCGAGGCCACGTAGAGCCGGGCCTTCTACATCAAGACCCTCTGCAGTTAGACCATCCACTACAGCCCCGCCTTGCACTGTCACTCAACGCTTGGACATGATAGAGAGGAGGCTGGACGACCTCGGTGGAACCATGCAGCGGCTCTCCTTGATGATGACGAGGATGTATGAGCACACTTTCCCGAGAGAGCCGATCCCTGATGTGCCTCCTCCTCCTACTGTCGGGCCATCTACCTCTGCCCCCATGTGATGGGAAACAAGGTGGGCCTACTCTTAAAGATCCTTTGCAAGTTCTAGATGGGCCAATTACAAGATCAAGAGCCAAGAAGATCAAGGAAGCAATGCAAGGATTGGTGCAATCCACCTGGGATGAAGCTAGCAAGAGCCCAACACTCAAGATGGGCTTGAAAGAAGGAGAACTAGTTTTGATCCACTTGATCCAAGCTGTGGAAGACATGATTTAGAGATAGGACCTGTTGTTGTTAAGGCCTTCAATTTGTTTAAAGGATTTTTATTATTAGTTTAGAATAAGTGGGCTTGAGGATGCTTAGCCCACATGTCTTATTATTTTATTTGAACTAGGGTTTTAGAAGTTACTGTAGAACGACACTGTTCACGCTGCAATACCCGCAGCACTATTCACTCAAGGGCATTTTTTAGAGAAAGGGTCACAAATTTTAGTCTAGGGTTTTATCATGTTTTGGGAAGGGTATTTAAAGGATGTAACCGGCCACTGATGGGAACCAAGGCGGGCCTACTCTTAAAGATCCTTTGTAAGTTCCAGATGGGCCAATTACATGATCAAGAGCCAAGAAGATCAAGGAAGCAATGCAAGGATTGGTGCAATCCACCTGGGATGAAGCTAGCAAGAGCCCAACACTGAAGATGGGCTTGAAAGAACCAATTTTGATCCACTTGATCCAAGCAGTGGAAGACATGAAGACATGACTTAGAGATAGGGTCTTTTGTTGTTAAGGCTTTTAATTTGTTTAAAGAATTTTTATTATTAATTTATAATAAGTGGGCTTGAGGATGCTTAGCCCACATATGTCTTATTTCTTATGAATTAGAGTTTTTGGAAAGGCCTTGTATTTTGGCCAAGGGCTTATTAGGAAAGTTATTATTTTATTTGAACTAGGGTTTTAGAAGTTACTGTAGCACAGCACTATTCATGCTACAGTATTCGTGACACTATTCACTCAAGGGCATTTTTGAGAGAAAGGGTCACAAATTTTAGTCTTTAGTTATTCCTATTTGGGTTTGGATTGTCAAAATATAAACTCCTATTAGAATTTGTTTCCTTAGCAGATTAGGATTTGTTTCCTTAGTAGATTAGGATTTGTTTCCTTGTAATGGCCAGCCTTATAAATAGGCGTTTAATCAATGAAAGAGGGGAGACAATATATTGAATTTTAATTGTTAGTTGAGTTGAGTTTACTCCTCTTGTTCTTGATTGAACTTCTGAACTTGTCAAAGGTAAATCACAACCTTTGTAGCGTTCCTCTTTGTAATTTGAGTTCTTGAGACGGGTTCTTCAACGGGTCCAGATTCTTCATCCATAGACTTGAGTTTGGCTTTCTTGGGTTGTTTTTCCACTATTGTTGTTGGGTCTCAAAGCAAGTCAATTGGGGTTCCCATCACCATGGATTCTATTATTGTTGAGGTGGAGGGTTTCGATGATGAGGACTCCGGTATGAGGAGGGCAGCGATTATGAGAGCGAGGATGAGGGGACAAGAGATGAGGATGAGGAGTAGGGAGATCTTTTTGGTTTTATTGCTTTTAGTAGTTGCACAATTAGTGTTTATGGTTGTCAGTCTAGTAGAAGACTCTCTAGGATTATATCCCGTCTTGTTTTTTATTTCAACTCTTTGTACTGAACTTTTCAGAGTAATTAATGAAAGAACCACATTTGACTTGTTTCCATTTTGCCCAAGTTCATTTACTTAATTGCATTATGATTTGAGTATTTTGATTGTTTGGTGAATTGTCTTGCATGAATGGATTGTTAAAGTTTGCTAAAGACTAGCAAAACTCAAGTTGGGGGGTGTGATGAGCATAGAATATTGCATATCATGTATCTCTTTGCACCCATTTATACTTGCTTTTGTGGTGAAAATGGGGGAAAATGCATTTAAACTCGCTTTTAATGGAGATTTTCGTGTGATTGCAGGTAAAGAGCAAGTAAGGGTGTGTATTAAGCCTCCCATCAAGTGTTTAAAGTCAATGGAGAAGAAAGGAAGGCTTAACGAATGGCTCGGGACATCAAGAGACCAAGAAAATGCCAAAACAGGAGAAAACCTACCCGTAGAAGTTCCAAAACTTACTGGTAGGTTTAGTGCACTGGAATTCTTCTACCGCAGCCCTTGCCAAAACCTACCGGTAGGTTTTTTATCGTTCTATCGGTAGGTTTTGCTTAGAAATGCCAAAAGCCTGCAAACACGACTCCACCTATTTCAGGGGCCCACCTCTTGTCATCCCACACATGCCCTGACATCTATGACACACCATTAGGATCTCTTACACCTAAAGTCTGATTTTGGAAGAGAAAGCATGGGAGAGGTATGAGAGAGAAGAAGGGTGGTTGGTGAAGGCATGGGAGGTGCATGCTTGGCTTGTCCTTACTTGTTGAAGTGTCTAATCCCTTCCCACTCATTGCAACTCAGGTCTCATAGACCGTGGAAGGGGGATGGATGCTTGGATTTTTCCGTTGTTGTCCCTAATCTCAGGACATCATCCCTTAATGTGTGTATGGCTTATAGGGATAGGGGAGTGTCACTCTCCCTCGGAATGATGCAAGAAATGGGGGAAACGGAATAATGGTGGGTGAATGAAATGTGTGTGTGTATGAACAAAAGTGCTCCCCAAGCGTAGAGAGACTTTCGGATGTCATGTTTTACTTGGAAATCATATTCCAATGTCGTCTCCTCAGGGAAGGAGGTGAATCGTTTTGAAGGTGATTTTGTTGAAAAATGAAAAGTGTAAAAATATTTGATGTTTGAGTTTGGTGCTTTGGGTTTGTGATAGAAAATGAAACGGTAACAAGTGTTGGCCAATCTGAAGAGATCATTCCAATGGGAATGCCAACTCAACTCAAGACCTTCCTCCAATGGTGTATAGATGTTTGATTGATTCATAGGAGGCACGGGACTAAAATGGAGGTGATGATTCAAGCATACACCGTGACAAGTCTACGGTGTATCAAGAACTCACAATCATATCCACACTCAACCTAGTCAAACCAAATCAACGTACACTATGAAGAGGAAAGAAAATGAGTTGAAATAGCATACCCAAGAGGAATTCTCCCTTGGATGAGCCAACTATAAGCTTAGCTACTTATATTTAAAGCAAGAACAAAAATGTAATGAAGAGTCATTGTAGAGAAATGAAGACTGGAACTTAGTTTAATGCAAGGAAACTTAAACTAGGACTAAAAGCATTCAATACCCATTTTAAAACTTGAAATGAAGAAAACTTCCTGCAACAACGGTGAAATCCAAAATGTAGAACTAAATTTGCAATGTACTTGTAATAAATGACATTTAAGACATTAAATGAAGCTTACACAAGTCTTACAGAGGATTACAAGTGAAATGGATGGAAGAAATGCAAGAAAAATAAGCTTTCTCTCTCTAACTATGTCTTCTACCTACAGCTTCCCTCTCTACAATGCAATACCAACTGAATAATGTCTAATTTTTTTTTATATTTTGTCCATGGAGCTCTATGGTCTGTATTGTGCAGAGTATTCATCAATTGAGTAGGTTTGGAAGCCTGCACTAGCAACGTGCAGGGATGCCTGCACCAGCAAGGTGCAGGCATGCCTGCACCCCTTGCCACTTTGTCAGCCTCTCTCCTTCTCTCTCTTCTTCTTCCATGCTTCTTCTTCCAAGTCAGGCTTTTGTGTAAGAGATGGCATGGTGGTATGTGGAACATGTCAGAGAAGGTGTGTGAGAAGTGTAGAAGTTTGCAACTGAGCTGTAGAAGTCTGGTGTTTTCAGCAAAACCTACCGGTAGGTCAATGGAAAACCTACCGGTAGGTTTTACTCCAACGAGCAAAAACTATCGGTAGGTTTGCGGTAGGTGCACATCCAGAAGCCAAAACCTACCGGTATGGTCTACCGATAGGTTTTCCCAATTCTTGGTTCCTTCACCTTCCAAGCTCTCGTCAAGCCTCCCCCTCAACTCCATTGACCTTAAGCACCATGATAGGGCCTAACATGCACCATTTAAGCTCTTTTATCTACAAACACACCGAAACCTCATTAAAAGCTTGAAACATTGCATTTCTTCACATTTTCACCACAAAAGAAAGCATAAAAGGGGTGCAAATGTACGTAAAATATGCAATATTTTGTGCTAATCACAACCCCCAACTTGAGCTTTGCTAGTCCCTAGCAAAGTTTACTTTCAAATCAACGAGTATGAAATTACAACATTCAATTTACACAAGTGATTCAGCAAGCATTCAAAATTCAAAAATCACAATGCAATTAACGAAAGGAACTTGGAATAGATGGAACAACAACTGTGGTATTTCATTAATTACTTTCAAAATTGGAGTACATGGAGTTAGAATTCAAAAAGAGACAAAACGGCCTAAAATTCCTAAAGACTCTTCTACTAGGCCAATGACTCGACTCCTAGCTATGTACAACCCCAAATCGAAAAGGATAAAAAGAGAACAAATGAACCCTAATCATCATCTCTATGCTCCCCGTCACCGTCATCATCGTCACCAGCATCCTTGTCTCCAGAGTCCTCCTCCTTTTCATCATCGTCGTCCTCATCTGAGTCCCCCACCTCAACTATAGTGGAAGCTGAGGGAGCAGAGGCGGAGGGTCTAGCAGCTGGAGGTGGTGGTCCACCAGGGAATGTGTGCTAAAATAGTCGGTCATCATCGTCGAGATCCCAAAAACTCTCTCCTCTAATGTATCGAGGCCCTGAGATACTGAGTTCTCCGGTGCAGAAGTAGATGGCCCAGGGAAAGATGGCCCCTCAAAGGAAGTTCCTGTACCAGACGACCCCGGTCTCGAAGCCCTAGTACGCTCGTCTCAAGTCATAGCAGACCTCTTGCTACTACTGGCTTTTCCTATGGCTCCAGTCTCGGGGGGGGTCAACTTGTCAAGGGTATAACCCTTCACCTTGAAATGATCGCACATCCGGGTGACCAGGCTCCCAAATGGAAGGTTCGCCTTCGGCTTTCTAGCCTGGGCGAACTCTTTCATCACCTCCCAAATAAAGAGTGCGATATCCATAGCCTTCCCTGTCATCACCGCGTCCAACAGGGCAAGTTTTTCAATGTTAGGAGTCTTCTCGGTGCCCCTCGGGAGCAAGTTATAATGTAAAATCTTGTTCATCATCCCGTATGCATGTTTGAGGCCCCCGATTTGGACCGTTCCCCTAAACTGAGTCGGGTCCTCGTACATTGAAGCCACGTATTCTGGGATGGTCTTGACCCTCGTGATGTTATGTGGATACACCGGGGTGGAGGGAAGTGGCCTCTCATACTCCATGAGGGTGGCAATCACCATAGGGGTCAAATCAAAAGTCCTGCCCCTCAAGTTCGTTCGCAAAATCTCTGCGTCCTTATCCACCACCTTGAGTTTTTGGTAAAACTATTGGCATAAAGACAAATTGAATCCACTCACGGGCTTGAACCAAATCCCAATCCCATGGGCCGCAATGATCCTCACAACCTCGTTGGTCGGACCCAGGGATATCCTATCCACAAACCTTTCACAGGTTACATTCTTTTCTTCGATGCTTTGGTAGCTAGCATCGTTGCTCGCCTTCTTCTGTCACTCACCATGGTCTCCACTAGACCCTTCCCCGCCTCTCTTGCGGGCACTCGCACCCTAGGGCTGTGGAGAGCTTTGCCCGGTGCGTTTGGTGCGGGCCATGCATAACAACAGTGCCCCAAACATCATAAGCGACAAGAGAGCCAACATAAACCTCTCAATCGGGTCCACAACATCTTGGAGGATCCTACCATGGCGAGCCATTGCAAAGATTGATGCAATCCATAAGATGCTCAAGGAAACGCAAATTCGAAGATGTGAAAGATAATGGAATTGACTGTCCATCAAGACAAAGATCCATATGGAACCTCGCATTATTGTATTTTTATTCTTATTTTAAGTCAATTTGCTAGTATTAGTATTTTATATGTCCATTTAATATTTTTTAGAGTTAGGGGTATTTTTGTAATTTCTAGAATTTCTGGAACAAGTCATATTTTTGGGTCAAAATATAAACTCCTACTAGGATTTGTTTCCTTAGTAGATTAGGATTTGTTTCCTTAATAGATTAGAATTTTTTTCATTAGTAGATTATGATTTGTTTCATTAGTAGATTAGGATTTGCTTCCTTAGTAGATTATGATTTGTTTTCCTTAGCAGATTAGAAATTTTCTTTGTAATGGCCAGCCTATAAATAGGCGTCTAAATCAATGAAAAAGGTAGATTATTATTCAGCAAAATTGGAGAGTATTTTCTCTGTGGTTCTTTGAAGAACTATTTGAACTTATCGGGATTTCCCGTGGCCTTTACTAGCGACTTATCAAACGAATTTTCCACCACCGTTTGTGGCGTCTTCCTTATACCAAGGTTCTTGTTTCACAACAAACAGCGGGTTGAGGTCACATATACCAAGATTCTTGTTTGTAGTAAACAACGGGTCGAGATCTATCATTCAAATCTGATCGTAGAACGATCTTAGGTTCCTTTTCATTGTTGGAACTCGTTATTTTGGCGGGTTTCACATCATTTGGTATCAGAGCAAAGGTTCTAGTTCAAGTTTGCCTATCTTTAAAAAAAGTAGAAAAAACCTTTCTTTTCTTTATTTTGTATTTTTTTTAGTTCCAAATTCGGTTCACAAACCCTAGTTTAGCCAAATTTCCTTTACCCCATTCCGCTCGTATTTTGTTGGTTCTAGTTTATTACGAAATCTTATTCTGTTACTATCAAACGATAGTTGCTGATTATAAAAAAAAAAATCAGATTGTTTGTGTTCATCCATCTTGGATCCAACAAGCCCGAAAACCACCTCACCCCAAAATCAGATTGTTTGTCTTGCTCTTAAAACCTGAAATTCCTTGATGAGTTCTTGGTGAATTGTTTTTGGAAATTTTGAGAATTGTTTGTTTAGTTTCAAAAGAACTAAAAGAGAATTATCGAATGGAAGAAAAAAAAAAGGCAAGAGTGCAATCATATCTCACAACAGTGTTAAGAACATGGCCGAAGATGCTACAGAATTGCCTAATTCGAAATTGTTTATGGAGGCTATGATGAGTGAGATGAGGCGTTTGATGAAGTTGGAACTGGAGCAAGTTCATGAACGGTTAGATCAGATGGAGAATACACGTGAGAGGCAGCCACAAAACGTCCCTAATGTGCGTAGAAGAGTTTCTTCTTCGCAAAGGGGTAAAACTCAAAATTATTTAGATTCTACTGTGCAATTAGAGAAGATTCGTCAAAAGCAGCCCAAAGCAACAACTGATCGAATAATTCATGATCAAGTAGAAGAATCAACACAATCCCAAGCAACTACGCTACTCACTTGTCCAGAGGCTAAGGTAAAAAGTGAATATCCTTTTGTTGTGGAGCCTGACAAGATGGAAAATCCAGCAACTAGTATTGAATCAAATGAGCCTTTAGAGATGAGTACATTACTACCTAAGAGCTCTGAAATAGTGCTAGAGGTGTTCCCCGGTGAAATTGTTCCCATTAATGACTTTCAACCAGCAACAATGATGTTCCAAGAGCTTGATTTGTTTGCATCTTTCAAGGATCTACATGAAGAGTCACCAATGCTTCTTGCTATCCACTTTGCTCCGCCAATTGATTTTATCATTCCAGAAAATTTCAACGACACAATCAAGGGGTTCAATTTCCAAATTTTTTCTTTGTTCCCTCAATTAGAGAAGAAAATGAGACATCATCTTAAAACTTCTCAGAGACAGCTACATATACAAGTTCAAAGTTTTTGGACTTTCATACTGCAACACTTTAAAACTCGAGGACAAGTTTTCTCAAACCAGGGGAGAATGATGCAATCCATAAGATGCTCAAGGAAACGCAAATTCGAAGATGTGAAAGATAATGGAATTGACTGTCCATCAAGACAAAGATCCATATGGAACCTTGCATTATTGTATGTTGATTCTTATTTTAAGTCAATTTGCTAGTATTAGTATTTTATATGTCCATTTAATATTTTTTAGAGTTAGGGGTATTTTTGTAATTTCTAGAATTTATGGAACAAGTCATATTTTTGGGTCAAAATATAAACTCCTACTAGGATTTGTTTTCTTAGTAGATTAGGATTTGTTTCCTTAATAGATTACGATTTGTTTCATTAGTAGATTAGGATTTGTTTCATTAGTAGATTAGGATTTGTTTTCCTTAGCAGATTAGGAATTTTCTTTGTAATGGCTATAAATAGGCGTCTAAATCAATGAAAAAGGTAGATTATTATTTACCAAAATTGGAGAGTATTTTCTCTGTGGTTCTTTGAAGAACTATTCAAACTTATCGGGATTTCCCGTGGCGTTTATAGGCGACTTATCAAATGGATTTTCCACCACTGTTTGTGGCGTCTTCCTTATACCGAGGTTCTTGTTTCACAACAAACAGCGGGTTGAGGTCACATATACCAAGATTCTTGTTTGTAGTAAACAACGGGTCGAGGTCTATCATTCAATTCTGATCATAGAACGATCTTGGGTTCCTTTTCGCTGTTGGATCTCGTTATTTTGGCGGGTTTCACATCAAAGATTTTGGGACTTTTGGAAAGAGTAAAGGAGGTTAGGGCTTGGGGAATTTTCAGCAAAACTAGGGTTTAAAAGATAAACTTCTCAAATCTTCACTAAAAACCACTAAATCAACAGTCCTAGGAGTGAGTTTTGAGAGATTAATGCAATAGGTGAGGAATTTGGAAGCTTAGGAATGTTTTGAGGGGGAGAGAAATGCCTTAGGGTTTGTGCTTTGGGAAGACAATGAATAGTTTTCTCGAACAAATTCGATTAAAAGCACTAATTTTGGCATTCTGGGCAAAAACCTACCGGTAGGTCGATGGAAACCTACTGGTAGGTTTTACTCCAATGAGCAAAACCTATCGGTAGGTTTGCGGTAAGTGCAGAACTAGTAGCCAAAACCTACCGGTATGGCCTACCGGTAGGTTTTAACTTATTTGCAAAATAAACCTCTACTATCCAAATCACTCCCTCTCCACTTCATTTCCATTCCTACACATTCTAACACTATTATTGACCTCTACTCCACCAAAACATGTGCTACACTTGTAAACCACAATTTGAACCATCATGCCCCAAGTCATTACCGAAATTGCAATATGATTTAAAATTTTGATGCTTTCAAAAGACAGTATAAATTTCTACACTTAACTACCAAAATGAACCCCCAAAATGTAAGACATATATTCAAATAACTGAGGCATTCCTAATTCCTACCAACTATTGAAAGTTGGACGATATTCTCCTATCCTGCAAGCATAGGGCTACTTAACACAGCGATCAAATGCCCGAATCAAGCACACATGAGCAGAAATATGGCTATAAATGCTAGTCTAGAGTATGTACCTACACATTCATTTTCAAACTCGTGTATGTGCAATAGACATGTAATTTAAGCATTTACACAACAGAGTTCACAATCACTTTGCCTATCCAAATTAAGCTTTGATGCAACCTCACCAAGGGTGTCTCTCAACAATGAATTACACACTAGTTATCCTGGCATGCTCTCCATGTGTATATGTGAGATAGAATCTTGTGCACAAAATGAAGTATGCTCACGTATAATCCAAAAATGAAGTTCATGCATGAAAATGAAACAATCTTGGCATAATCTCATGAAAGGAATGCTAGGGCCTTAGATAGTAAACCAACTTCTCTTTTTCTTTAAAAGTATGCATCTCCCATGCTTCTCTAGATCATTTATGACTTTCACGGGTTATAATGGGGCCTTGGGGTGATATTGAGGCATTTGAAATGAAGGAAATACGATAACAAAGAGGGTTGTGCTTGATATTTTTGCTTGTTATCCCTAACCCCTAAATATCCTCCCTCAAAATGTAATGTATAGGGATGGATGGGAGTGTCACACTCCCTTTGAGTAGTGTCAAAAGAAAGGGCAAGGAGATGGAAAAATGGGATGGTGGAAATGTGTAATGTGTATGAACAAAAATGCTCCCCAAGCGCAAGGAGACTTTTGTGGATCGTGTTTTACTTGGAGGTATTCCAAGGTCGTTTCCAAGGGGAAGGAAGTAAACCAAGGGGAAAGTGATTTTTGGGTGAAAGAAAATGTAAAATCTTTTGTTTGTTGAAAGTTGTTTGGTGAAGTGTGCTTGGGTGAAAATGAAATGAGAAACAAATGTTGGCAAACCCAAGAGGTTACTCCAATAGGAATGCCATCTCAACTCGAATCCCTCTCCAATAGAGCATCAATGAACGATTGATTCGTGGGAAGTTAGGGATATGAAGGGTGAGTATCTAAGCATAAACCGTGACTAGGCCTACGGAATATCAAAGACTCACCAATTTATCCACTCTCAACCCAGTCAAACCGAACCATTGAACTCTGAAAAAGGGAGGAGAATGAGTTGAAATGACATACCCAAGTGGAGGTTCCCCTTGGTTTTGCCAACTAAAAGATTTTAGCTACTCATGCTTGAGATGAAATTAACAATGTAATGAAAATGCATTGCAAAGGAATGAAGTTCTTGAGTAACTAAATGCACACAAACATAAGCTATAAGTGAAAGCAATGAAAACCCATTTTAAAAGTAAGAAAAGGAAGAACTTTGATGCATTGATGGTAAAAGCTTTAAAAGAGAATTAAACTTGCAATGAACTTCTAGGAACTAGCATTAATAACATTAAATGAAGCTTTAAAGGTTCTTACAGGAGATTACAAGACAATGTAATGAAGAAAATGTGAAAATCTCAAGTTTATCTCTCTAGAACACTATTCATCATCTTCTCCAGACTCTCTCTCCCTATATCTATCTCTCCTCTCTGTAACCAAAAATGAATGCCCAATGCTGGAGTCCTCTTTCCCCCCCAAAACGTCCCTAGACTCCTCTAGCAGCTCTGTGATGTGATCCTCAATCCATAGGGGTCAAGAGGGGTAGGCTGGACAGGGAAGTGTAGAGCTAGCCTGCACACACAGCTCCCTTCTTCCTCTCTCTCTTCATTTATCATTTTAGCTTTCCAAGTCAAAGTGGGGGTGGTACAACGTGCTGGAGGAGTCAGAGACAAGTGGGAGAGTGATTGGTGGGTCCCTAAAAAACGACGGGCTTGAGTTGTAGAAATTGGGGCAGGAATAGCAGACCGTACCGGTACCCCGAACTCTAGAGGCTGGACTGTACCGGTACTGCGTTCCGGTACGCTATGTTCTAGTGGCCAAACCGTACCGGTACTGCGTACCGGTACGCTTCTGCTGCTTTGTCTGATTTTTTTGATTTCTTCACTCCTGAGCCACTCTTTAGCCACTCTTTTATCCTCATTTGCCTCAACTCCTTTGGGAAGGCTTTAAGAAGCCTCATTTAGCGCTCTTTTTCTGCAAACATAAAAAATCATCATTAAGCACAATAATAATACAACTCCAATCAATTAAACCCCAGAAGTAATTGAAAAATAGGATGATTAGCACCTATTTGAAAATAGCCTCAATCACGGCATTAGGGATAAAATTTTCACAAGAAAAAGGCAAAGGCTCAAAGTAAATAAAAAATGGCCTAAGATCCTTCCTAGATGGGCATGGGAGAACATTATACATATCGAGACAAAGTCAACCCACTACCCAAATGCAACTAACCAAAATAAACATAATGAGATTATTGAACAAATTTAGAATTTGAAAAATTGTTCCTTGAGTAAATGTAAGTTCCCTCCAAACAAGGATTGACACTAAAGCTCTCATGGGTCTTTACTCATCTCCACTATTCATGTCAAGCTCTAAAATGTGAACTCAATCCGTAAAATGACGAAATTACACATTCAACATATTAGTGAGTTCAAAAGCAACGCATAAGTTATACTCAAGCATAGGATGAACTTCTATAATGTGCTCATGTATTCAAAATTCAAAGCAATGATTAACATATCAACAAACCCATAACACTCTTAATAAGGGAATACAGGTCAACACTCAGATATTTTCACAAAAATTTTCAAAATTTTCACATAATTTGTAACTATTGTGAACAAAAATCTGTATGATATGTGAAAGGTGAATTTTCACCACAAAAATTGGTATTATCAACAAAAATTTCCACAAACATTGGTGTATCATGCAAATGGTGCACCTCACCCCCCAACTTGATTCATGCATTGTCCTCAATGCAACAAAAAAAATATGATATGCAATGAAGGACTGTAAAAAGATGAGTAGGGTTAGAGAACACCTCGCACTTGAGTTTTGAAAAAAACACCAACATCTGCAGCTAAGAAAAACAACACTATACGTGAATTTAAAGTAAGTAAACAAAAATAGATAAAGTAAGTAAAAACAAATTTACACTAAAAAGTATAAGAACAGTTACTCCTCCAACAAGTCCAGGTAAACCGGATCCATCAAATCTTCCTCCACTCCTTGTCCTTCAAACCCCTCGAACAATGGCTTAAGTCTTTGGCCATTGACCTTGAATGTCCTGCCATCCTCGGGGTTTGTGACTTCCACGGCTCCATTGGGGTAGGCCACCTTGACAAGATAGGGGCCATCCCAATGGGATCGGAGTTTCCCTTGAAAGATTGAGAGACGAGAGTTGTATAAGAGCACTTTTTGGCCGAGCTCAAATGACTTCCTTACAATGGATTTTTCATGAAAGATCTTAGCCCGCTCTTTTGAGATTTTAGAGCTCTCATACGCATCTCTTCGAATCTCTTCCAATTCATTCATTTCTAGCTTCCTATTCTCTCCGACCATTCTCATGTTGAAGTTCAAAGTCTTTATAGCCCAATAGGCCTTGTGTTCCATTTCATCTGGCAAGTGGCAAGCCTTTCCATAGACGAGCCGATAGGGAGACATGCCTAGAACTGTCTTGTAAGCTGTGCGGTAAACCCAAAGGGCATTGATCAACCTACATGACCAATCCTTCCTATTGGGATTCACCGTTTTCTCTACGATATTTTTAATCTCCCTATTGGCCAACTCGGCTTGGCCATTGCTTTGTGGGTGATATGCAAATGACCTATTACATAAATGTGAACCACCGTCGCTTATCATTGCACGAGGCATCTCGAACCTCGAAAATATGTTCTCCTTGAGAAACTTGACCACGACTCGGTGGTCATTGGTCTTGGTCGGGATAGCCTCCACCCATTTGGACACGTAGTCCATTGCCAGTAGAATGTATAGGTAGCCAAAAGGCACGGGGAAGGGACCCATGAAGTCGATGCCCTAACAATCAAATATCTCAATAACAAGTATAGGGGAGAGGGGCATCATGTTCCTTCGGGTTACACTACCCAATCTTTGGCACCTATCACACTCTTTACAGAAAGAGATACAATTTTTTATCAAAGAGGGCCAATAAAAACCTGACTGTAGAATTTTTGCTCAAGTCTTCTTTGAAGAGAAATGGCCACCGCATGCTTCCGAATGACAAAATGCAAGGACTTCCCGTTGTTCACTTTTTGGTACGCATCTCCGCATGACTTGGTCAAGGCAGTACTTGAACAGGTACGGGTTGTCGAAGTAAAAGTACTTCACATCTGCCAAAAACCTCCTTCTATCTTTCGGGCTCCAATGCGGTGGTATTTGTCCTATAGCAAGATAATTACATATGTTAGCATACCAGGGATAAACATAATGAATTGAAAGTAAATGCTCATCAGGAAAAGAGTGTGGGATAGGAATGTGCTCATCGACCTCTTGCACCACAAGTCGGGATAAATGGTTTGCCACCACGTTCTCAACTCCCTTTTTACCTTTGATCGTCAAGTTGAATTCTTGTAGGAGGAGTATCCACCTAATGAGTCTTGGTTTGACATCCTGCTTAGACAACAAATACTTCAAAGCAGAGTGATCTGTATAGACTACTATAGGTGAACCAATGATGTAAGACCTGAATTTATCTAATGCAAATACTACAGCTAGAAACTATTTTTCAATAGTAGTGTAATTCATATGTGTTTCATTAAGAGTCTTACTAGCATAGTATATTACATAGGGTCTCTTGTCTTCCCTTTGACCGAGCACAACGCTGACCGCGTAGTCACTCGCGTCGCACATAAGCTCAAATGGTGAGTCCCACTTGGGTGGTCGTATGATTGGAGGTGAGATGAGCATGTTCTTTAATTTTTTAAAGGATGCCTCACAATCATCCGACCAAACAAATGGGACATCTTTTGAAAGCAAGTTGGTCAAAGGTCGAGCCAATGCACTAAAGTATTTAATGAAACGACGATAAAAGTCGGCATGGCTAAGAAACGACCTGATATCCTTGATGACCTTTGGCGTAGGGAGGTTGGAAATGGCCTCAACCTTTATTTGTCAACTTCGATCCCCTTTGCCGAGACAATGTGCCCAAGCACAATTCCCTGTGTCACCATGAAGTGGCACTTCTCCCAATTGAGCACCAAGTTTTTCTCCTCACATCTTTCAAGAACTTTCTCTAAGTTCTCCAAACAACCATGGAATGAATCCCCAAACACCGAGAAGTCATCCGTAAACACTTCCAAAATCTTCTCCACTATATCACTAAAAATCCCCATCATGCAATGTTGAAAAGTCCTGTGGCATTACATAACTTGAAAGGCATGCGTCGGTAAGCAAAAGTACCGTAGGGGCAAGTGAAGGTGGTCTTTTCTTGATCCTCCAAAGGGATCTCAATTTGGTTGTACCCGGAGTAGCCATCCAAGAAGCAGTAAAATAGATGCCCAACTACTCTTTCCAACACTTGGTCGAGGAATGGCAATAGGATGTGGTCTTTTCTCGTGCACAAGTTGAACTTTCGGTAATCAATGCACATTCTCCATCCGGTGATTACCCTTGTTGGAATAAGCTCGTTCTCCTCATTTGCAACAACCGTGACTCCCGACTTCTTGGGTACTACTTGTGTGGGGCTAACCCACTTACTATCGGCAATCGAAAAAATGATGCCCATGTCAAGTAGCTTTAATACCTCGTCTCTCACCACATCCTTCATGATTGGATTCAACCTTTTTTGTGGTTGTCAAGACGGCTTGGAGTCCTCTTCAAGGTAGATGCGGTGTGTGCAAATGAGGGGGCTTATCCCCTTGATGTCAGCAATTGTCCACCCAATTGCTCCCTTATGCCTCCTCAACACTTTCAAAAGCTCCTCTTCTTGCTTCGCTTCCAAAGTTGAGCTAATCACCACTGGAAAAGTTTTGTCATCCCCTAGGTATGCAAACTTGAGGTGGGATGGTAATGGCTTCAACTCCAAGATGGTTTTTTGCTCATTTGATGGAAAAATCTTCTTGTCTTGATGTGGAAGCTTCTCAATGTAGGGGTCTATTTTTCTACCCCGTTCAAGCTCTCCAACTCCTCTGGCTCATCAACCCCCTCTATATCAACATTCTCCTCCTCCTCCAACTTTAAGGTGCTTATTAGTTCCAAGTGATCCTCCACCAATGTGCCGATCCGGTTGATCTCATGTGCCTCTTCATCATCTCCCGGTTGTTTAGACAAGTTGAAAACATTGAGGTCCATCGTCATGTTAACAAATGCAAGCTTCATAAGACTGTTCTTGCAATTAATCACAGCATTAGATGTAGCAAGAAAAAGTCTACCAAGTATGATAGGAATTTGGGAGCTAAGATTTGCAACCGGGTGAGTGTCAAGCACAATAAAATCAACAGGGAAGTAAAATTTATCAACTTGAATTAAAACATCCTCAACTACTCCCCTTGGTGTTCTGACGCTACGATCCACCAACTGAAGAGTGATTGGAGTTGTTGGCTTCAACTCTTCAAGTTGGAGTTGTTGATACACCGATTACGGTAAGAGGTTCACACTTGCCCGCAAGTCAAGGAAAGCTTGCTCCACCCAAAAATTCCCTATTGTGATGGCAAAGGTAGGGCATCTGGGGTCCTTGAACTTTGGTGGGGTGTTGGTCCTCAAGATTGAGCTCACTTGCTCGATGAGGAATGCCTTATTGTGCACATTTAGCCTCCTCTTCACGGTACATAAATCCTTCAAAATCTTGGCGCATGGCGGGATTTGCTTTATGGCATCGAGGAGTAGGATGTTGATTTTTACCTACTTGAACATCTCAATTATATCAGACCTTGACGGGTGGCTTCAAACGATTAGGAAAAGGGGCAGGACTGCCTTGAGTTGCCCACAACTCTCCCTAGTGGGTTCAGACGACTTAATGACATGTTGGCCTCTAGGGTTTTCTTTGGGTTGAGCGGGGAATTTCCCCTTCTCTTGTTGTGATGCCCCCATGGAATTGGTCAACTTAGTGAGTTGAGTCCGAATGTCATTAAAAGCTGTGGCATTTTGATTGTTAATGGCGGTTTGAATTTGTATGAAATTATAAAGCACTTCCTCCACATTCCTCTTATGCGGAGGTTGGTAGGTGGGGGGATTGGATGGTCCTTGTTGAGAAAAACTTTGTGGAGGTGGACTTTGGGGAAAATTCTGTGGAGGCGGGTTTGGTGAATAACCTTGAGGATTGGAACGGTGGTATTGAGAGCTAGACGCTTGCCCTTGACCTTGGTATTGACTTTGCTTGGGAGGCATAGGAGGTGTATATGCATTAGACCCATGAGGAGTGGGATTATCATTTCTCCAACTAAAGTTCGGGTGATTGCTGATGTGAAATCCGCCAAAATAACGAGATCCAACAACGAAAAGGAACCCAAGATCGTTCTACGATCAGATTTGAATGATAGACCTCGACCCGTTGTTTATGACAAACAAGAACCTTGGTATATATGACCTCGACCCGCTGTTTGTGTGAAACAAGAACCTTGGTATAAAGGAAGACGCCACAAACTGTGTGGAAACCCGTTTGATAAGTCGCTGGTGAACGCCACGAAAAATCCCGATAAGTTCGTTTAGTTCTTCAAAGAACCGTAGAGAAAATACTCTCAAAATTTACTGAATAATAATCTACCTTTTCATTGATTTAGACGCCTATTTATAGACTGGTCATTACAAAGAAAATCCTAAAAATCCTAATTTGCTAAGGAAACAAATCCTAATCTACTAAGGAAACAAATCCTAATCTGCTAAAGAAACAAATCCTAATCTGAGTTTATATTTTGACAATCCAAACCCAAATATGAATAACTAAAGACTAAAACTCTTACTTGCCTAGAAGAAGAAAAGAAAGACAATCAGCCCTTTACTAGGCTGATCACACGCCAAAATAGACAAGGAAAGCCTTACTTTCCTAAAAGAAAATTAATTGGCATGCAAGCCTTACAATCAGACCCAAAAAAGAGTAATTTAAAACATGCCCTTTTATGCTTAGCCTTAGCTAGATTCTTCTAGAACTTGAATCATGTTGATGATGATGCGAACCCCAATCGACTTGCTTTGAGACCCAACAACAATATTGGAAATACAACCCAAGAAAGCCAAACTCAGGTCTATGGATGGAGAATTTAGACCCGTTGAGAACTCGTGTCAAGAACCTAGATTATATTAAAATCTAGACCCGTTGAAGAACCCGTCTCAAGAACCCAAATTACAAGGAGGAACGCCACAAAGGTTGTGGTTTGCCTTTGATAAGTTCATAAGTTCAATCAAGAACAAGAGGAATAAACTCAACTCAACTCACAATCAAAATTCATCATATATTGTCCATAATAATCTAACTTTTCATTGATTTGAATGCCTATTTATAAGGCTAGTCATTACAAGGAAATAAATCCTAATCTAATAAGGAACAAATCCTAATCTAAATAGGAAACAACTAAAGACTAAAAAAGTGAATAGTGCGCCGTTACTCTAATAATCATAATTTAAACAAATTGGAAGCCTTAATCAACAAAAAACCCTAACTCTAAGTCATGTCTTCATGTCTTCCACAACTTGGATCAAGTGGATCAAAATTGGATCTCCTTCTTTCAAGCCCATCTTGAGTGTTGGGCTCTTGCTAGCTTCATCCCAAGTGGATTGCACCAATTCTTGCATTGCTTCCTTGATCTTCTTGGTTCTTGATCTTGTAATTGGCCCATCTTGACATGCAAAGGATCTTTAAGAGTAGGCCCACCTTGGTTCTCATCAGATGACTCTTTGTTGCCCAAGTGGGTCATGCTCAATGGGCCTCCACAAATTTGCTTTAGTCCATGCCTCTTCAATCAGTCCGTTGAGTACATCTTTAAACTTCCTTGCTTGTGCTCTTGTAACCGGCCCAATTGGAACTTGAACTAGATCCCTTGAAGTTGTGCTATGATTTTCATCAATTGCTCCAACCCGGATAGTAAGTGTTCGAGTGCGAGGAGAATAATTGCCTCATTTGGTTAAAGGCATTGACTTGCTCGTGGTACACTTCCTTAAGTGCCGGAATGTTAGGGCAGTCTGATATGGAATGCTCCAAACTCCCACAAATTGAGCAAAACTCCCCGTCTTTGAAACATTGGACACCTCGTGTCTCTTATGGACTTCTAAATTCTCCACCATCCGTGACAACCTGGTGATTTTAGAAAGCAACTCTTCTCGGTCTCTCAAATCATTTATCCCTCCCCCTTGTGCTTGATTACTACTCAGAGAAGACCTCAGAACATCGATGGGATTTGTGATAGCCCAAGATTGGGCATTTTGCGCCAATGTACTAAAGTAGTCTAGGGCCTCATCGGGATCCTTGTTCAAGAACTCACCACTGCACATCATGTCAATGAATTGTCTTTGGCCCGGTGTAATCCCTTCGTAGAAGAAACTCACCAATTGCCATGATTCAAAACCATGATGTGGAATGGATTGGAGCAATTCCTTGTAGCGATCCCAATAGTTATAAAATTTGTAATACCCCGTTCTATTTTGGCAAGGAACTAGTTAGGGAATATTATCTTGGAAGGAATAAGAAAAATGTTAAAGAAGAATTTAGAATAGTCTAAAAGAATCTAGAATATTGGAGAAGTTTCTAGAAAAATCAAGAATATTCTAGAAGAATCTAGAATGTTGGAGAAGTCTCCAGAAAGTTCAAGAATAACCTAGAATAGTCTAGAAGAATCTAGAATGTTGAAGAAGTTTCTAGAAAGATCTAGAAGGTTCTAGAACATCGAGGAACCTAGAGCACTCCGGAAGGTTTTAGAAGATTCTAGAGAGATAAAGAGTACTCCACAATGTCCTAGATTAGTATGGAGACTTCTAGAGATGTGGAGAATTAACCATTGTATAAAAATCTACAATTGGAACCTAGAAAGTTCCAAGTAAGGAAATGAAGGAAGGTTCCCCACACCAAGGAAAGAATGACACATGTCCACATTCTAGAGTACTCCTAGGAGTCTTGAAGGCCTATAAATAGGGGACTTGGTTATTGAATTGGGAGGAAAACACATTGGTGACCTCCCACTAAAGAGAGAGAGAAAGAATAGAGAGTAAAAGAGAGAAGAATGAAAGAAGAGAACCTCATCAAAAGAGAAAGGAAATTGTGAGAGAAAGAGGAAAGGCATCAGCAACATCTCACTCTACTTCGGGTGACAAATCATTTCCTTTGGACTTGAGGTGAGTGGTTTGGCATGCTACGTATCTTCGAAAATTCCTCGTATCCCTAAAAACTTTCAAAATATTACATCATGCTTGTTCATTACTACCTTTCCAAAATGTTTGACTAAGTGTCTAAATACTTGTGGCATACGATTCTCCTTACTTGATGAATACTTTTGTGAAGTATTGTGACTTCATCACTTGTTTATAAGGTGAGACTTTGTGATAGTGAATGGGACCATGATTGAAAGTCCAGGGAAATTATTCTTCTATGTGGAGTGACCCTGGCCACTAGGGAACAGACCCGGGGGAGGCTGTGGTGACCCTAGTGCTCAACGGTTGAAGGAACAGTGCCTGGTGTGTCCTGGTGACCTTCACCGGATCGTCTTAGGGAACAGTTCCCGGGCGCCAACCCGTTGTGACCCTAAGAACGATGTTGGATCCAACCCTGAGATATAATCACTTTGTGATAGTGAATGAGACCATGATTGAAAGTCCAGGGAAATTATTCCTCTGTGTGCGGGTGACTCTGGCCACTAGGGAACAGACCCGGGGGAGGCTGTGGTGACCCTAGTGCTCAACGGTTGAAGGAACAGTGCCTGGTGCGTCCTGGTGACCTTCACCGGATCGTCTTAGGGAATAGTTCCCGGGCGCCAACCTGTGGTGACCCTAAGAACGATGTTGGATCCAACTCTGAGATATATTCTGGCATTTGGTATTTGGTTCCCACCGATTACTGGATATCGTACGGTCTCCACCATTATGATATGATTCACCATTGTGGTATGCTTTCTTGTTGAAATCCAATTGTGTTATTCTTGAAAAATTGATTATCTTATATTCTGGCATTTAGTATTTGGTTTCCATCGATTATTGGATATCGTGCAGTCTCCACCATTATGATATGATTCACCTTTGTGGTATGATTCCTTGTTAAAATCCGATTGTGTTATTCTTGAGAACTTGGTTATCTTGATGAGGTTATTTTTCCAAATCTTTGTTTTACATGTCGTATGCCAAATATGTTTTTCAGCCACTTTATGCATGCCTTTCCATTCACTGGGCTTTTTAGCTCATGGTTTCAAAATAAATTTTTTTTCAGGTAAAAGATTAGAGTGCCAATAGTGGACTCAGGGAATTGATTGGGGACTAATAGTGTTGTGACCTCCGTAGCATATATCGTATAGCCATCTTTACTTGTTTGGATAATTGGGGCAAACAAGTTTAGGTATGTTGACTTTGACATATTGACGTGAGATCAATTTAGTGTTAATGTTGTTTTCCACTCCTACATTATTAGTTTATTGTTAGGCTTACGTGTTCCAGAGGTTATAAATCTATGGTTCATGGCCGGTCATGCCCTTGGAGTTGGGGTGTGACAAGAGTGGTATCAGAGCCTAGGTTGCGACACACATCCGAGCATTTATAGTTGTGTCATCTTTATAGAGGAGGTTAGGGTTCCCAGAGTCCTTTTGGTTATATAAGTTGGAAAAAGTATACTTGATGGTGTGGAGTGAAGATGTTACGAGATAATATGTTTATTGGAGTGTTAAGAACAAGCATTGCTCCTGAAATCCAATAGAGCCTTTTCTCCTAAGTACCAATACAACAAAGTGCACTAGTTCTTTATGAGAATGTTTTAGAGAAAAAGGTTTTGGGATGATTCTTGAGTTTCAAACTTTGACTTTTTAGGTTAGAGTACCAGTTTATATTATAAGGGAGCCACCTTCTAGTATAATGATTCACTAAAGTTGAGATTGGTAGAATGCTTAAAGGAACAATTGGTGATGGTTGATCATGCTTACTTTTGTGGACCTTAGACGATACATATGGTGATTTTGAAGTCAAGATAACATCATATAATATTCTCTATGGTTTTAGTAGAGTTGTTGGACGAAACAAGAAATGGGGTGACCTTATGTGGGTAGATTTTTTTTGAAGTAAACAAATTGGGAGTTACTAGTTCATTTTAATGGTTATACTTATATTTGGGAAAATTTGATTGTGTGGTTGGGTATCTATTATGCAATCTATGGTGTTTGGAAGAGTCGGATATTTTCACGTAAAAGTATTTATTAGTCTCATTTAGTGTCTTGGTGTAAGTACTTTACCGTGAAGGGCTAACTAGATCACGGTTTTTGCAGAACACCAAAACTTTAGAGTTTATTGTCATGGCCAGTGGAATGGAATAATGACTTGTAGAGTTGAAAAAGTTGGTAATCTAAAAGGTTGAGAATAGTTGCATATGATATGGTCAATGGTGATTATCCAAAGGACGGATGTTAGTAAATAGATGAAGTAGTGAAAGATGATAATCCCAAATAGTGAAAGACAGTTATAGAGAAAAGGTGATAATACAAATGTTGAAGGATAGTAATAGATGCAAAGGTAAAGGGAGATGGTCTAAATTATTGAGGACAATGATTGATAAAGTGATGATAATCCAAATGGTTGAAGATAGTGATAGATGATATAAATGATGGTGATATCCGACTTCTAAAATTTTTGTTGGATTTATTGGAGTTTTTCTTATGGTTAAGAAAGTGACTCAACTATTGAAGGTAATACCTTTAGTGACTATCCTTAGATTTGATTGAAGTCATTATGAAGGCTAGACCATTCAACCAAATGATAATTTGGGGCGGTGCAACATCATTTAGGATGATATGATTGTTAAACATTTTCAATATCTAGAGTGTTATCATGAACGATGTGCTGCCAGAAATAAATTTAGGAATGGATCAAACAAGTCATTTGGATGTTATTGAGTAATGTGTATTAAATTAGTAAAATTGATCAAAAGTTTGTATCGTAATCCCTTGCATTTGGAAATTTGGGTACTTGGAAAATGACCTATTGATATGAGATCAAGGGGATAGTTTTAGTCAATTGTTGAAGTCCAATCATTAGAACTTTGGGTGCTTGGCTAAGTATGAGATTAACGGTGGTTCTTTGACCATTAGAGTAATTCTTTATTTGGTTAATGAGTTTGGTTGATTTTGACCCATTACAAATAAGTGAGTTCTTTTATGGTAAGCTTGGAATGCATAAGAGATAACTTTGCGGAGTTGTTCTTGATGAAGAATGATAGCAAGGTGAAAAATAGAATTTTCTTTTGGATAACATAGGTGTGAAGAGAAAAATCCTATTTGATTGATATAAAGAAGAATCAAGCCTAGAGGTATTCAAATTAGTGGTATTCATGGAGACTTGTCGGTATAACTTAAGGATGTGATGAGGAGTTTGGCTAATTCTCTTCATTTATAGATTTGAGTGGAAATTTTCGTAAAGTTGGGTTTATACTCTAAGAAGATAACTTTTAGATTTGCTTTTGATTCTTGAAGACGAGTGGTAGTAAGATGTCACAAGGAGTTTCACTTCGGGAAGACTTATTGAGATTGAACTATCTTATAGTTAGGCATTTATAGAAAATTTGATAGTTATGAAGTAAAAAGGTAACAATGTGGATTATTTCCATAGGATTGGTGGATGAATTTGAGTATGTGGATGAAAAGTCTGATTTGTTCATGAGTTTTTGTTGTATCAATTATTAGTGAAGTCATAATCTTGATTAAAAGCAAGTTGGCACAATATAGTTTTTGATCAGGTGCTAGTAAAGAAAGTCATACTTATGAATAAAATATGGAGACTTGGAATTTTCTGATGTTATTATTGGAGTACCGAGAAATCAAAAGTTTTAAGATGCGTCGTTCTATCTTAAATTGATGGTTTGGTGGTATATTTGGAAAAAGTGATATTTTAAGAGTAAAAGAGCGATTTAATGGCCGATCATTGATTATCGAATGGTTAGAGAATTTTGAGACTATTGGAATTTTATTTCAGAGAGATTCATAGTAATTGGAGGAAAATAATACGTTTTCTTTTGAAAATATTTGGGTGATTGTGATAGGTGTTAAATTATCAGATTACAGAAGAACTTCTTAATTGGTTGGGTCATAAGGTTTGAATAGACAAGCGATTGAGCAAACTTCAGTCTCTATTGTAATTGATTATCTTTAGAGATTAATGTGTTGATTTGACCTAATGATTCGATTAATGTAATCAATAGTTGGATCCTCTAAAATGACTACGGTAACTTAGGATGATATTGGTGATTTTGGTTATTTCTTTGTGAATTCTTAGCTCTGTAAAAGGAATAGGTCTTTTGGTAATGATGTTAGGGTGGAGGTCCTGAGTCTCTAGAGTTGATCTTTTAAACCCGCTTCAAGTAATGATGATTAATCAATCAATCCTGGGGAAACAGATATTAAATTAGCTCATATAGCTACAATTGCATAAATATTAATATTTTGACAGCGTGCACATCAAAAGTTGCAAAGATGGACTACTTAATAAGAGGAGAAAGGATTACAATTGCATAAAGATGGACTACAATTGCATAAATTAGCTCGATTCAACGCTTTGCCTTCCCCGGCAACGGCGCCAAAAATGCTTGAGTCTTGCTTTCTCATGAATCTGCTTGACAAAGTCAGCTTTCGTTTTGCCATCTAAATTAACATGCTCAATCATAGGTAAAGGTGATAAATCCAATGGAGTTAACGGATTAAATCCGTACACAATTTCAAATGGTGAAAATTTAGTAGCAGAATGAACAGATCGGTTATAAGCAAACTCAACATGTGGTAAACATTCTTCCCATGTTTTGATGTTCTTTTTAATGATTGCCCTCAATAAAGTAAACAAAGTCCTATTTACTACTTCAGTTTGACCATCAGTTTGTGGATGACAAGTAGTAGAAAACAATAGCTTAGTACCTAGCTTACACCACAAAGTCTTCCAAAAATAGCTCAAGAACTTAGCATCTCTATCCGAAACAATTGTTCTAGGCATGCCATGTAATCTCACAATCTCTCTAAAGAACAAGTCAGCTACATGCGAAGCATCATCCGTTTTGTGATATGGAATAAAGTGTGCCATCTTTGAAAATCTATCCACAACCACAAAAATTGAATCTCTCCCACGCTTAGTCCTAGGCAATCCTAACACAAAGTCCATTGAAATATCAATCCATGGCTCACTAGGAATTGGTAAAGGAGTATACAAACCATTGGACTGCACTCTGGATTTAGCTTGCCTACATGTGACACATCTACCACAAATTCTTAACATCTCTTTTCGTGTGAGGCCAATAGAATTGTTCCTACAAAATAGCTAAAGTCTTTGCAACTCCAAAATGTCCCATTAATCCCCCACAATGAGATTCTTGCACTAAAAACTCCCTCAAGGAACAATTAGGCACGCATAACTTATTCTCTCAAAACAGGAATCCATCAAGCCTAAAGAACTTGCCACAACCGGTTTTCTCGCAAGCCCACAGACACGAGTCTTGAATGCTGACATGGTTGTGAATATTCTTGCATAGCCTTTAAGTTTGTAGTAGAGCCGCGTGTGAATGTATTTGAGTAGATATGGTGTGTCTCTAGTTTCATAGTGATTAAGAAATAATTTATTTAATTCTGAATAGACAAATTGAAGTTTGTAGGTATTTTCTCTAAAAACCTTCATGATACAACACTTGTCCACTAGAGATAACCTAAGGGTTTAAAGGGTTAGTGCATAGGCTAAATGCATTCGTGTTGCCTACGAAAGTGGTTTTGTATTTCTAATTTTATATTTACATTTTATGTTTTATTAGATTGTTTATTATGCTTTAAATTCTCTCACATTATATTTGTTCTTTTGTATCATAAATTGTATTGCATATAGTTGAGAATTTATGGCATTATGGAATATGATTAAGGACTCTATTGGGTATATTTTATTTATTTTGAGTCTTAGGACTTAGGGTTTTTAATTAGTTTTGAAAAAGAAAAAAGAAAAAAAAAATCAGAAAAACCTTTAAAATTCTATACTGAGCTACTGGTAGGTCGAATCTTGCTTCCTACTGGTAGAACTCTGTACTATCCAAAAAAAATAAAAGGGTTTAATTGGTTAAAAAAACATTTCATTCTCTTCAAATCTCAAAGACTCATCTCTCCAATACCCTCCTCCATGTTCCGAAAAACCCTAGGGAAGCCTCCCAATTCCTCAAATCTTCTCTATACTTCTTTGATTCTTGTTTTTAATCTTGATTTCTGGAAATTGCACCAAGGAAGATTTTGCCTCAAAGTTCTACTGATGAAGTTTCTTGGGCTACTCTACTTTTTTTGGGTTCTCTTCACTTCCATGACCTTAATGGTGGTGGCAAGAATGGCTAGGACATTGGGTGGTCAAGGGACATCCCAAGCCAAAGCCACCAGTTTGGCAAAGGGTAGGACAGCAGCTAAGGCCAATGGTAGTTTTAGGGAGTGAGGAAGAGGATGAGTCTCCTATGCCCAAGAAACGGAAGAAATCTAGGTATAAGGAGACGATCAATGAAAGGGGAGTGATGTGTGAGAGGACGGTTGATGCGGAGAGTTTAGGGAAGAATCGACGGTATGACCTACTGCTGAAGGTGGGTTGGAGTTTTTCTTTAAGCAAGTTGAGGGCTATATTTTGTCACTTTGTAGAGAGTTTTACACTGGCCTGTCCGTGATGGATGTTGATTTGTTGGTGTTGAGGACGAAGGTCCGAGGGAAGGTGATATATGTGACTCCAGCTTCAATAGCTAAATACTTGAGCTAT
Organism: Ilex aquifolium; assembly: GCA_951799425.1. NCBI lineage: Eukaryota > Viridiplantae > Streptophyta > Magnoliopsida > Aquifoliales > Aquifoliaceae > Ilex > Ilex aquifolium. The sequence continues at coordinate 23,351,764 of OX637393.1, forward strand.
AAGAGGCCTGAACCTTCTAAGATTGACTACCCCCGCATGAATTTTGTTGCCAACGACCCTTTTGAGTATGTCAAGTACATGTACGAGAGGTGTAAGGATTTTAAAGTTACTTTTATCGATGACCATCTGAAGGCTAATTACCATTTGCTTAACAAAATCCTCCATCACAATGTATACCCTGATTAGTACTTAAAATTAGCATTTTACTATGCCTTTTTTAGACTAATTGTACTTTGATGAAGTTTAAGTGATGACATTTCAGGTCTTAAAGTGAACAAGGACTCAAGAATAACAAATATCACATTTGAGTGTAACACCTGCACATTAGGGAACAAAATTGGAGAAGCTTGGAGCAAAGCAAGAACGTTCGAACGTCCACTTGAACTATGAGCAGACCTGACTGCTGAGACATGGCGTGTTGCAGCCAGGAAGGAAGACCCTGAGACACTTGAGTACCACGTTCGAACGCAAACTCACGTTCAAACGTCCACTAAAACTAATTGAGGACCAGGATAATGAGTGCAAAACGCCAAGTTCTGAATTGAGTGTGGAAATAGGTTTCCATAGAAGACCACAGGCCACTTGAGTGAGAGGGTCAAACCCCATCTGGCGTTCGAACGCCCATAAAGCAAAGACAGAAGAAACGTTCGAATGCCAGGAAACGTTCGAACGCCCATAAAGCAAAAATAGATAAAACGTTTGAATGCCAGATACCGCTCGAACGTTCTCCACAGATAGGCTACAGAGTGGTTGATTTTCTCTTCGGACATTGGGACTTTCACTTGGACTTTGGGCGGCATACACTATTCTTTCACCCCTTCTTGTCTCATCCTCCTTGCCTATAAATACTCCCATTGTTGGAGAGCTTGAGAGGGGGAGTAAAGAGCTTGATGGAGGCTTAGACTCCCACTCATATTATTGTAGACTAATCTTATATTTCCTTGTATGAAGAAGTAGTTGTTCTAAGAGATTGGTTTGACATTAGTCCAACATCTCTTAGCTTGTTGTAAAATTAGTTTTATGCTTATGCTTTCAATTACATGCATAGAGGGAGATAGATTACCTTTGGTTGTGGATCACCCTCCAAAAGTGACTACCTTTCTTCTACTTTTAATTTGTGTTTCATTCACTTCCATTGCTTGAGTTTCTTTCTTCCCTTAGAGGAGTGAAACTCTTCCACTTTTCTAGAGCTTCGCCAAAGCCGTGAGGGGTGGAACGTGATTCACTCATTCTTTGTCGAAGATCGGCTCCTTGTTTATTGTGTTTTGTTTTGTGAACCCTCTACTTGGAGGAATGAGCATCACTCACTTTTCTAGCTTTACCAAAGCCATGAAGAGTGAGTAGTTTCTCATTCACTCTTTAGTAAGAGGAGAAGGGCATGTATAAATTATCCGGAAATTATATTTGTGCAATTTCGATTATGCTTAATGCTTTATATTCCCCATGCTTATTGAATGATTGATTGCATCTAGCAAAGCTAAGGTACTTTGTATAACCAGGAGTTCTTTCTATGACATAGATAACTCTTGCATAGAAAGACTCGTTGGTTCAAGGCAAGTACCCCGGCTAGATCTTCATGACTACCCTTCAATCTTCACCATTATTGTGCTTCAATTAAAGAATGGAAATGGAACATTAATGTCATGATTGGATGTCTTGTAGAAACACTTGCTTGTTTGTAGACGGGTTAAGACTCGGCACAAACAATTTTTGTAAACTTCTAGAAAGACATCGGAATCATGTTCTTAATTCTCATAATCCACCTTTATCTTCCGATTAACCTGTTGTTGACACGGGGGTTAATTGAGTTATCAAGCACAAGTATAACAAACCGGATAATTAACTACATATCCAAATCCTTGAACTAAAGAGTGACTCTTTTACATTAGAGCTTATCTCATATTTTGTTAGAGAATTCTCTTGGAAAGAATCTTATATTCTGTCCAAGAAATCTCACACCTCACACAACTTCAAATCTCAAGGGTTATAATCAAGAGGTCTCCACCACTGCTTATCTCAAAACACCAACAAGAGTTCCCTGTGGATTCGACTCCGGACTCAAACCGGATTATTGCTACAGCTTGACCGCCTGCACTTGGGTGTACACATTTTGGATCAAGTCATACCAAGGGCTTAGAGAAGAAGCCGGGGATACCAAAGATTGTGTTGTTTCATGAGTTTATAACAGAGTCGAGGATCGACATTGCTCTAATGATTTGGGACATGTTGAGAGACTACTGCATGACTAGGAGACCGAAGGGGAACATGCCTTTTGGTAGTATGATCCCCAAGCTCTATCTGGGAACTGGGGTGAATAGATTGGCATTTGATACCATGAGACCTCCTAAGTTGGGTCCTATTAGCAGTGTGGGGGTAAAGGAAGAGCTCCACAATGTCAAAGGCTAGTGGGTCTAAAGGGAAGAGTAAGGCCACTCCTTCTACTACTACTGATACTATTGAGACTAAACCTACCTCTCGAGCCACCGTGAATCAAAGAGTGAGTAAACTGGAGGAGAGGTTACGTGGCATTGAGAGCGAAGTAAAGGTGGCTAGACGTGCTCAGGAGAGGGTGGAGTCGAAGGTTGACATGTGTGTGAGGATTTTGAGAAGGTTGTTTGAGGGTGTTTTCCCAAGAAAGGCATTTCCAAGAAGGATTGCTGCACGTATTTCTGTTTCTATTCCTACTCTTCCCGCTAGTTCAGGGTCCGATCCTATACCTACTACACCGATTAATGTGACCATGGAGAGTAGTGAGAAGGATGATACTTCTGAGGGGGAGGATGAGGATGATGATGAGGATGGGGATGCATCTACTTCTAATTTTGAGTGATGGACTCTAGGACCTTGACTTGATCTTAATCATACACCCAAGTATAAGTGATTAAGTTGTAATATTACTAGGTGAAGTCCAAGGTCGAATCCACAGGGAGTTTTCTGTTGGAACTTTAAAACAGAAAGGGTGAAATTGTCGTGCAAATAGTGTGCATTACAACAGCTTGTGATGTGAGCTTAAAACTAATAAATAAACACTTAAACTAAACTTTGATTACAACAAATGAAAAGGTACTCTTTAGTTCGGGGATCCAACATGCATTTTATTACTTGACTATGAAAATGTCACCTTACAACATTTAACTCCTGTGTCAAGGGAAAGTTAATTGGTAGGTCTGATGTATATGTTAAACCATATCACAACAATAGTTAAGTTAGCCAAAAGGTCTATGCACCTTAAAACAACCTAATAACCATAGTAAACATGAAGGTGAATCATTCAAAAGGTTTACTATATCTATTCAATCAACAGGTCTATGATTCAATGAAGACAGAGTTCCGATTTATACATTGAATCCAAAGCATTGGCTATGGAAAGACTTAACCCGTCTATAACCAATCTCCTGACTGTTATATAAATCTCAACTACGTACATCATTGTATCAGGCAAGAAGTACATAATAGAGTATAGATGAAATGGTAAATAGCAATAAGTCTAACTCGGTACTAATAGTAATACATAGTACATAACATAAATGAGAGCCATCCACCATTTAAAGGAGGTATAAAAACTAAAGCATAAATAGAACATCGGCACTTTCATTACTCAAACAATATCACACATGTCTTCACCCTTCACTAAAGATTAAAAGAAAGACTATTCACTCCTCATTGCTATAGATGAGCAAGAAGAGTAAATGAATCTTGCTTGAATCGTTTTTCCTAATCTCCAAACATGATCCTGGTTGTGTGTATATGACTTATATGAATAGGTGAGTGTCATTCTCCCTCGGGTTTGATTCTAGAAATGGACAAAATCGTGTGTAAACAAAAACGCGTGTGTTCAAAAGTTCTCCCCCAAGCGAAGAAAGACTTGCAATGTCGTTTTTACTTGGAATTGAGTATTCCAAGGTCGTCTCCTCAGGGAAGGTAGGTCAAATTGTTGTGAAGGGTGATTTGTAAAGAAATGAAAATGAGAAAATCTTTTGAGTTGTGTTTTGGTTAGTGGTGTTTTGATAAAAATGTAAGAAAGCAAGGTTGGCTAATCCAAAGAGGTCATTCCAATGGGAATGCAAAATCGACTCAATTCATTCAACCAATGGTGTCTCGGTGTTTGATTGATTCGTAGGAAGTGAGGGACTAATGTGGATGTGTTTGGCACAAGCATACCTCGTGACAAGTCTACGGTGTATCAAGAGCCCACAACCACGTCCGCACCCAACCTAGTCAAATCAAACCACTTTACACTACGAGAAAGAATGAACGAGTGTCAATTTCATATACCCAAGAGGAAATTCCCCTTGGATTAGCCAACTAAAAGTCTAGCTACTCATAGTCAAAACAAGAACAAGCATAATGTAATGAGACATGGTAGTGAAATAAAGCATAAGACTTGTATTGATGCAAGGAAAAGTTTAGACTACAAGAACAAGGTCATTCATACCCAAAAACAAAGCTTGAAGAGAAAACCCAAATGTAGAAATGGAAATACATGAACATTAAGCTAGACTTGGTTACAACTTGAAATAGATGAGATTAAAGTGTAAGATGTGAAGAATACAAGTAGAATAAAGCTTACTACAATGAAAATGGTGAAGGAAATGCAAAAACCCAACTTTCTCTCACTAAAACTACATCTTCTTCCTTGGAGCTTCTCTCTCTAAAAGCTTCTGTAAAACTAAATTATGGTGAATCGCTTTGTCCAAATCCATCCATTGATTAGCACAAAATATTGCATATCTTGTGTACATTTGCACCCCTTTTATGCTTGCTTTTGTGGTGAAAATGTGAGGAAATGCAATGTTTCGAGCTTTCAATGACATTTCGGTGTGTTTGCAGATAAAAGAGCTTAAATGGTGCATGTTAGGCCCTATCATGGTGCATAATGTCAATGGAGTTAAGGGGGAGGCTTGATGAGAGCTTGGAAGGTGAAGGAACCAAGAATTGAGAAAAATATGGGAAAACCTACTGGTAGGCCATACCGGTAGGTTTTGGCTACTGGATGTCCACCTACCACAAACCTATCGATAGTTTTTGCTCATTGGAGTAAAACCTACTGGTAGGTTTTCCATCGACCTACCGGTAGGTTTTGCTGAAAACGCCAAACTTCTGCAACTCAGCTCCAACTGCTTGGGGGTCCCACCTGCACTTCTCCCACACCTTCCCTGACATGCTCCACATACCACCATGCCATCTCTTACACAAAAGCCTGACTTGGAAGAAGAAGTATAGAAGAAGAAGAGAGAGAAGGAGAGAGGCTGACAAAGTGGCAGGGGGTGCAGGCTCCCAAACCTGCCCAATTGATGAATACTCTACACAATACAGACCATAGAGCTCCATGGACAAAAATATAAAAAACATTAGACATTATTCAGTTGGTATTGCATTGTAGAGAGGCAAGCTCTAGGTAGAAGACATAGTTAGAGAGAGAAAGCTTATTTTTTTTGCATTTCTTCCATCCATTTCTTTTATAATCCTCTGTAAGACTTGTGTAAGCTTCATTTAATGTCTTAAATGTAATTTATTACAAGTACATTGCAGGTTTAGTTCTACATTTTGGATTTCACCATTGTTGCAGGAAGTTTTCTTCATTTCTAGTTTTAAAATGGGTATTGAATGCTTTTAGTCCTAGTTTAAGTTTCCTTGCATTAAACTAAATTCCAATCTTCATTTCTTTACAATGACTCTTGATTAGCACAAAACATTGCATATTTAAAGTGCTTTTACATTCCTTTTGGTACTAGCTTTGGTGGTTAATATGAGTGGATTTGCATCGTTTGTGCTATTTATGGAATTTCGGTATGTTTGCAGATATTTGGTGATAAAATGATGCTTGCTAAGCCTTCCCATGGTGTTTCAAATGAATAAGGGTAATGGGATGGCATGATGATAGCTTAGGAGGAGAGAAAACCAAGAAACCAGCAAAACAAGGGAAAACCTACCAGTAGGCCATACCGGTAGGTTTTAGCAACTGCACCTCAACCTACCGCCATCTTTTCAAAAAAAAAAACCTACCGCCAGACATACCGATATTTGAAGCCTACTGGAGTGAAACCTACGGGTAGGTTTCCATCAACCTACCGGTAGGTTGTACTGAAACAGCCCATATTCTGCATATCAGGCTCTGCCACTTTGAGGGTCCCACCAGACATTCTCCTACCTGTTTCTGACACTCCCTTACACAATGGACATCTCCCATACACCTCTCCTTGGACTTTTGGAGGCTTGATCATAAATGAGGAGAGAGGAGAGAGATGATGCTGGGTGTGGAGACAAGGCCTGCACCACCCTGTCCAACCCACTCTTTGGCAGCCCTATGGAGGGAGAGGACATCTCACCGCTATACGGGGGACTCCATGGACGTTTTTGAGTCTTCTAAGAAAAATATACACCATTTTTATGCAATATGGATTGTAATATATATATATATAGAGAGAGAGAGAGAGAGAGTCTAGGAAGAAGATGAACAGTGTTAGAGAGAGAAGTTGAGATTTTTGCATTTTCTTCCACACATTGTCTTGTAATTTCATGTAAGATCTTTCTAAGCTTTGTTTGAAGTCTTTAATGCTAGTTATTTCAAGTTGATTTTAAGTTTAATCTTCTATTCAAGCTTTTACCATTAATGCATTCATGTTCTTCAATTTCTTAGCTTTAAACGGGTACTAAATGCATTCTCTTTTAGTTTATGTTTTTTTGCATTATCTTAGCTACAATCTTCATTTTCTTAGAATGTCTTGCATTTACATTGTTGTCTTTCCTTTAACCAGGAGTAGCTAAATCTTTAAGCTGGCTAATCCAAGGGAGACCTCCCCTTGGGTATGCCATTTCAACTGATGCGAACCCCAATCGACTTGCTTTGAGACCCAACAACAATATTGGAAAAACAACCCAAGAAAACCAAATTCAGGTCTATGGATGGAGAATCTAGACCCATTGAGAACTCGTGTAAAGAACCTAGATTATATTAAAATCTAGACTCGTTGAAGAACCCGTCTCAAGAACCCAAATTACAAGGAGGAACGCCACAAAGGTTGTAATTTACCTTTGATAAGTTCAGAAGTTCAATCAAGAACAAGAGGAGTAAACTCAACTCAACTCACAATTAAAATTCAATATATTGTCTCCCCTTTTTCATTGATAGAACTCCTATTTATAGGCTGACCATTCCAAGAAAAATTCCTAAAATCCTAATCTACTAAGGAAACAAATCTCCTAATCTACTAAGGAAACAAATCCTAATCTACTAAGAAAACAAATCCTAATCTAAATAGGAATAACTAAAGACTAAAATTTGTGACCCTTTCTGATGAGAACTAAGGTGGGCCTACTCTTAAGATCCTTTGCAAGTCCAGATGGGCCAATTACAAGATCAACAGCCAAGATGATCAAGGAAGCAATGCAAGGAGTGTTGCAATCCCCTTGGGATGAAGTTAGCAAGAGGCCAACACTCAATATGGGCTTGAAAGAAGGAGAATCAATTTTGATCCACTTGATCCAAGCTATGGAAGACATGAAGACATGACTTAGAGATAGGGCCTTTTGTTGTTAAGACTTTCAATTTCAAACGTTTTCAAAAAGTTAGGTAAAGACAATAAGGGGGCATTGGTCAGCTTCTCTTTGATTAGTTGAAACGCCTTTTCTTGTTCTTCTCCCCATATAAATCCAATGTTCTTCTTGATCACTTCGGTAAGTGGTGCGGCTATGCTACTAAAGTCCTTCACAAACCGCCGGTAAAAACTAGCAAGTCCATGAAAACTACGAACATTACTTACACTTGTGGGACTCGGCCATTCTTGGATTGCACGTACCTTCTCTTCGTCAACCTGTATACCTTGTGCACTAACAACAAATCCCAGAAATACAAGCTTATCGGTATAAAAAGTACACTTCTTTAGATTAGCAAACAACTTTTCTTTCCTAAGCACATCTAAAACAGATTGCAAATGTGCTACATGATCGTCCATGTTTTTGCTATAAATGAGTATATCATCAAAGTAGACAACAACAAATCTGCCTATAAATGCACGCAAAACATGATTCATAAGTCTCATAAAGGTGCTCGGAGCGTTAGTCAATCCAAAAGGCATAACTAACCATTCATACAAACCATATTTTGTTTTAAAGGCTGTTTTCCATCCATAGACCTGAGTTTGGCTTTCTTGGGTTGGTTTTCCAATATTGTTGTTGGGTCTCAAAGCAAGTCTATTGGGGTTCACATCATTTGGTATCAGAGCAAGGTTTCCAATCAGGTCTTATCCTATCCTTTTATTTCTTGCATAATTGATTCTAGGGCTTCATTGTTCTAGGGTTTCAAAAAAAAAAAAAAAAATTTCATTGTTATAGGGTTTGAGCTATTGTTAGGGTTTTGTCAATTTTTACTATCTAGTTTGTGATCAAATTAGTTGGTGAAAAAAAAAAAAAAAATTTCGTCCAAAAAAAAAAAAAAAAAAACAGAACAGAAAAAAAAAAAATAGAGCAGAAAAAAAAAAAAAAAAAAAAAGAGGCGAAAATTCAATTTTTTTTTTTTTTTTTTGATAAACCTTCAATGTTTCTGATCTTTCTCCTTAAGATGTCGGTCAAGATTCGAGGACGAATCTTTTTTGAGGAAAGGGGGAATGATGAGAACTAAGGTGGGCCTACTCTTAAGATCCTTTGCAAGTCCAGATGGGCCAATTACAAGATCAACAGCCAAGATGATCAAGGAAGCAATGCAAGGAGTGTTGCAATCCCCTTGGGATGAAGTTAGCAAGAGGCCAACACTCAATATGGGCTTGAAAGAAGGAGAATCAATTTTGATCCACTTGATCCAAGCTATGGAAGACATGAAGACATGACTTAGAGATAGGGCCTTTTGTTGTTAAGACTTTCAATTTGTTTAAAGAATTTTTATTTTTTAGTTTAGAATAAGTGGGTTTGAGGATGCTTAGCCCACATATGTCTTATTATTTTATTTGGACTAGGGTTTAGAATAAGTACTGTAGCACGGTACTATTCATGCTACAGTACCGTGACACTATTCACAAATTTTAGTTTTTAGTTATTCCTATTTAGATTAGGATTTGTTTCCTTAGTAGATTAGGAGATTTGTTATCTTAATAGATTAGGATTTGTTTCATTAGTTGATTAGGATTTATTTCATTAGTAGATTAGGATTTGTTTCTTTAGTATATTAGGATTTGTTTTCCTTAGCAGATTAGGAATTTTATTTGTAATGGCTAGCCTATAAATAGGCATCTAAATCAATGAAAAGGTAGATTATTATCTCAATATGCTTTGAGAGCATTGTCTCTATGGTTCTTTGAAGAACTTTTCGAACTTATCGGGATTTCCCGTGGCGTTCACCAACGACTTATCAAACGGTTTTCCACCACTGTTTGTGGCGTCTTCCTTATACCAAGGTTCTTGTTTCGCATCAAACAACGGGTTGAGGTCATATATACCAAGGTTCTTGTTTGTCGTAAACAACGGGTCGAGGTTTTCCATCCATAGACCTGAGTTTGGCTTTCTTGGGTTGGTTTTCCAATATTGTTGTTGGGTCTCAAAGCAAGTCTATTGGGGTTCACATCACTTTCTCTCAAAAATGCCCTTGAGTGAATAGTGCCACGTACTGTAGCATGAACAGTACCGTGCTACAATAACTTATTCTAAACCCTAGTCCAAATAAAATAATAAGACATATGTGGGCTAAGCATCCTCAAACCCACTTATTCTAAACTAATAATAAAAATTCTTTAAACAAGTTGAAAGCCTTAACAACAAAAGGCCCTATCTCTAAGTCATGTCTTCATGTCTTCCACAGCTTGGATCAAGTGGATCAAAATTGGTTCTCCTTTTTACAAGCCCATCTTGAGTGTTGGCCTCTTGCTAACTTCATCCCAGGTGGATTGCAACAATCCTTGCATTGCTTCCTTGGTCTTCTTGGCTCTTGATCTTGTAATTGGCCACTCTGGACTTGCAAAGGATCTTTAAGAGTAGGCCCATCTTGGTTCTCATCATCAACTCATCTTCTTTCCTCCCCTCGGTGTACGATGGTTCGGTTTGACTGGGTTGAGCGTGGACATGGTTGTGAGCCTTTGATATTCTGTAGAATTGTCACGGTTTATGCTTAGATCCTCACTCTCATCTCATCCCGAGCTTCCCACGAATCAATCGTTCATCTATGCATCATTGGAGGAAAGCTTCGAGTTGAATTGGCATCCCCATCGGAGTGAACCTTGTTTCCCATTCAATTTCATCACAACACAAATCACAAACCAATTTCAAACCTCAAAAGATTTTACACTTTGTTTTCACAAAAATCACTTTCAACACGATTTGACATCTTTCCCCGAGGAGACAACCTTGGAATACCTCCAAGTAAAACACCATACGCAAAAGTCTTCTTGCACTTGGGAAGCATTTTTGCACACACATTTTGTACACAACTCATTTCCCACCAATCCCTTGCCCTTTCTTTTGACATCATTCCAAGGGAGAGCGACACTCCCCCCTTTACACGTACACCATTCATACAGTGTGGGATGATGTTAGGAGGTTAGGAACAACAAGGAAATAACACCAAGCAACTCTTCATTACATTTATGTTCTTGCTTTAAATATGAGTAGCTAAGCTTATAGTTGGCTAATCCAAGGGAGAATTCCTCTTGGGTTTGCTATTTCAACTCATTTTCTTCCTCCTCATAGTGTACGTTGATTTGGTTTGACTAGGTTGAGTGTGGACATGGTTGTGAGTTCTTGATACACCGTAGACTTGTCACGGTGTATGCTTGAATCCTCACCTCCTTTTTAGTCCCGTGCTTCATATGAATCAATCAAACATCTAGACACCATTGGAGGAAGGTCTTGAGTTGAGTTGGCATTCTCATTGGAATGACCTCTTCGGATTAGCCAACACTTGTTTCCATTTAATTTTCTATCACAAACACAAAGCACCAAACTCAAACATCAAAGATTTTTACCCTTTTCCCTTTTCAACAAAATCACCTTCAAAACGATTCACCTCCTTCCCTGAGGAGACAACCTTGGAATACGATTTCAAAGTAAAACACGACATCCGAAAATCTCTCTACGCTTGGGAAGAACTTTTGTTCATACACACACACATTTCATTCACCCACCATTATTCCGTTTCCCCCATTTCTTGCATCATTCCAAGGGAGACTGACACTCCCCTATTCCTATGAGCCATACACACATTAAGGGATGATGTTCAGAGATTAGTGACAACAACGGAAAACATCAAGCATTTTTGGCGCCGTTGCCGGGGAAGGCAAAGCGTTGAATCAAGAAGGTGATTTTCGGACAATGGAGGTAAGTCCCGTGTATTTTCATCACGGGCTGAGGTACGTTGCCACTTGTATATACTTTTGTGTACTTATTTTTCATTTATAGATATTGTTTGTGTGTGTGGGGACGGGACGACCAAAATCGTTTAGTTAGACAACTCTTAGGCCCCAACATGAATATTAACCAAGACCCACCCGAGGATGCGGATGATAACTTTGAGAATGAGGAGGCTAATGTCCAAAGCCCAATGAGCAATTTTATAACTATTGGGATCGCTACAAGGAATTGCTCCAATCCATTCCACGTCATGGTTTTGAATCATGGCAATTGGTGAGTTTCTTCTACGAAGGGATTACACCGGGCCATAGACAATTCATTGACATGATGTGCAATGGCGAGTTCTTGAACAAGGATCCCGATGAGGCCCTAGACTACTTTAGTACATTGGCGCAAAATGATGAGAACCAAGATGGGCCTACTCTTAAAGATCATTTACAAGTCCATATGGGCCAATTACAAGATCAAGAGGCAAGAAGATCAAGGAAGCAATGCAAGGATTGTTGCAATCCACCTGGGATGAAGTTAGCAAGAGGCCAACACTCAAGATGGGCTTGAAAGAAGGAGAACCAATTTTGATCCACTTGATCCAAGCTGTGGAAGACATGAAGAAATGACTTAGAGATAGGGCCTTTTGTTGTTAAGGCTTTCAATTTGTTTAAAGAATTTTTATTTTTAGTTTAGAATAAGTGGGTTTGAGGATGCTTAGCCCACATATGTCTTATTATTTTATTTGTACTAGGCTTTTAGAATAAGTACTATAGCACGGTACTGTTCATGCTACAGTACCCGTGACACTATTCACTCAAGGACATTTTTGAGAGAAAGGGTCACAAATTTTAGTTTTTAGTTATTCTTATTTAGATTAGGATTTGTTTTCTTAGTAGATTATGATTTGTTTCCTTAGTAGATTAGGAGATTTGTTTCCTTAATAGATTAGGATTTGTTTCATTAGTAGATTAGGATTTATTTCATTAGTAGATTAGGATTTGTTTCTTTAGTATATTAGGATTTGTTTTCCTTAGTAGATTAGGAATTTTATTTGTAATGGCCAGCCTATAAATAGGCGTTCTATCAATGTAAATTGGAAGACAATTTATAATGAATTTTGATTGTGAGTTGAGTTGAGTTTACTCCTCTTGTTCTTGATTGAACTTATGAACTTATCAAAGGTAAATCACAACCTTTGTGGCGTTCCTCCTTGTAATTTGGGTTCTTGAGACGGGTTCTTCAACGGGTCTAGATTTTAATATAATCTAGGTTCTTGACACGAGTTCTCAACGGGTCTAGATTCTCCATCCATAGACCTGAGTTTGGCTTTCTTGGGTTGTTTTTCCAATATTGTTGTTGGGTCTCAAAGCAAGTCTATTGGGGTTCACATCACAAAATGCCCAATCTTGGGATATCACAGATCCCATCGATGTTCTGAGGTCTTCTCCGAGTAGTAATCAAGCACAAGGGGGGGGGGATAAATGATTTGAGAGACCGAGAAGAGTTGCTTTCTAAAATCACCAGGTTGCCACGGATGGTGGAGAATTTAGAAGTCCATAAGAGACACGAGGTGTCCAATGTTTCAAAGACCGGGGAGTTTTGCTCAATTTGTGGGAGTTTGGAGCATTCCATATCGGACTGCCCTAACATTCCGGCACTTAAGGAAGTGTACCATGAGCAAGTCAATGCCTTTAACCAAACGAGGCAATCATTCTCCTCGCACTCGAACACTTACTATCCTGGTTGGAGCAATTGATGGAAATCATAGCACAACTTCAAGGGATCTAGTTCAAGTTCCAATTGGGCCGGTTACAAGAGCACAAGCAAGGAAGTTTAAAGATGTACTCAACGGACTGATTGAAGAGGCATGGACTAAAAGCAAATTCGTGGAGGCCCATTGAGCATGACCCACTTGGGCAACAAAGAGTCATCAACATGATTCAAGTTCTAGAAGAATCTAGCTAAGGCTAAGCATAAATGGACATGTTTTAAATTACTCTTTTTTGGGTCTGATTGTAAGGCTTGCATGCCAATTAATTTTCTTTTAGGAAAGTAAGGCTTTCCTTGTCTATTTTGGCGTGTGATCAGCCTAGTAAAGGGCTGATTGTCTTTCTTTTCTTCTTTTAGGCAAGTAAGAGTTTTAGTCTTTAGTTATTCCTATTTGGGTTTGGATTGTCAAAATATAGACTCAGATTAGGATTTGTTTCTTTAGCAGATTAGGATTTGTTTCCTTAGTAGATTAGGATTTGTTTCGTTAGCAAATGAGGATTTTTAGGAATTTTCTTTGTAATGGCCAGCCTATAAATAGGCGTCTAAATCAATGAAAAGGAAGATTATTATTCAGTAAATTTTGAGAGTTTTTTCTCTACGGTTCTTTGAAGAACTAAACGAACTTATCGGGATTTTCCGTGGCGTTCACCAGCGACTTATCAAACGGGTTTCCACACCGTTTGTGGTGTCTTCCTTTATACCAAGGTTCTTGTTTCACACAAACAGCGGGTCGAGGTCATATATACCAAGGTTCTTGTTTATCATAAACAACAGGTCGAGGTCTATCATTCAAATCTGATCATAGAACGATCTTGGGTTCCTTTTCGTTGTTGGATCTCGTTATTTTGACGGGTTTCAAATCATTTGGTATCAGAGCAAAGATTCTAGTTCAAGTTTGCCTATCTTTAAAAAAAAAAATGATGAGTCCCAAGCTAGAGATCCTTTGCATGTGCCGGGGGGTCCAATTACTAAAGTTTGAGCCAAGAAGATCAAAGTGGCAATGCAAGGGTTTGTCCAAGCAAGCATGGCTGAATACTCGAAGGACTGAAGTAACTCCACCTTATCAAATATGGGTTAAAAGAAGTGGAAGCATGTGAAATATACTTGCTACAAGCTAGGAATGAAGAGGAGCTTCAAGCTGGATCCTATCCTAATGGGCCGGGTCACGAGGCCCATTGGGCCGAACCTCTTGGGCCAGATTTGGGCCCAAATATGGCCTAGAACTGTCATGCATTATGGGCTGCCAAAGATTCCAGAATTATTCCTCAAATCTTGTGCAATTATTCCCTCAAATCTTGTGATGATTATGGGAAGATCTTGGGGATATCTTTCCATCTTTGGCATGCCACTCTTTTGGAAAGTATTAATCAAGCTTGGAGAAGGGTCAAAGATTGGAGGTTCTTACCACAAGCATGGAAGGAATTTGAAGACCAATACTCCTATTCTTGGAAGGATTATCTTCTGGAATAATCTACATTAATTATGTTATTTCCTTTATTTTTAACATGCCGAAATTACTGTTCATGCCTTCCTTGGAGGCCAAGTTTTGTAGCCTATAAAAGGCCATTTAGTGCAATGAATAGGGGAGAAGATATAATGAATTTTGATTGTGAGTTGAGTTGAGTTTACTCCTCTTGTTCTTGATTGAACTTCTGAACTAATCAAAGGTAGATCACAACCTTTGTGGCGTTCCTCCTTGTAATTTGGGTTCTTGAGACGGGTTCTTCAACGGGTCTAGATTTTAATATAATCTAGGTTCTTGACACGAGTTCTTCAACGGGTCTAGATTTTAATATAATCTAGGTTCTTGACACGAGTTCTCAACGGGTCTAGATTCTCCATCCATAGACCTGAGTTTGGCTTTCTTGGGTTGTATTTCTAATATTGTTGTTGGGTCTCAAAGCAAGTCGATTGGGGTTCACATCATTAAAAAACACGTTTCTTCTCTTTTCTGTGTTCTTCACTCCCAAATTCGGTTCACAAATTCTAGTTTAGCCGAATTACCTTTATCCCCCATTCCGCTCGTATTTTGTTCTAGTTTATTACAAAATTTTATTCTATTACTATCAAAAGATAGTTGCTGATCATAAAAAATTAAAAAAAAAACAGAAAGGAGTCAAAAAAAAAAAAAAAGGCTGGAAAAAAAAAAGTGAAGCCCGAAATTGTTTGGTTCTAGTTATTACGAAACTGTTTGTTTTCATCTATTTTGTGGAAATCTTGCTATTTTGTGCTTCCGAACAAGCTAATCAGCCGTGTTCCTTGAATTCTTGCTCGTAAAACCCGAAATTCCTTGATGAGTTCTTGGTGAATTGTTGCTGAAAATTTTGAGAATTGTTTGTTTAGTTTCAAAAGAACTAGAAGACAATTATGGAGTGGAAAAAAAAAAAGGCAAGGCAAGAGTGGTGAGAACATTAGAGGGTTAAAAGCCACGTATTTTTTTGAGTGAAACACGAGTGTAGAGTGATTCACATTCTTGAGTGTAAACACGTAAGGGAGAGAATTGTGAGGTCCTTTTATTTTATTTTTCTTCTAACCTTGTTTTTGCAGCAATCATGTCTCACAACAGTGCTAAGAACATGACCGAAGATGCTACGGAATTGGCTGATCCGAAATTGTTTATGGAGGCCATGATTAGTGAGATGAGGCGTGTGATGAAGTTGGAACTGGAGCAAGTTCACGAACGGATAGATCAGATGGTGAATACATGTGAGATGCAACCACAAAACGTCCCTAATGTGCGTAGAAGGGAAAGAGTTCAACCGAGGGAAGTAAGGGTTGAAGATGAGATGCCTTATGGGGCTAGTTTTGATGAAGAAGATGATCGAAATTCTGTTGTTAATAATGGGAGACATGGAGGGCAGTTTAGAGAAGCTAGGAATCGGAAGATAACAACTTGGGTGGTATTAAGATGAAGATTCCATCGTTTCAAGGTAGATCTGATCCTGAAGCATACCTTGAGTGGGAGAAAAAGATGAAGTTCGTATTTGACTGCCACAACTATTCTGAAGCAAGGAAGGTAAAATTAGCGGTGATTGAGTTTTCTGACTATGCTATTACTTGGTGGGATCAGCTTGTTATAAACAGGAGGCGGAATCGAGAACGACCAATAGAGACATGGGAGGAGATGAAAACGGTGATGAGAAAGCGGTTCGTTCCAAGCTACTACTATCGAGAGTTGTACAAAAAGCTACAAGGTCTTAGACAGGGACGTCGGAGCATGGAGGATTATTACAAAGAGATGGAGATTGCTATGATCCGAGCTAATGTAGAGGAAGATCGAGAGGCTACAATGGCTAGGTTTTTACTTGGATTAAACCGGGAAATCCAAGATAAGGTAGAGATGCAGCATTATGTGGAGTTGGAAGATATGGTGCACATGGCCATCAAAGTGGAGCAACAACTCAAGAGGGGGGGTGGGTCACGTGCAGCCCATAACTCTAGTTCTACCTCTTGGAAACCGAGTTATGCCAAGCAACTGGACAAATCACAAATGCCCAAATCCGAGCACCTTTATAAGACTTATGAATCATGTTTTGCGTGCATTTATTGGCAGATTTGTTGTTGTCTACTTTGATGATATACTCATTTATAGCAAAAACATGGACAATCATGTAGTACATTTGAAATTTGTTTTAGATGTGCTTAGGAACGAAAAAGTTGTTTGCTAATCTAAAGAAGTGTACTTTTTATACCGATAAGCTTGTATTTCTAGGATTTGTTGTTACTGCACAAGGTATACAGGTTGATGAAGAGAAGGTACGTGCAATCCAAGAATGGCCGAGTCCCACAAGTGTAAGTAATGTTCGTAGTTTTCATGGACTTGCTAGTTTTTACGGGCGGTTTGTGAAGGACTTTAGTAGCATAGCCGCACCACTTACCGAAGTGATCAAGAAGAACGTTGGATTTAGATGGGGAGAAGAACAAGAAAAGGCGTTTCAACATATCAAAGAGAAGCTAACCAACGCCCCCTTATTGTCTTTACCTAACTTTTTGAAAACTTTTGAAATTGAATGTGATGCTTCAGGTATTGGCATAGGAGCAGTGCTTATGCAAGAAGGACGATCAATTGCTTACTTCAGCGACAAACTAAGCAGGGCAGCATTAAACTATCCAACTTATGATAAGGAGTTGTGTGCATTGGTTCGAGCTTTAGAGACGTGGCAACACTCCCTATGGCCTAAGGAATTTGTGATTCACACCGATCATGAGTCCTTGAAACACTTGAAGGGCCAACTCAAGCTAAACAGAAGGCATGCGCGATGGGTGGAGTTCATTGAGATGTTTCCATACGTCATCAGGTATAAGCAAGGTAAGGAGAATGTGGCGCCGATGCACGTTCTCGCAGGTATGCATTACTCTCCACACTTGATGCAAAATTGCTTGGTTTTGAGCACATTAAAAATTTATATGCTGATGATCACGAATTTTGTGAGGAATACCGTGATATCATGTAACTCAAAAGATTCATCAAACAAAATTCATATTCCTATTAGCTGTCCAAAGCTAGTTTCAATGCCAATCTCACCAAAGTTTTCACGCTTAGAAAGGAATTCTCAGACTATAATGACTGTTCCACTCATATATGTATGTGATGGTCAAATTTATGTAATCAAAGTAAATTGTACTCACATATGTCTCAAAATTAAAGAGCATAAATCAAATGGAATGACCTTAACATAATCTCATGAACGAATGTTAAAAGACATATGAGCAATGCAGTTGATATATCTCTTAGGCATTAAAGCATACACACTTAACCATACCTCCTAAAATCAAATAGGACTTTATCCAGTTATAATGGAGCATTGGGTGAAGGTTCAAGAAACAAAGGGAATCAAGGATTCAAAAGAAGTTATCCCATAGATGCATTCTATATTCAACACTTGTACCTTTCTTTGGATACAACATAAAAGCTTATATCCCTCATTCTTTATTCACACATCCTTTGGCTTTCACATTCAACATTTTTTCAAAATTTCATCACATTTTCCAATTCTTTTTCTTTCTTTCATCTTTTCATCCCTTTCTTATTCATTGATTCATGATTGAAACATTTCACCTCAATCCCAAACATATATAAAGTGGACACAAATCTAGAGATAACCAAGTTACGGTGTATATATATATTGCTTGGCTTGGTTATTATTTGAGGCAAAAAAATGAATATTCATCATGGCTCAATCACGGATCCTAGATACAATGAGATGAAAGAATAGGCTTAAGGCTCAAATCAAGTTCAAAAAATGACCTAAAATCATCTTTCAGAAAGCATGAAAAAGTATTGCTCTTTATTGAGATATAGGCAACTAATTGCTTTTATGCTCTTAACTAAAACTAGAATAATGAGATTACTAAAAGACAACGGATTTGAAATGAATATCATCTGAGTAAATGTATTATAACCATCCAAGAATGATAAGCACTAGACTCACAGGGTATATACATGTATATCTACTATAGATGTCAAGCTTTTTCAAAACATAAATTTCATCCCATAAATCTCAATAGAAATTATATAGTCATATTGAACAAAGGATTGAGTTCCAAATCACATATGACCAAGATATTCAAGCATAGAATAAAAGTCTATATTGTAACAATATGCAACTAATTTTGATTATCAAATAGCAAATCTACAATTTCACAGCTCTTAAGAAATAACAAATTTCATCCAAATACACATATTTTTTCAAATATTTTTGAATTTTTCACTACGTAATAAAATAACTAAAATAAACAAAACTAAGAACAATGATAATGCAATGAGAAATTAAAAAAGATAAGGGAGAGAAAACACATGATACGAAGCTCCTAAATTAAACTAACTGCAAAATAAGCAAAAGAACAAACTACCATAAAAGAAAATAACAAAACTATCTAAAAAGAAAAGAGAGAAGCTATCTAACTAATATAATCTACTATACAAGAATTATTTGATTCAAAGGGATCATCTAGGCTCTACTTGCCCAATACCCGACTTCACTCAAAATTTCTCTCCACCACAGAACAATTTTTGATTGATTTTTCTCACAACTCCACATAATTCCTATGAATTATTAACTAAATCTGTATAAAAAATAGGCTCAGACTTTTCTTCATCAAGCTCAGAATTAATCAAACAAGTTTGCAAAGGATCAGAACAAATAAAATTTTCAAACTTTTCCTCTACACACTCATCCACCACATCTCCCACACAAAACTCTCCCTCACCACTTGGTTGCTTTACTATATGAAAAATATTAAACTCAGTAGTCATATTCCCAAAAGAACATTTCATAACACCAATCCTACAATTTATTAGTGCATTTGATATTGTGAGGAATGGTCGTCCTAAGATTATGGGAATCTGTGTAGCAGGATTAGCAACAGGTGTATTATTCATGCCGAGAAGGGTAGGAGATTCACACTCGCACCCAAAGTCTAGAAGTGCTTATTCAATCCGGCAGTCCCTAATAGTAATAGTAATGCTGGGACAGCCGAGTTTTTTATACTTGGGTTGAGTGTTAGTTCGTAGGATATTAATTACTTGCCCTATTAGAAATGCCTTCTTTTAGACATTTAACTTCCTCTTAACGCTGCACAAGTCCTTTAAGAACTTTGAATATGACGACACTTGTCGAATGGCATCAAGAAGTGGAATTTTAATTTTCACCAACTTGAATAAATCAAGAATCTCAGCATGGTTAGCTTGCTTCAGGCATTTTCAAACGGTGAGGGTAGGGAGTAGGAATAGGACATACTACATCGTCAGACTCAACAAACTTGGGTAGCTCAAGTGAATCACCATCCCTGGAGGTGCCCTAAGTCTCTTTTTCTGAAGGCTTAGAGACTTTATGCGGGATGGTCTTGTCAACCTCTTTACCACTCCTGAGAGTGGTGATTCACTTGAGTTGCTCTTCGTCATTTTGAATGACATTATAACTCTTAATGCCAAGTTGACCTTTGGTATTCTCTTGGGGTTGTGCATAGAATTTTTCCTTCTCTTGTTGCATCATTCCCATAGTGTTGGCCAACTTGGTCATTTGAGATCATATGTCATTCAAAGCTTGGTTGGTCTGGTTGTTGATGGTGGTCTAAATTTGAATGAACTGGTACAAAACATCCTCAATATTTCTCTTGTGAGGAGGCTGGTAGGAAGGTACATTGGTTTGTCCCCGGGGAGCAAACCCTTATGATGGCGGGTTCTAAACATCCCTTCTTGTGATGGATGCATAGACTGGTGAACTAATGACTAACTGTGACCAGAAACGGATTGACTTGGAAGGCCATACAATATAGAAGTGGAAGTTTGAGCCAAGGTGTCATTTCTCCAACTAAAGTTTGGGTGGTTATGCCAACTCTGATTGTATGTATCAGAGTATGGAGAATTTTTTCCCCCTTTGCTTATTGAAGGCATTCACATACTCTTGGAGGACCTCTTTATTGACTGGTAAGGTTGGGCCCTCTTTGATAGAATGCTCAACTGACTCGCATAAAGAATAAGGCTCGTCCTGAGGCACACTTACCATCTCATTCACCTTTGCTTATTTCTAAGTTTTTCACTTCCCTTGACAGATGAGCAATCTTGGCTAGCAACTCATCTTGTTCCCTAAATGCATACTTTCCACCCCCCATAGACTGGGATGGAATAGATTGCTTTGAGCGCTCAATAGGAACAGAAATGTCCCAAGATTGGGTATTCTCTGCTAAGCTCTCAAAGTAATCTAGAGTTTCCTGGGGCTCTTTGCCTAAAAACTCTTCATTACACATCATGTCAATGAATTAGTGATGAGCTGCTGTGATTCCTTCATAAATGAAACTCACTAGCTATCATTGTTCAAAGCCATGATGTGGAACGACATTCAAGCGATCCTTAAACCTCTCCCATTAGATTTTTCAAAAAAAAATTTGAATTTTCTTTTTTAAAGTAGTTGTTCTATGAACTGGGCAAAATTTCTTGAGAAACTGTTTTTATAAATCAGCCTAAATAGCCATAGTTTGAGGCTTAAGAGAGTTGAGGCAAGTCTTTGCTTTGTCTTTCAGAGAGAACGAGAATAGTTTCATTCTCGCTACTTCTTCCCACACATTTTGCTTAAGGAATGTGCTAACTATCTCCTCAAACTCCTTGATATGGAGGTAGGGGTTTTACCTATCCACACACCATGGAATTGTGGAAGTAGCTGGAGCATTCCAGGTTTTACTATAAAATTCTATGCTTGCACTGGTAAAAGTATGCATGAGGGTGCAGAAGAGCGAGTGGGTTGAAGATATTCTCTTATCGTTCTTAGAAGAGGAACCGGTGGGAGATTATCTCTAACATTCCCAGGAATACTAGCGGGAGGAACTAGTGGAAAGCTATTCCCCTGGTTCCCCACGTTCTGTGGATTCTGATTGTTTACTCCTTCCATGTCAATAGTATTTATGGGGTTGAGTCTTATAAGTCTATTGCGAACTGTGTCTCATGCCCACATACAATAGAACTAAACTATAAATAAAAACATAAAAGTAATAAACTTTGTAAAGTACAACGGAGAATGCACCTAATCTCGTGGTGTGAATCACGAGACTTACCTGAAAATCTCCGAATTAGCTCTTGAATCTATGTCACCTTCCCCGGCAACAGCACCAAAAATGATTGCTTCTCAAAGTGGGGTAAAAATATCACAAAATTCTCAAGCGTAATCAAGCAAACTCTATAAAATATGTCTGGTCTCATGCAAGTAAGGTACCGAAGGCTTCCAAATAAACTTTTAAAGTAAGTTGGGTCAGCATTTCCACCGTTGATGCTCTTCCTTAACTCCAATCCACTTTCCATAGGGGTTTTCACTGGATTGCAAGACTCCATCTTAAATTTCTTGAGTATATCTTTGTCATAGTTAATTTGAGAAATGAAAATACCATCTTCACTTTGCTTAACCTCCTCAATACCAGTGAAATTGGCCACTGCACGAAAAGCTTCTACAGTTAGCTATGATGTATGACCATAGGTTCCATGATTTGGAATCATCGTAAGGAGATGTCTAGGGGCTATGTTGAGTTGAGATTGAACTTCTCAATTCCATATGGATCCAACTAAATCAAAAAAGAAAAGACTAGGGCTGCACTAGCTACTTGTCCTCAACCAAAGGCTATAAAAAGGGATCAATCCTTTTTTGAAGATCCCTTTTTTTTTTTGGACCATTTGCGCCATGCCCTCTATCTCATACGATCGATAAAGGTTTGCTCTGTCCCTAATCTCTTCGACTTTGACCAGACGACTACTTTATTTCATCGATCGCTAAGCCACCATTTAGTAAGTACAACGCTCACTCTGGTCAGTACATACAGTCACCAATCCAGTAAAATTCTAGCTAGCTAGGGAAATCATTTTGAGGGTAGCAATGATGAGGTGCAGTTGTCCGCTAACAATCGCCAATTTCATGTCAAGTACGATCCCATAAACGATCCTCTCTAAGTAGAAATCTACATTTCCTATAACTATGGATCGTAGGCATTTTGCCTACATAGTGCCAACAAGTAATATTTTCTTTTACAAACATATCAGAATTTAGATTAATCAAATGACATTTTCTGGAATCTGACTTTTGCCGACAGGTGGATAATGTCTTCACAAGTTAGAAATTAAGATTTAAAGCCCCAAACTATTGAACAAAACGAATTATAAATCTAATCTCATGTACACGTTCTAAATCTTTATCTAAGTACAATATATACTTCTTTAGATGAAGCTTGAAGGTCGTACTCCTGCACATCACCACCCAAACTAAAACCTCTTAAAAAGCATTATATTTAGAGAAATACATAACATAATCATAGGTTTGAAAAGCACCAACCTAAGCATAGGGCATAAGTATGTATACATCATGCAAGTACAAATATGTAACATATTATAAATTAACTTATCCAATATGCTTGAGAACCTATTGATCTATAAATATGAAACATATGAAGTTGCCCCCTTAGTTGGTGTTCACAAGTAAAATAACAAGTGAAAAATAAACAAGGTGTAAGATAGGTGACTTCATGCAAAATATGTAAATTTACTCCCCCTGACTATTTGAACAAACTCCCCTTTTCTATTTTCACATGCAAATATCTAGCCTACTTAGGAGTAAATCTCCCCGATTCGTCTTGTATGTTGCTTGATCCCAAATAGGTACACCCAAGTGTAGGTGGTCAAGAAGTAGTAATAACTCGGTAAAACTGTGGTCGATCCTCAAGGAAATGAATTTAGATGTAAGAAAAGGTGAAAAAAAGAAACAGTTTATCTTGATTGTAGAATGAGCAATTGTAACTAATTGTAAAAAAATTCCTATCTATGAAAAGAGACTTTGTAATATCAAGATTAGGAACTAGTCATGTGTATTGAACATAATACTTATCCAATTATCTCTTATCTTAGTTGACTTCCAACGTCAAAGTAATCGAATAGAGGATTTAACTATTAAACCAAGATTTGATTAATATGAAAATATGAATTTAAGAACAAGCAACATAAACTCGCGGGGAATTATAAAAGTTATCCATACCCAGGAATCAACCTAGTTGATGAGTAATCAAACAAGTATATATAGTATATTACTTTGATTAGAAATATTCATTTAATTGGATAATGAAAATGATAAATCATTCGCGAACAATAAATGGATAATAGTATTAATAATAACATTCAATACAAAATCCAAGAACCCTACCCTTAACTAGAGAGTACAAAGAAAACTACTCACAAGCCATAGAAGTTGACTTCCCCAAAATTCTAGGAAAAATAAGATCAACCAAAAAAGAACTATAGTAGAATCCCCAAATACAACTGACTCCTGTCCTATTTATATTTTACAAGAAAAATAATATAAAATCACTAACTAAAGCCTGCTAAGGTAAACTGAATGGCACATATTCCAACACACGTGTCCGAATGCAAGACTCGCATTTGGATGCAAGCCTTGAAACTTGGGGTCTTTGCTTCTGTCAACCAATTGAGTCGAATGGTTTGTCACATCCTAACAAACCGTATTGTTAAGTCCTAGTCCGTACTCATCCCCATGTCCTAACACCTTAAATTCTCTGGAATTCCATCCTCAACAGGTGCGTTCGAACATACATCTTGTGTTCGGACGGAGGCATCACGTATCGTCACCAACACTTAGCCAAAATTCCAAGCCTGTTGTTTAGTATCCGAACATGCGTTCAAACGCAAGATCCACGTCTCAACGTAGCTAGCTATCCAGGACTGGCCCACAATATCCAATTTTGACTCTGTTGACTTTTTTCTATAATTATATTTTGATTCCCCTTGATTTCCTTATATGTTCCAGTTGTCTGGTTGGTTTACCAAGTTCTCCAATTTTGGTCAATTTACCTGTTTTACCTGATAAAATATCAAAATACTAAAAATCAATCAAATCATAAAACCAAAAGATCATTCAATTAATAACTTAGAATCAGTGCAGTTCGACATCAATAATAGATAAATAAATAACACTTTTAACGCCGAATCACACCCTCAACCTATAGCTTACTAGTCCCTAGTATGGCAACAATCCTAAAACAAAAACTACTAAAATAATCTAACTAATCTACTTTCGTAGGACTAACAATTGCATTTAACATATGCAACAAGCCTTTCAACCCCTAGGTTCCCCCTAGTGGATGAGTTATAGTCTCGTAAAGGTTTTCAGTGAAGATACCTACAAATTTCCATTAATCTGCTCATCATTTTGAACTTGTCACATAATTCAACCAATCATCAAATAACATATCTGAATGAAAATATGAACAAGTGCATACCAAGTCAAATCATAGAACCACAAACTATACAATAGTATTTACTAATTATATCCCCATTGACACTGTGTGTAGTGTGTTAACAACCTTACATGCTCAGATAATCAATCAAAAACACAGTATCTCTCCACTATCCACTGCTAGTTTAAATCAATTCTCACTTAAGTTATACTCTCAACAATCAACTCACTCAGATTATACTAACTAATTCCCCTCATTCTTATATATGTGAGCAAATTTTTTGTAAAATCAAACCAAAGGATATCTCACATATGTTTATAATCAATGAACACTATCAAGAAATGAATTAAGCATAGTCTCATGATAGGAAATCAACACATAATACTTAGAACAACTACTATCATCCTCCTTATCCACCTAAGTCATGCATCTCTAACAACTATTGAGAATTAGGCTCTTTCTAAGGTTATAATGGGGCCTTGGGTAATGGTTTACAGAATCAAAGGGAAATAAGAGTTCAAAAGACTACCCCGAGAATATTTGTATCCCCTATTTCTTGACATAAACTTTCAAAGCTTCCTTGTACACATGATCTTTCTTTTTTTCCTTTTCTTTCATTTTTTTCTCTTTGTTTTTTTCAAATGTACACATTTTTTCAGCAAATCAAACACTTTCAATCACATAAGTGTATCAAAAATTCACCTTTTTTTTTTCTCAACAAGTCTCACCCACATAGTCACTTACATAGTCATGTTACCACTCAATCTCTGGATAAACAAATGTAAGGATATTGTATCATGCTAGGCTTTGTTATTGTATATGATTTAACAATCAAATTCCATAAAAAGGCTCAATCATGGCTTCTAAGGATAATAAAAGTGCAAGAAATAAGGCTAAGGCTCAAATAATAACAAAGATGACCTAAAATTATGTCCCAAGAGCTTTTTGTAACACACTCCCCCATGCAAATAATTCAAAATCAAGCTACCATTTCTCACATCGGCATTGATCAAAACAAAAATAATGAAACTATTCAAGAAATAAAGCTGAATGAAATTGCTTTTATTGAGTGAATGTAAATATCACTCCAAAAATGAATGAATTTAAACTCACAAGGGACATCATACTATTCTCCACTATACGTGTCAAATTTCAAAGTAGCATATCTTTTCAAAACTTCTAACACAAGCAATGTCATACGTGTACATATCTTTTAAGTTTCAATTGGGAATAAACCCCCTTAAACCCATGTTTGGTAACTATGTATGTAGTCTAGGGTTTGAAATCCAGCCCGGTCATGAAACCCAGGTTCATGCGTTTCATGAAATCCATGGGGGGGGGTTCATATGTGGGTTTGGGGGTTTCACATTCAAATCACATTTATACCCCTCATATATCCATACCCATGTTTGGATTAAATTAGTTAAGGGGCACAATAGTCATTTATATACAAATATATTATCATAATAGTCATATATCCCTGCGCATACCAAACATGGGTACATACAACATTAAATGTTGAATCCCATATTTGAATCCCATCTTTAGGTTTGGAAGGGTTTGGACAAGCCAATCCAAACCCCTTCCAAAAAACATACCAAACATGCCCTAAAGGTTTTGGGATCTATGTCATTCTCTAAAAATATATCAAATTGTAACCGGTTTCCTTTCATATTGTTAACTTTAAAAGTTTTTTGGCGTCATCTATAGAGTATAGGAAAACAACAAAAAGAGAAAGAACGCTTTTCAAAAAGCCATTTTATTCCATTATTTGAACCCGTATTGTGATTAATTGAATTTATGCAAATGTCTCTTACAAAACCTACTTTTATAAGAAAATTCTAGGTTGGTCTCCAACCTCATCCTTTCCTACCAGTCAAATACCTTCTTACTTGCGAAGGAAAAGGAATATCTTTGGGGAGGTTGTTCCTTTCCAATTTCAATCCGGGATCCTTATATAATGTCATTGCTAATAGCGAATGCACCAAACGAGCACTAGCTAGGCTATAAAATTTTGCAGGTAGTTAAATTGCTAATTGTAAGAGGTAAAAAATCTCTTACCTTCCAAGAGTTTGATTTTGATTCGGGAAAGGTGATCTAGGATCGCAGTGTTTGCGTGTACCT
The DNA here is from genome assembly GCA_951799425.1 of Ilex aquifolium. NCBI lineage: Eukaryota > Viridiplantae > Streptophyta > Magnoliopsida > Aquifoliales > Aquifoliaceae > Ilex > Ilex aquifolium. The sequence goes on from OX637393.1 coordinate 23,378,707, forward strand.
TTGATTTGGAAAAGGTGATTTTGGTTTTGCGAGTAGGCCGGTCCGTGGTACTCCGATTCCTAAGTCAATAATGGTTCTAGAAGAGTGCAAATGAATTTGCATGGATTTTTGCAGGTACCTTTGACTCATGCTTAAACTAGGCCACGATTTTAGCTTTTTGATACATTAGGTGGCATACCTAAAGTTTTGTAACGCCCCAAAATCTACCCTGGAAGTCATTACTATCTATACAACACCCAAACCATGAGAGCTACTGATAATCTCTATAAATAAAAAGAAATTCATTCATCATTCATAATAACTAAAGCATAATCCAGAACCAGTATCTGTATCCATGAACTTACATTCAAAATTGACATATACTATTCCAACTAACTAAAAATATTTAATTAACCAAATTAATTCCAACAATATGTAATCAAAACCTTCAATTACATTCCCAAAACCAAATAATATCTCGTAGTGGAATAAACAAAATATTATCCTTAATGTTGTCTCATAATCAACTTGCAAAGTTAAACCACAAAAGAAATAGCTATAAACATCCACTTCGGGATCCACGTCCCCATCAATTTGGGCTTCTCAATGCGCCTGCCCATCCAATTCGAGTTCTTCATTTAGATCAAAATCTGTAAAATATTAATAGTAGGGGGTGAGCACTAAGCTCTGTAGCAACATCCTCCCAAACCCAAACAAGCTTTGAAAACAATATAAACCTAGTTGGTCTCCATTTATAAAATAACACTTATAGCTTTTAAAGGAAAACAATGCCATTTAGATGATCTAAAGTTTATGTGGAGCACAATGAAGTAAATAAGAAATAAAAACAAACTTTCATCGTTAAACCATTACCACATCATATCTCATGTATGCAAGCTTGACTACAATGAATCTACACAAAGAGAAAATCCTGGCCCACAAAACTCCACCTTCTCAACATTACAACCCCATGTAAAGACACTTTAGAAAGGGCGTATACCGACATCGGCAGGGATGAATCCTTCCTAGGATAGTATATCAACCCTCAGCCTCGATCCACTATGAACGAATAGTGTTTGGAACCCCGCGAGGAACCAATCCACTATGTGATGGGAACCAAGGTGGCCCTACTCTTAAAGATCCTTTGCAAGTTCCAGATGGGCCAATTACCAGATCAAGAGCCAAGAAGGTAAAGGAAGTAATGCAAGGATTGGTGCAATCCACCTGGGATGAAGCTAGCAAAAGCCCAACACTCAAGATTGATGAGAACCAAGGTGGGCCTACTCTTAAAGATCATTTGCATGTCTTAGGGTTTGAGTTATTGTCAGGGTTTTTTCAAAAATTGGGTAGGGTAGACATCATAGAGTTAGGCGTGAAAGTGGATTTGAGGGGAACCTAGGGGGTCGGGATGGTGTAGATAGAGACCTTGGGAGTATCAAAATGAAAATACCACCTTTCCTTGGTAGAACTGACCCTGAGGTTTATCTAGAGTGGGAGAAAAAAATAGAGTTGGTGTTTGATTGTCATAATTACTTTGACTTGAAGAAAGTAAAGTTGGCGGTTACTGAGTTCACTGATTATGCTATTATTTGGTGGGATCAATTAGTGACCAGTAGGAGGAGGAATTATGGGAGGCCGGTCAAGACATTGGGAGAGTTGAAAACTCTCATGAGGCGGAGATTTGTACCTAGCCACTACTGTAGGGACCTTTACTAAAAACTCCAAAATCTTACACAAGGGTCTAGGAGTGTACCGGATTACCATAAGGAGATGGAGGTGGCGATGATTCGGGCTAATGTAGAGGAGGACCGGCAGGCCACCATGGCTAGATTTTTGAGTGGTTTGGATGGAGACATAGCCAATGTAGTTAAATTACAGCATTATGTGGAGATAGAGGACATGGTGCACATGGCTATGAAGGTGGAGAGGCAGTTAAAGAGAAAAGGGACAGCAAGGTACACTTCGGTTTCTAGCACTACTTGGAAATCAAAGTGGGATAGGAATGATCTAGTTGACGCAAAGAGAAAGACTGAACCACCTAAAGGAAAAGATGAGGGAACTAGCAACAACCCAAGGTAGAACCTCAACCTTCACGGTATAGAGATATTAAATGCCATAAGTGTTTGGATTCAGGGCACATCTCTTCTTAATGTCCAAACAGGCGGGTGATGATTATGAGTGGCAATGCGGAGGTGATGACTGAGAGTGAGGATGATAGTGATGAGGTGCCTGAGTTGGTTGATGCTAGTGATGATGATGGAGTGGTATACGTCGTGACAGGTGAGTCTCTTGTTACCAGGCGTGCTCTCAATACACACATTAAGGTGGATGATGCGGAGCAATAGAGAAAGAGAACATTTTCCATACTAGATGCCACATCAACAGCAAGGTATGTAGTATGATCATTGATGGGGGGAGTTGTACTAATGTGGCTAGCACTACTTTGGTTGAGAAATTGAATTTACCTACCTTAAATCACTCTCGTCCATACAAATTGCAGTGGTTGAATGATTGTGGGGAGGTTAGGGTGGATAGACAAGTGTTAGTTACTTTTTCAATTGGGAAGTATCAGGATGAGGTGCTTTGTGATGTTGTGCCTATGCATGTTGGGCATATTTAATTCAAAAACAAAAGAATATCATGTGGAAAATCAGTATTTCTTGAAAACTAGGATTTTGCTAACAAGAACACTAGTTTTGTGGCTTTAAAATCTAATCGCATTCAAAATGTTTCACCATTTGCAAGAAAGCAAGATGTAATGACTACATAATCATATTCATACATTTTAGAATAAAAAACTAACATATTTTGACCCTAGCCTCAATGAACAGGTTTAGGAAGAAAACCCTACCTCAATCCGATGTTGGAAGATAACCCTAGCTTTTTCAATCCGTCTACTACGCAAAAATCCCTCCATTTCTTGCTTTCTCTCCTTCTTTCTCCCTCTCTAGGGTTTTCTAAGATAAAAAAATCTGATGAAAATAGGCTTAAGGGTCATTCCATTGGTATTTATAATGTAAAAATTGGAGAAAACACCCAGAACAGGTCGGGAACGGGAAACTCTCTGCTCGGTGCATTTGGACATGTGTTTTTAAGCGTCCGTATGGGTGTCTTTTCCCGTCCGGAATAAGGTGACAATCTATCCCCGAGTTCCTCCTCAATTTTGACCTATTATTCACAAAAAATTTATAAAATATACTTTTTTAGCCCTAAAAGTCTAGTTTCTACTGTAAAAATATCAGATCACCCAGACATCGGGGTAGAAAGTTATGGTCCAAATACTAAGGTAGTGTCAAATTTCATTCTACCCAAAATTTTCCCAAAATGCATTTCTACTCTGTAATACTTTCAAACTTCCAATATACCCCCATGTAATATCCTAACCCATCCTTGAGTGTCTAGTAGTTATAACATAGAGTTTTATATTGTGAATATTCTTAAACTTGAACTATTATGTTGAAAGGTCTCTTCAATATAAAATGTTAGTATAAATAAATAATAATTCCTAAAAGAGAGTTTTTGAAGGATATAGAAGAATCCGGAAAGTTCTAGAACAATCTAGAGAATTCTAGAATATTTTAGAAGGTTCTAGGAAATACTAGAAGGTTCTAGAAGGATTTAGAATGTTCCGGAAACTTTCGGAAGGACTTAGAAGGTTGGAGAAGACTTTAGAATATCATAGATGAATCTAGATACTTGTGGAATTGCCATGTGTAAAATAAGCTTGAAACCTAGAAGGATCTAGGAGAGGGGAGATGGTAGACTATTCTACGGAATCTCCCCTAAAAAAATGTCACATGTCAATACTCTCTAGAATAATCCTAGGATGCCTATAAATAGGGCATTTGGGGAGTGGATTAAGGATACAAGTGCACAACTAGTCTTCCACTTTCAAGGAAGAATAGAGAGTAAAAGAGAGAAGAAGGAAGGAAGAGCACCTCATCAAAGGAGAAAGGAAATTGTGAGAGAAAGAGGAAAGACATCGATAACATCTCACTCTACTCCGGGTAAACAAGCAACACTCAAGAAGCATATCATTTGGACTTGAGGTAAGTGGTTTGGCATGCTACGTATTTTTTAAAATTCCCCGTATTCCTAAACATTTTAAAAACAATACATCATGCTTGTTCATTACTACCTTTACAAAATGTTTTACTAAGTGTCTAAATACTTGTGGCATACGATTCTCCTTACCTTGATGAATTCTTTTGTGAAGTATTGTGACTCAATCACTTGTTTATATGGTGAGACTTAGTGATGGTGAATGGAACCAAGACTAAAAGTCCAAGGAAATTATTCCTCTGTGTGCGGGTGACCCTGGCCACTAGGGAACAGACTCGGGGGAGGCTGAGGTGACCCTAGTGCTCAACGATTGAAGGAACAGTTCCTGGTGCGTCCTGGTGACCTTCACCGGATCGTCTTAGGGAACAGTTCCCGGGCACCAACCCGTGGTGACCCTAAGTACGGTGTTGGATCCAACCTTGAGATCTTCTAGCAATTGGTATGGTTCCCAGATATCGTACAAAGTCCTTACCATTATGAGATGATGATATAATTTGTTATTGTCACAAGATTATTTTAGTTACTAGTTTTGTTTATAATTATCTATCGTATTTCATACGTATTTTCTTGTTATCAGTTATTTTATGTTCCATGTTTTCAAAATGAATATTACTATGCGTGCCTTACCATTCACTGGGCTTTAAGCTCATTTTGTTAGATTATGTTTTTTTTTCTCCAGGTGAGAGATTGGGGTGTAGCTAGCAGACTCTGGAGCCTTTTGTGCACCTGATTGTGCCGTGACCTCCATAGGACGTTTTTGTGCACGATCTTATGTAGATAAGTATATAGGTATATAGGTATACATGTACTTTATCAGTAGACTCTCGGTATGTATGAGCGGTAATCCTCTTTTTGTTCTGGTTATGTGGACATGTTACTTAATAATACAAGGATATTTTTGTGTTTGTATTTTCTCCTAATGGTAATATTCATGATAGGCTAACATGCTCCATAGGATAAGCTCCATGGTTCATCCGGTCGTATCCCTGGAGACAGGGTGTGACAATTGTGGTATCAGAACCAGCTTTTCACCAAACAATTTTGCATTGCATTTTAGAGGAGGTCCGGGTCCCAGAGTCCTAGAGACCTAGGTGAGTGTACCAACAATTTTTTGTGCTTAGGATACTTATGTCTTTTCTTATTTTAAGGAAGGAATGGCAAACCGGTGACGACGTAACGTAAAGTCCAAGTATTTGACCCAAGGGGCTATTAATAATGGAGTTCCTATGGCTACTCCACCCACTCCAGTGGCCCAAGCTGCTCGTACAACTTCGATGGCTCCGAGTGTTTCAGATGCTGCAACAGCCCCACAAGTTGCTCCTACCCTAGCAACACCAGTGACCCCAACAACTCTAGATGCTTCCGCAGTTGCTGAAGGGGTCTATAAAGCCCTTCAAACCTTAATGGGGGTAATCATTGGACAACAGTTCCAGCCAGCTGGTGCTACCGTCGATGGGACTATGAAGCTGGATAAAGGCACAAATTTTGACAAATTTCTAAAAGCTCCTCCCCCTACTTTCATGGACACTACAGAGCCAGTTGAGGCGGAGTCATGGCTGCAGCGCAGCGTATGGAGAAGATCTTCGAACGTTTGGATTGTAAAGTCGAGCAAAAGGTATCATTCGCCACTTATATGTTGGAAGGGCTGACTGAGAACTGGTGGCGTATGGTGAAACGCCAGTTTGAAGGAAAAGAGCATGAACTAGCGTGGGTGGAAAGCTTTTGTGCAACAATTCAATGACAAATACTACCCGGCTACTACACAGAGGCAGAAACAAGTAGAATTTCTATCACTAAAGCAAGGGGGCATGACACTTGCAGAGTATGAGGCAAAGTTTATTGAGCTATCTAAGTTTTCCCCACATCATGTTGCTAAGGAGGCAGATAAGGTATTGTTGTTCAAGAGTGGATTACAAGATGAGATCCGTAAGAGGGTCTCTTTGTTCGAGGCAAAAACCCTATCGAAACTTGTTACTAAGGCCCTCATTGCTGAATAGACTCTCGACACCACCTCAGGAGGAAAAGAACAACTAAGAAAAAGGCCAAGAGACTTCCTTCAGACAGGTCACAACAAATGGAGTAACAACCCCAGCAAGAGGATGATGACGTCCACACCAACGAAAGGAGGGGAGAAGCAGCAGGCATTAATAACATGTTACAAGTGTGGACGACCACATTCTGAACTCTATCGTTGTGATGGCATAGCACGAGTGTGTTATTATTATGGACAACCCGGGCACCTATCCGCGAATTGCCCGATCAAAGGAGCTGGAGGACAACTAACACAACAATTAGCTCAGGTTCGTAGACAGCCTGCACGTGGGAGCGGACCGATTCAGAGGCAGCCTACAAGTCACAAGGAGCAGGCGCAGATTACTCGAGATGGGACTCAAGGACAAGGTCAAAGATCTATTACTCATGGACAAGTATATGCTCTTACACGTGAGGATGCCGAGGCATCGCCATCTGTGGTGCAAGGTACTCTTTTCATATCATCTATACCTGCTCGAGTTCTTGTTGATTCTGGTTCTACTCATTCTTTTGCTACGCCTCGATATCTATGAAAATTACCTAATATGATCGTGCCAATAGATGTATATGTGGTTGTGTCCACTCCGATAGGGAAGAGAATGGTTTTAGAAGATGTATGCAGGTCTTGTGCGGTAAAGTTAGATGGTCGGATCCTACTTGTGGATCTGATCTTATTAGAGATGCAAGATTTTGATGTCATCCTTGTGATGGACTGGTTGTTTAAACACTATGCAACCGTGGATTGTCATCAAAAAAGGGTGGTTTTCATTATACTAGGACAACCAGAATTCGTTTTCCAAGGATATCAAAAGAATCCAGAAAGTTCGAGAACAATCTAGAGAACTCTAGAATATTTTAGAAGGTTCTAGAAAATACTAGAAGGTTCTAGAAGGATTTAGAATATTCCGGAAAGTTTCGGAAGGACTTAGAAGGTTGGAGAAGACTTTAGAATATCATAGATGAATCTAGATACTTGTGGAATTGCCATGTGCAAAATAAGCTTGAAACCTAGAAGGATCTTGGAGAGGGGATATGGTAGAATATTCTAGGGAATCTCCCCTAAAAAAATGTCACATGTCAATACTCTCTAGAATAATCCTAGGATGCCTATAAATAGGGCATTTGGGGAGTGGATTAAGGATACAAGTGCACAAGTAGTCTTCCACTTTCAAGGAAGAATAGAGAGTAAAAGAGAGAAGAAGGAAGGAAGAGCACCTCATCAAAGGAGAAAGGAAATTGTGAGAGAAAGAGGAAAGACATTGATAACATCTCACTCTACTCCGGGTAAACAAGCAACACTCAAGAAGCATATCATTTGGACTTGAGGTGAGTGGTTTGGCATGCTACGTATTTTCGAAAATTCTCCGTATTCCTAAACATTTGAAAAATAATACATCATGCTTGTTCATTACTACCTTTACAAAATGTTTTACTAAGTGTCTAAATACTTGTGGCATACAATTCTCCTTACCTTGATAAATTCTTTTGTGAAGTATTGTGACTCAATCACTTGTTTATATGGTGAGACTTAGTGATGGTGAATGGGAAAGATGAAAAGTCCATGGAAATTATTCCTCTGTGTGCGGGTGACCCTGGCCACTAGGGAACAGACCCGGGGGAGGCTGAGGTGACCCTAGTGCTCAATGATTGAAGGAACAGTTCCTGGTGCGTCCTGGTGACCTTCACCTGATCGTCTTAGGGAACAGTTCCCAGGCACCAACCCGTGGTGACCCTAAGTATAGTGTTGGATCCAACCTTCAAATCTTCTGGCATTTGGTATGGTTCCCAGATATCGTACAAGTCCTTACCATTATGACATATGATATGGTAGTACAGATGAATGCAACAACAAACCGACTTGTTGTATTACAAATAGAAATACAAGAAGTAGCTCGGGCAGCGCCACCAATGCCGCACGGGAAGCCACGTGGTATAATGCATGAGAGGTTTGTGAAGTTAGATCCAACTTTTGCTAGAACAATCAACCCTCTAGAAGTAGAGGATTTTTTAGGTGATGGGTATTGTAGATGATCAATGGTTTATATTAGCTACATTTATGCTAAAAGAAGAAGCACGATTTTAGTGGGAGGCTACAAGGCGATTGTTGATTGCTCCAGTTGCTAGTGAGGTTGTTTAGGCACAAGAAAGAGTTACATGTAATCAGTTTGTAAAGGAGTTTAGCACTAAATATTTTCCCAAATCCGATCGCTCTGAGCAAGAAAAATGATTCACTACATTGTCTCGATTTGCTACAACTTTGTTTAGACTGATGATGCAAGGTGGGAGAAATTTTAGTGGGGGGTTGGATTATCCTATTCAAGCTCGTTTGTTAGCTTTCGAATTAACAAGTTAAACGGCTAGGGTGAATAAAGCTTTAGTTGTTGAAAAAGATGTATGAGAGTCAACCAATCAGAGTGAGCAGTTCAAGAAGGAGAGGTTTTATACTATGTCAGTATTGGAATCTCAATCTATGGGCAAACATCAAGGTTGAAAAAGCAAGGATTTCAATCTTCTCATGTTAGAGGTGTGGAGTATGCCAAGGCATCGTTTGGTTCACGTGGTCAGGGTTTTCCTAGATTTTCGTTAGGTTAGAAAAGTAGAGTACTAGCCAATAGTCGAGCAGCAAATATGGTTTGCTGTAAGTATGGAGTTGAGGGGCACATTACTCAGGATTGTGGAATGATGACATCAAGCGAGGGTCGATGGTGCTATGGTTGTGGACAATTAGGGCATGTATTGCGAGATTGTCCAAGTGGGACTGCAGGGGTCATCGTCAAGTGGCAGTATGACTTCACGCGATAGGTGTTTGCTGGGGAGTGCATGCAAAGAGGAGAAAGGGGATCTAGGAGGGCGTCCGGATCTCAAGGATGGGTATTTGCTATGATGCAGCTGAATGCTCGTGCCTCTCCTAATGTGGTGGTTTGGTAAAAATGCACGCATTTTCATTGATCCTAGTTCCATTCATTCATTTGTTGCATATGCATTTTGCATGCATTAGAATCAATCTTCTATTCCATTGGATAATTGTTTGGCTATTTTCACACCAGTGATTGATGTAGTGTATGTGGATAATGTTCATAGAGATTTATGTTGTAAGTATGGCTGCACAGGAGTTATTGGTGGATTTGGATATTCAAGATTTCAATGTGAAACTAGCAATGGATTGGTTGTCTACTTCTCATGAATCTATAGATTGTTTCAGAAAATAAGTTATTTTCCAAATATCAGGCGAACCAGAATTCATATGTCAAGGTGATCGAAAGGTGACTCCTAACTATTTGATAGCTACAATTAAAGCATGTAACTTACCTAGGAAGGGTCTTTAAGGGTATTTGGCATATGTTAGAGATACCAGCAAAGATGAGGTAAAGTTATCTGACTTGCCAATGGTTTGTGAACTTCCAGATGTATTTCCAGAAGAATTCCTGGGGTTGCCACCAAACAGAGAGGTTGAGTATATGATTCAGCCTAAACCGAGAATTGCACCTATATCTATTACTCCGTATCAGATGACATCTACTAAGTTGAAGAAATTAAAAGAGAAGTGGCAAGATCTATTGAATCAGGGGTTTATTCAGCTTAGTGTTTCTCCCTAGGTTGTCTAGTTTTATTTGTGAATAAAAAAAATGGAACCGTGTAGTTATGCATTGATTATCGACAACTCAACAAGGTGACAATTCGAAACAAATATCCTTTACCTCGAATTGACGATTTATTTGATCAAATTGTCATGGGGAGAGAGTGTTTATTCCAAAATTGATATGAGATCCGGGTATCATCAGTTGAGGATGAGAATAAATGATGTGCCGAAGATAGCTTTCGCACAACATATGGGCACTATGAGTTCCTAGTTATGCCATTTGGATTGACGATTGCTCCAGTAGCTTTTTATGGATCTTATGAACATTCAACCCTATTTAGATTCTTTTGTGATTGTATTTATTCATGATATTTTAGTGTATTCTCGTAACAAGGAAGAACATAAGTAGCATCTGAGAATTGTGTAGCAGACTTTATGGAAAAAGTAGTTGTTTACAAAATTTAGCAAATGTGACTTATGGATGGACAATATGGTCTTTCTAAGATATGTGATTTTGGGTGATGGTGTCCATGTGGATCCTAAAAAGGTGGAAGCCATTGTAAAGTGGGAGCAATAGGGGAATGTATATGAGATCAAAAGTTTCTTGGGATTAGCAAGTTACTACAGCAGGTTTATCCAAGGTTTTTCATCCATTGCCATGCCATTGACTCGATTGACAAGGAAGGATGTAAAATTTGTGTGGGATGATAAATGTGAGCAAAGTTTTTAAGAGTTGAATACTAGATTGATTTCAGCTCCGGTATTAACTATTCCGTTGGGAAATGGTGGATATGTAATTTATAGTGATGCTTCACATCAGAGGATGGGATGTGTTCTGATGAAGCTTGGGAAGGTAATTTGCATATGCGTCTAGATAGTTGAAGATGCATGAATGTAATTATCCTATTCACGACTTGGAGCTTGCTGCCATTGATTTTGCCTTGAAATTGTGGTGGCACTATTTATATGGTGAGATTTGCGAGATTTACACGGATCATCAAAGTTTAAAGTATTATGACAGAGATGCTGGATGGAATTGATTAAGGATTACGACTGTACCATTCATTATCATCTAGGAAAAACAAATGTTGTGGCAGATACTTTGAGTTGTAAATCATCGAGGTTACTGCCTTGTGTGCAACGTGCTAGAGTTGATACTTTGTCGATATGAGATTTTTGGCTATGGAGTTAGCCTTAATTGAAGTTGATACTTTAATAGATCAATTCAAGGTAAGGCCAATGATTGATAGATCGTATTCAGGAGGCACAGGCTCAAGTTCCTCATTGACTGAAAATTGTGAGAAAAGTTAAATAGGGACTTTGGAAGGATTTTGTATTATTGGAACATGGTATGCTTTTATTTGGAAGTCATATTTGTGTACCAAATGATTCAGAACTGAAGCACTGAGCTGTATCGAGATTTGCGGGAATGTTATTGGTGGATGGTAATGAAGCGAAAGATAGCAGAATTTGTGGCAAGATATTTGGTGTGTAAACAAGTGAAGGTTGAACATGAATGACATGTGGGTTTACTACAGCCACTCCTTATTTTGAAAAAGGAATGGTAGCATATCACAATAGATTTTGTGATATGTCTTCCTCATACATCGGAAGGTTATGACTCCGTTTGGTGATTGTTGCTCGTTTGACGAAATCTACACATTTTCCAGATGTTAAAGCAAATTTTCATTGGATAGGTATGCTAATTTATTTGTGGATGAGATTATGAGATTGCATGCGGCACCAGTGTCTGTTGTTATGGATAGGGACCCGAGATTTACTTCTCGATTTTAGCCAAGCTTGCAGTAGGCTTTGGGTACTACCTTGAAGTTTAGAACAATGATTCATCCTCAAATGGATAGGCACAAAGCGTGTCATTCAAATTTTGGAAGATATGTTGAGATCTTGTGTGATGGAGTTCAAGGGTAGCTGGGACGATCATCTATCGTTGATAGAGTTTGCCTACAATAATAGTTATCAGACAAACATTAAGATGACACCGTATGAAACTCCTTATGGTAGGCGGTGTAGAACACTAGTGTGTTGGAGTGATGTGGGGGAAAGGAAAATATTGGGTCCTGAATTGGTGCAATTAACTACATATAAGGTAAATGTGATACATGAGTGATTGAAAATTGCTTCGAGTTATCAGAAAGCTATGTAGATAATCAGAGAAGAGACTTGGAATTTGTTGTGGGTGACCATACATGTATGTCTCCATGGAAGGGAGTTATGAGGTTTGGTAAGAAGGGTAAGCTAAGTCCAAGGTATATTAGACCAATTGAAATTCTTGAATGGGGATAGTGGCTTATCATTTGTCATTACCACCAGATCTTTTTTTGGTCTACATGATGTGTTCCATGTGTCAATGTTGCATAAGCATATACCTGATCGATCTCATGTGTTGATGACGGAGCCTATAAGCTTAAGGAAGATTTGACATATGTAGAGAAACCAGTTGAGATTTTGGATCGAAAAGAATAAGTCTTTTGTACAAAAACTATACCGATGGTAAAATTTTTATGGCAGAGCCATGTAGTGGAGGAGGCGACTTGGGAAAGTGAGAAATGATGTGAGCGGGATACCCTCATTTGTTTGAGCGTGGTAACTAATTTCGGGGACGAAATTCTTTAAGAGGGGGAGAATTGTGAAACCCGACCATACATATCATAACATTTTGCATAATGTTGTTGGTTAAAATATAATTTTCCCATACTAATTATCTGATTAAATCGTAATTAGTGAATTGTGGAAAATAGTTGGTGGAAGGTATTAATAATACCTAGGGGTTGACTTAATAAATTGTAAGTGAATTGACACAATTTAGTTTGTAATGGAGAATTTATGTGTTAATTATAAGAATACAGGAATTAAAAGAGATGGGGGTGAAATTATAAGGAATTTCATCAATTAGGAAAGACATCTAGCATCCTTGAAGAGCACTAGGTGTGTATAGAGTGTGTTGGAGGTTGGGGAGAGCCTTCATTTTTTATTGCCCCGGTTCTTGAGGGTTTGATGGGTTTTGGAAGAGAAATGTCTAGGTTGCAAAAACGGTGGAAACTTGAGAAGGGGATATCGTCAAGAAATTTCCCAAACAACTAGAATTTTCATCCTTTCATCAACTTCATACTCTAGAGCTTTAATTTTAGCTTTTGTGTTGTTCGAATTGAGTTGTAAGTGAAGAAAACTTAAGTTTTTGCTCTTGGTGGTTTTGGTGGATTTCGGACGACCGAGTCGCATCAAAGATAAGGATTCCTTTTGATATAGCTATGATTTTCTAGTTACTATGTGTTAAGGAATGGTTTCTAATATGTATGAGGAAGTTGGGTTTGAGAAAAAATGGGTTTGTGGATGTTTGAGTTGAAACGGAGAAGATGAACTAGAGTTACACCTGTACAAAAAGATGTTGAACCGGTACAACTGGCTTCTGCATGGGGAACGAAACGGTACTAGCATGTGTTGAACTGGTACAAGTCATTTTGCCTTGCGATTAAATGGTACAAAATATGATGAACCGGTTCATAAGGGTAAAGTAGGGTTGTTTTGCTGTGGTGTTCTAGGCTTTTGTCCAATCAACCCAAATATTTATGGGACATCTAATTGTGTAAAACCCGGGTAAATTTGAACTTTTTATGAAAAAGGGTAAAACGATAATTTTTCTAGAACTCAAACGACAAAATGGGCCTCACCGTTGGATTCATCTCGCGAAATCTAGTTATCCTGTCAATTTTTGTCAAATTTTGAGATAGTCATGTTTTTCGCATTTTTCGAGGCAACCGGGTGTCGGTTGACCTCAAAAACGACCCCAAAAATAAAATTTCAAAAATTTTAAAATAATTTAAGAAAAGTTCATATAAAAATATTTTGCACTTAAACCGGAACAAAATTTAATCGTTTCGGGACAAAAACGGACTCGGGAATAGGGAACGCTTGGCGTGACGTGGACCAAGCATTAAAGGGTATAAATAGAAGACAAAAATCTGAATTTCTACACAAAATCTCTGCTGGGTTTGCTAGGTTTTAACATTGGAAGAGGAAGAGAGGAAAAAGAGAGAATTCCAAACTTCTCTCTACGATCTACGGAGTTCTGCTGGTCGGAATCGTTCGGGCCAAGTATTAAAGTTGATCTACGTGACGAGGGCTACGAAACCATACCAAAAAGGACGGGCTTCACCAAAGATTCAAAGACGGGATTTTGGGGAAAGTTTGATTTTGTGCGAGATTTGGGTTCTTGGAGCTTCCTAGCATTGTCTTACGCTTCAAGAGGTAGGGTTTTCATCCAACCTATGTTTATTTCCAACCTAGGGCGACTATATGAAATGGGTGGGCTATTATATGTATTTTAACACTTGCCTATTGTAGTTGATTTAATGAAAATAGGTAAATTCAATGCTTGTATGAATTGGTAATTAGAAATTGCTAGCTTGTGATTTCTTGGAAGTTTGGATAAATGGGGTATGTAGAAATCATTTAATGTGATTTCTTGAGTTATGTGATGAATTTGGGCATTTTATGTGATTACATGATTTGGTGCCTTGAAGGTGTTTGATTAAATGCCTATGTGAAATAAAATGTGTTAATTGCATGAGATTATGTGAAAACATGCTTGGGAATTGTTGTTGGATAAAAATGTTGATATATGCTTGATGATGTATTGGCATTGTGATGATTTATGAAAATTATATGCTTTGGATATAATTGCCCCTGGAATGTGTTGAAATAGTTCATACAACATTCATTACATATTGGACATGATATTGATATTGCAATGGTTCGTTACATTGCATATGCACGGAGACATCGCATTTGGTGGGTGTGTGTGCATGGTTTGATCAAACACCATTCTTGGTGGATGATACTTGGGCTCGGGGAAAGTTGGATTGAAGATTCGACTGAGTCGCATGGTTTGCATTGAAAATAGGGTCGGGGTTAACAAGAAGGGCTAGACAATACCTCGGGTGCAAGACCCAGTTACTTAGGATACACACTCCTTTGGTTTAGTCCATGAAATATGTCGGTGTACGCGGAACCGTTGGTGGAAGTCCATGAATTCTGTGTCGGTTGGGTGCCCGTTGGTGTATGTCCATAAATACCCACCCCAAGAAAGACCCAAAAATTTATAATGGTCATTTTATGTGTAACATAAATGGCGGATTCATACACATTGGCATTGCATGTGTTACGGGAGTCGGTAAAGGCTCGGGTTGAAGTGCATGAGTGACTCTCATCTCATTTCATGGCATGACATGGTGATTTCCAACATTGAATTGCATATTCTTGATTGGAATGGTTGTTGCTTGTTGAATGTTGCATGTGGACATTTCATATGCACTTAGGTTGGGGAGTGGCCTCTTTCGGAGATACCCTATTGAGCGTGGCTCACCCTGTATGGGAAAACATTTCAGGTGTAGGTTATACACCGGTGGACGGCTCGTATTTGGGGCTTCAAGGATGAAGAAAAATCGACTTGTGGCTTTTAAACCTTGTTTTTTAAAACTTTTGTGAAATTCGGTTTTGGACATGTAAATCTATGGAAATGATTGTAATCGAACTTGTATTAACTATGTTTGATGCATAAATTCATGATGTGGGAGTATGAATTGATGTATATTGGACCTCGGATGGGTAATGTGATTAAATGTTGTATTATTGCACATGTTGTGTTTTGGGTAGAGCTTCCCGTACAAAGGAGATTCTGCTCGAATTTTGTTAAATTATGGATCCCGGTAAATGGGGCATAACGGTATGATGTCGAGTTACACGGTATCCACGGGTATTTCGCGGGTTGATAGGTGATCAACGGGTTGACAAAGGATGGGTAAATTTTTTATAAATACATCATTATGAAGTAAATTCCTACCTAGCTTATGTATAATGAGCAAATAGCAAGGATGGGTAAAGTGGGAAGGAGTTGGAGATATATTAATACAAGCATGTTGAAGCACTCATTCATACATATTTTATAATGTGATGCTATGTAGAGAATGTTTATATGTGGTTTGTGATACTGTGTGGTAGGAACGAAGGCATCAACACCTATGTCAAGTACGCCTAAAGTCTCAGCTGGAGACTGAGTTGTGTTACCGTTGGATTTGAGGTGAGTGTGCTTTTCATGCAATAGATAATAGCAAGGATATGCTTTTGTGGTATTAATATGCATCTGAGTTGAATATGAACTTAAAGATGGAAACGTGAATATGTTATGTAGCCTTGAAAATGAGTTAGTCTTTATGACAAATGTTGATTGCTAATAACACGCAAGTGTGTGGATTATTGATAGTTAGAGATAACGTGGTTGTTTAATTACTTAAAATGTCAAGTGGATGGCCTATTGGTTAGTATAGCTCTAAAGGGTGATTGTTTGGCCTTAGTGGCGATTGTGTGGCCTTAGTGCCAGAATATAGCCTTGATGGCAGATAAAGCTTTAATGGCTAAATTGTAGCCTTAGTGGCGAATATACATGTGTATATGTTTATAAATGAAGGATTTGTGAATGATTATTCATTCAATGTTATCAAAATGGGTGTTTCAGTTGTAATGTATAGTCTATATGGTTCTTTTGGTGGTGTTATGTTTAATATGTAGGATATGGCAATGGTATGTGGAGTATGTTTTTGTTATTATCTATTTAATGAAGATGTACATTCCCTGAGCGTATTGTATTCATCCCCCCCCCCCCCCCCCAATAGTTTTGTATTTCAGGTAATGAGGCGCAATGGGAAGTCCACTACTGAGTCTAGACTGTTGAAGAAAATGGATGAAGTGGGAGCCTTGTTATATCATTTTGCAAACATTAGGTCATGTAAATATGTGAAGCTGTTACAGGTCAAAGTTGTATACATTAATGGATGATATGAATTAAGTTTATGGTTATTGGATATTCTGCACAGACTTTCAGGTTTATGGTTTAGTAAATGGGGTCCACTCTCCTGGAAGAGATAATATGTACTGTTATCTGGGGTAGGGTGTAACACTCAACAATACACCCTGCAGGGCAAGACACTTCAGGAAGGGCGTATTCTGATGCATCGGTAAGGATAAATCCTTCATTATGGTATACCAATGTAAAACCCGGGCAAATTCGAACTTTTTCTAAAAAAGGGCAAAATGATAATTTGTCACTATAGTGCGCATTTAAAAAACGTATATCTCTAGAGCTCAGATGACGAAACGAACCTCACCATTGTTTTCGTCTCGCGAAATCTAGTTGCCCTGTAAATTTTCGTCGAATTCCGAGATAGTCAGATTTTTCACGTTTTACGAGACAACTGTGTCGAATGACCTCACAAAGGTCCCCAAAAATGAAATTATGAAATTTCCTTATAATTGAATTAAAGTTCAAATAAAATTAATTTGAACTTAAACCGGGATGAAATTAATCGTTTCGGGGCGAAAACGGACCAGGGCAAGGGAGCGTGTGGCGCGACGTGGACCAAGTGTCAAGAGTTATAAATAGGAGCAAATATCTGAATTTTAGGTAGAATTCTCTGCATTTTCCAGTGTGTAAACGTGTGAGGGAGAGAGGAGAAGAAAAACAAAAATTTCAAGGCTTCTCTCGACGATTCACGGAATTCCGTCAGTCGGAATCATTCGGACCAAGAGTTAAAGTCGATCACATCGACGAGGGCTACGCAACCATACCAAGAACGAATGATTTCACCGAAGATCCAAGAGGAGACGTTGGGGAAATCAAGAGTTTTGGGGCTTGTGAGGTGTTCTTGAGGTTCTCCACAGTTCATCTCATGCTCCAAGAGGTAGGGTTCCTTCCTACTTTGGTTATTTACAACCTATGATGTCCATAGGAAATGACTAGGGGTATAGAACTACCTATGCCTTGTCTTTTGTTATGAAAAATAGTCCATTGTTATGGGAAAGAGGAAATGGGTATAGAAATGGCTTGAATCAATTTCTAGCTTGAACTTGAGTTGTGGAAGTTACTTGTGTAATTTCTTGGAATTTGGTATTACATGGGCATGCTATGTGTTTATATTGTGCTCTTGTGAGTGAAGTGTGTTTTGGACATAAATTGTGTAATAACATGCTTGTTATGATTGTTGATATATGTTCATTGATATGTTGACAATGTGATGGATAATGGTGATTATATGCATATGATATAAATTGCCATGGTACATGTTGATGTGTGAAAAATTGCTCATTTGGCATGCATTGCAATTTGGGCATAGAATTGGAATCACATTCATGGGCATGAGTCATGAGTGTGGGTGTGTGTGTGTGCATGGTTGATCAACACCATACTTGGTGATTGATAAGTGGTCTCGGAAAGGTTGGATCGAAGATCCCCTTGAGTCGCATGGTTGCATGAAAAACTTGTGTCGGGTATAGCAAGAAGGGATAGATCCTCCCTCGGGTGCAAGGCCCGGCCACATGGTTCATACACTTACCAGCGGTGAAATTCCAGAAAAGTGTAACGGTGTACAGAACCGGCGGTGAGACTCCGAGAATCCGATACCCAACAAAGACACTTGATTTTGTTTTATAAATTGCCCATTCAATGGAAATCATCCAACAATGATTTGGTTTTATCAACAAATGATTTTTATTCAAAACAATCATTGGATGAATTTTCGTCAATGACGGATTTACTTCACAAGTGCATTGCATTGTGTTGTGGGAGTCGGTAAGGACTCGGGGGTTGAAGTTGCATAAGTGAGTTTCATCTCAATTCATAGCATGACATGGAAATTCCTATCATGGGATTGCATTTCTTGATTGAAAAGAATATTGCTCGTAAATTGTTGCATGTGAACATTCCATGTGCATCTAGATTGAGGAGTAGCCTCTGTAGGAGATACTCTATTGAGCGTAGCTCACCCTATACGGGAAAACATTTCAGGTGCGAGGTACACACCGGTGGATGACGCTTACTCGGGGCCCCAAGAATGAAGAGAGGCCGATATGTGGCTTATTTTGGGTTTTTGTAAACTAATTATGAAAACTTAGTTTTTGACATGTAAATATATGCAAATGATTGCAATAGAACTTGTACCAACTATATGTTTGACGTATAAATACATGTTGTATAAGTTTGGGATGATTGTAGAATGGTTTGGAGTGGATTGGAAATGAAAAACAGGTGAAACAGGCAAAATTGGGCACGGCATACCGGTACAGCGTGGTCCAGTGAGTATAGCGTACCGGTACGCTGTACCGGTACACTTTTCAAAAATCAGAAATTTTAAAATTGTTTTGCCAAGCTTTTGGGTTATGAGTTCCTTCCCTCCAATGTTATAAATGGACAATAAGAGGGTACCAATTGTGGTATATTGGACCTCGGATGGGTAAATCAATCAAAAGTATTTAGACTTTGTATTTTTCTTAAATCCCGGTAAAGGGGATGTGGTGCCGTGGTGTCGGGTTAATCGGCATCCACGGGTATTTCCGCAGGATGATGGGTGATCATGGGTTAATTACGGACACCCTGTTTTTGGGGTGTCACAACCAAACCCTCAGCTTCGATCTGCCGTGAACGAGTAGTGTTTGGAACCCCACGAGGACTCAATCCACTATGAGTGATAGGAAACCATGGTACCCATCAAAGCCCCATAAAATGTCTAAACACTCTATGACTCTGATATCTGGTCGAAGGTAACCACATGCATCAACTGCCCAAACAAGAGATAATATACCAAACCAATTCACCAAATCACATATACTCAAAACATCATAATTTCACAAATGTTTTTCCAAAGGAATGTTTCAAGAAAATAGGCAAGAGATCATAAAAAAAAAACATAATTTTATTGTTCAAAACCAAACACTAGAGTTTTTAAGTCAAGAACAAAGGAATATCATGTTGAAAACATATATTTCTTGAAAACTAGAGTTTTGATTGCAAGAACACTAGTTTATGGCTTTAAAATCTAATGGCATTTAAAACGTACCACAATTTGCAACAAAACAATATTTAATGACTACATAATCATATTCATACAATTTAGAATAAAAAACTTACATATATATTAACCCTAGCCTCAATGAACAGGTTTATGAAGAAACCCCAACCTCAATCCGATGTTGGAAGATAACCCTAGCGTGTTCAATCCATCTCCTATGCAAAAATCCCTCCAAGTCTTGCTTTCTATCCTTCTTTCTCACTTTCTAGGGTTTTCTAGGACGAAAAAGTGATGAAAATAGGCTTAAGGGTCGTTCCATAGGTATTTATAATGTAAAAATTAGAGAAAACACCCACAACAGGTCGGTCATGGGCAACTCTCTACTCAGTACATTCGGGTATGTGTTTTTAAGCATCCAGATGCATGTCTTTTCACCAAACCTTCTGCCAAATACCTCCGGACATGTGTCTTTTCCCATGTGGACATGGGTGACAGTCTAGCTTCAACTTCCTACTTTATTTTGACCTATGTAGAAGCGGATGAATAACATTTTTATGAAAGACACTTTTGTAGCCCTAGAAGTGTTGTTTCTACTGTAAAAATTTCTGATCAATCAAACATGCGAGTAGAAAGTTATGATCCAAATACTAAGGTAATGTCAAATTTTATTCTACCCAAAATGCATTCCAACTCTGAAATACTTTCAAACTTCCAATACACCCCATTGTCACTTACTCCAAGGTTTCTCGACCTTACAGATCTATTTTTGATGTTATTTCACTCGAAATATGTTTAAAACTTAACTAAATTCATTTCTTTTATGGGTGACCATCCCGAAACTTTGATCTTCTTACACATATTTAGACTGTTTCTACAATCACCATATACATAGTTCATCCATCCTTAATTCATTTTATATAAACACAATACATCATAATGTAATATAATTTACATAATTACATAGGGGCTTACATGATTAGTCGAATCCTTTTAGGATTCTAGGATCTCACCTATACTTCTTCTCTGTTATGTCTATTTATAAGGGTATTGTAATACTCTCCTATGATTAAGGCAACATTCCTGTCAATTCGGCCTTGTCTTACTCTCTTGCTTGTCGAAGAGTCATAAAAGGTTGTCTTTCTGTTGTGCTCGGTTATACAGTTGAATTGGCTATTCGACAGCTCAGCCCAATGAGCTGAGCACTAGTCATCTGCTCAGTTTGATTATGGTGGATATTTTTTCCATCAGGTGTTTCTCGCACGTGCTCTAGGTCACGTGTCTCAAGGCATGCGAGCTTATTAACTGTCTCAATCATGTGCAATCATTTTGTACCCCCTCACTTGCCCCTGAGGGAATGTATGCCACATGGCACACGCCGGTTAGCATTCTCTCATCCTTTCAGCATATCCACATTTTGCTTGGTTTCTTGGAAAAAGTCACCATACATGTCTTTTCTCTTTGCAGTATGCCTTGCTTCATTTAATGCAAGTGTCCGTTCGTCTGCAGTGTTGTTTCCCTTGGTGCCTTTTCTTTTTCTTTTTAAGGGTTCCCAACATTGTTTCTATCACTTCCCCCATTGTCATCTTCAGAGCTTCTTCTTTCTTTTGTAACTTTATTCCTTTCACGGCTGCTTTGGTGAAAGAAGATCTTCTTGCTTTCAGGGCCACTTATAACATTTCAGGCGAAGTGGAAGTTAGGCTTCCAAGGGTGAACGAAACCCTAATAGGTTCCAAGGAGTCTATCCCATTCTATATGATCCCCATCACTGAGGGTGGAGTTCCTTTTCCCATCCACCCACTTCTTCTCAAAGTCCTCGCTACCTTCAAACTGTGTCCTTTACAACAATGCCCTAATTTCTTTTGGATAGTAATGGGGGTTGTTGTGAGACCCGAACATGCATATCATGACATTTAATATAATGTTGGGGGATAAAGTGTAATACGTTAATATTAATTATGGGTTAAATTTTAGTTAATGAAATTATGGAAGGTAAGGTATTGAATTTATTAATAATTACTAGGGTTGAATTATAGAAAAAGTGTTTCGTTATAATGTAATATGTGTCAAAAAATGTAAGTGTTATCTATGTGAATAGAGGATACAAATTGGGATTTTAGAGTAATTAGTAAATATTTGGGTGAGTTAGAAGAGATACCCAGCATGTGGAGAGTTTTCTAGCCAAGGAGCTACAGCTATATCTTGAGAGTTCTAGGGGATTCTTTAGGCTTTGTACAGGTTCATGAGTTTAGAGGTTTGGGATTGAAGAGTTTTGAAGAAGTTCTAATCTTCAGTTATCAAAATCGACATCGAGTAGAAGAAATTCTTGCCTCCTTGAAGTAAAATAAACTCCATTCTCTCCACAGTTTCCATAGTTTTTGGCTAAATCCAAGTTCTTAGGTTGTTGGTGATGAGTTGAAGATCCAAGAAGCCTTAGGTTCTAAGCTCTCAGAGTTTTCGGTGAAGGTCGGAGAAAAAAGCTTCTTTGTACATAAATCGCTTTCTCTATATTAGTAAGTTTTTGAGTTTCTAAGTCACTAAGGATGGATTGTTACATGATTAAACAGAGTTGTAGATAAGGAAAAATGGTGCTGAGAGGGGTTAGAACCAAGTTTAAGCTTTCAGTACAGAGGATAATTGGTAAAAATTGAGTTGTATCGGTACAAAGGCCTATTATAGCCTTAGGATGGACCAGCACAACTCTTTTGTAGCGGTGCAACAAAGAACTGGTAAGAGTTGTACCTGTACAACCCTACCAGTTTGGGTGTTTTTGATGTGATGTTCTTGGTTCTTATCCGGCCATTCATAAAAAAATTTAGGACATCCAATGGAGCTCAAATCAACTCTTTATAGATCTATTTGCTTACAACTACATGGTTTATGGATTAAATTCAGACGTAACTTGTGTGAGATGGATAATTAGCGAGCAATGACTTAAGTGGATTAAATTACATCGTTTTGGAAGGGGATTGATAATGCATTAAACCAAGCGTGAGCAAAAATTCGTACATGAGCATTTAGAATATAATGTATGTATGAGAGATACTTAAATGTATTTGTTACAATATATGGTAGGAACGGAGGCGATGATGCTGACGTTGAATACACCTAAAGTGTCTCGTCTGGGGACTAATTTTGAGATAGAGTCGAAGGAAAGGTGAGTGTGCAATTTCATACAACTGATAATCCAATAATATGCCTATTCACTATTGATGTTTAATTGTGGGAATTATTTGGCTTGTGATGGATAATGTGAATATGCTTACTAACCTCATTGGTGAATATAGTGATGACATGTGGAGTATATTTTCGTTGTTATCTATTATATTAATTTGTACATTCACTGAGCGCATTGTGCTCACCCCTCCCCCCCCCCCCCCCCCCCAACAGTTTGTGTTTCAGGTAACTGAGCTAGAAGGAATGTCCATTGCTGGGTCTAGATGACCAAGGGAAGAAATGGACTTTTGAGTATTTTTTTTATATCATTTTGTGTTCATTTGCATCACGTATATATTATTAAAGTGTTTAAGTTGAAATATGTGGATTTGAGAAGGTATTCTTTAAAATAAATTTTTTATGAGTTTATTATGATTATACACAGATTAACGAGGTTATGTTTAAGGAGTGGGGTCTACTCTACTGTAGTAGGCAATATGATCTACCTCCGGGTTCGGGTGTGGCAATTTCGGTATCAGAGCCTAGGTTGGTTAGGTTATGTAGACAATTGAGACTAGGCCAACAGTGGACAATTTAGGGTGTTAGGGTATTGTTGGGGTTGTCAAACATTAAGATGCTAATGTTATGTATTTGTATATTTATCAATATTGATTTGTATCTTTATAGCATAGTGAATTATGGATCCTTTAGATGCTCATTATCAGATGGAGAGGAAGGTTTCGTATGCCTTTGTTATGGTTAAGTGAGGTGACAGGCAACGACAAGATGGTTGAAATGGTGAGTAGATTTAGTCAAATATAGTCTAGAGAGTATATGAGATTTTGTCACAAATGATAGCACATCGGGCTTGATTCATTGAGTTACAAATGGAAATACAGGCAGCTACTTGGGCAAAGCAACTAATATGTTGTGGTGAGTCACGTAGTACTATTTATGAGAGGTTTATGAAATTGTGGCCTGCACATATTTTGTGTTGAAAAAAAAAAGCTCGAATTTAGTGATAGGTTACGAAATTACTCTTGACAACTCTAGTTTTTGACAATGAAGCTCTTGTGCCAATAAAAATTAGTTGTGATTAGTTTGTGACATGTTTAAAACTAAATATTTTTTGAACAATAGTAGGAACAAGCTTTTATGTCTTTAACTCAAGGGAAGATGTTTATGATTGAGTATGAAAAGCAATTTACTACTACTTGTCTAGTTTTGCTATGGCTTTTGTTCAGACTGATGAAGTGAGATATAAGAAATTCCATTGGGGATTAGATTACTCTACTCAGAATCATATTTTAGCTTTAGAATTAACGAATTATACTGCTTTGGTAAATGAGGTTTTGGTTGCTGAAAAATATGTGCAGGAAGCAGTTGGTTAAAGTGAACAGAACAAGAAAGGAAGATTTGACACTACATCCTAGAAAGAGGTTGTTTTCAGACATTAGTGCTTGTCCTCGGAAGTGGGTTAAATGTAAATGATTTCCCAAGTGCAAGAATTTTATCGTTTAGTAACTTGGTTGATAACCAAGGTCGTATCTTCAGGGAAAACGAAGGTTAAATTCAATCAGCGATGGACAAAGAAAAGTAAAACTCTTGAATTTTTGAAAAAAGGGTTTTTGCAAATGAGTAAACTAAATAATAATAATTAAAGAAAACCGGTTAATCGTCAGAGCTCATCCCTCCGTGAATAATAATTTTGACCTAATCCTACTCACTCAAGATTGTAATCAAACGCACTCAAGCGAAAAATATTCAACTAAAACTAATAAAAGTGACAATGGTGTATTCAAATTGATTGACATAATTTTGAAAGAATTACATTCACGTTGATTGTAGTGATTACAAAAAATTATCTGTGACAAACCTAATTGTCTACGGATAAGCAAGGAGATATACATATCACTCGTGTTTTCAACGTTAATTATTCAATCAACAAAATAACTTAATCTTTGGAAAACCCCTAGTTAGGTCAAAATCCCCATTCGCCGATGATACTCCCTCATCCGATCAAACCGAAAAACGACTACTCATTCATTACAGAAGTAAAAACAAAAATAATTGAAATACACATCAACATAATTGAAAGAGAAATAGAACTTAAATAAAAATTGCAATAGAAAGTAAATACCTTAAACTAAATGTAAAAAATTATAAATTGTTAAATAAAAGAGAATCAACGTACTCGCCTTGCAAGAAATTGAACTAGAAATAGAACAAAACTTCGAATAGAGAACAATGGAAGAACTTTTGAAGAACGATTACACCCTAATTCTACTCTAAAGGAAAAATAGAATAAAGAACAATTGATTCTTGAATTCTTGAATGCCTTCAATTCTTCTACCTACAGATAGCAAAGTTAATGTTCCTCACGTACTAGTAGTTCTTCACAGCTATTGGTATCACTGCACTCTGCTTTGAACCTACCAGTACTAAAGTAATAATCTACTGGTAGAAAATTTTGTGTTTTACTTCGACCTATAGATATTCATTGCTACTGGTATAATCACATTCAACCACCTAACGAATCGGTAAGAAACCTACCAGTAGAATCAGTCTTTTTCCCAATTCTTACTGCAATGCTCTTGGCTCAACTCCTAGTGATGTGAACCCCAATCGACTTGCTTTGAGACCCAACAACAATATTGGAAAAACAACCCAAGAAAGCCAAACTCAGGTCTATGGATGGAGAATCTGAACCCGTTGAGAACCCGTTTCAAGAACCTAGATTATATTAAAATCTAGAACCGTTGAAGAACCCGTCTCCAGAACCCAAATTACAAGGAGGAACGCCACAAAGGTTGTGATTTACCTTTAATAAGTTCAAATAAAAACAAATTGAAGGTCTTAACAACAACAGGCCCTATCTAACATGTTCTCCTTCTTTCAAGCCCATCTTGAGTGTTGGGCTCTTGCTAGCTTCATCCCAGGTGGATTGTACCAATCCTTGCATTGCTTCCTTGATCTTCTTAGCTCTTGATCTTGTAATTGGCCCATCTAGAACTTGCGCACCTTGGTCCCTATCATTTCCCCTCTCCTCAAAAGGATTCGACCTCGAATCTTCACCTTGACCCTTGAGATGCTTCAATCATTCATGATCGGTGTGGATCAGAAATTCCCTAGGCCACATGTAGTGCTGCCAAAAAGAATGTTAGTGGTAAAAAAAAACCTCACACACTCCCTTACGTGTTTACACTCAAATGATGACACTCCGCTCGTGTTGCACTCTTAATTGGCTTTTTCCCGATAATAGTCTCACACTCTCTTGCCTTTTACCTCAAGAGTTTCCCCACTCAAGTTCTTTAAGAACCAATTGAACTTAGTCAAGACAATGCAACCTTGTTTCATCCCAACTAGTAATTAGGCCCAAGAAACAAGAAAAACAATAACAAGAACAAGAGAAACACAGAAGGAATAAACCGCGAACAAGAAACACGGAAAGAACAAGAACAAGAGAAACGAAAGGAATAAAACAACACGAGAATCAAGAAAATTATACGAATGAAAGAGTAATTATAAGACAAGATACCAACTATAATGATGTATGCAACCCCTTTGAAGATAAAGCTAAAATGTATATATATATATTTGGATTTTCTCCTCTTTTTTTTTGGACGATTTTTTTTTCTTTTCCTTTCTTTTCACCAACTGATTTGATCACAAACAAAATAATAAACAATGGACAAAACTCTAACAATAACTCAAAACCCTAGAACAAGTGATATAAGGCAGCCACACAAAACCCTAAGAATTTCGACAGCCCTTCTTTTTTTTTTTTTTTTTTTTTTTTTTTTAACCCTAGAACAATGAATCCCTATAATCAATTATGCAAGAAATAAAAAGATAGAATATGACCTGATTGGAAACCTTGCTCTGATACCAAATGATGTGAACCCCAATCGACTTGCTTTGAGACCCAACAACAATATTGGAAAAACAACCCAAGAAAGCCAAACTCAGGTCTATGGATGGAGAATCTGAACCCGTTTCAAGAACCTAGATTATATTAAAATCTACACCCATTGAAGAACCCGTCTCAAGAACCCAAATTACAAGGAGGAACGCCACAAAGGTTGTGATTTACGTTTAATAAGTTCTCAGAAGTTCAATCACGAACAAGAGGAGTAAACTCAACTCACAATTAAAATTCAATATTGTCTAATCCGTTGAAGTGGCTGGTTACTTCCTTTAAATACCCTTCCCAAAACATGATAAAACCCTAGACTAAAATTTGTGACCTTTTCTCTCAAAAATGCCCTTGAGTGAATAGTGTCAGGGGGTACTGTAGCGTGAATAGTGTCATGCTACAGTACTTATTCTAAAACCCTAGTTCAAATAAAATAATAAGACATATGTGGGCTAAGCATCCTCAAGCCCACTTATTCTAAACTAATAATAAAAATCCTTTAAACAAATTGAAGGTCTTAACAACAACAGGCCCTATCTAACATGTTCTCCTTCTTTCAATCCCATCTTGAGTGTTGGGCTCTTGCTAGCTTCATCCGAGGTGGATTGCACCAATCCTTGCATTGCTTCCTTGATCTTCT
This sequence comes from Ilex aquifolium, assembly GCA_951799425.1. Classification (NCBI taxonomy): domain Eukaryota; kingdom Viridiplantae; phylum Streptophyta; class Magnoliopsida; order Aquifoliales; family Aquifoliaceae; genus Ilex; species Ilex aquifolium. The sequence continues at coordinate 23,405,925 of OX637393.1, forward strand.
TGGCTCTTAATCTTCTAATTGGCCCATCTGAAACTTGTAAATGATCTTTAAAAGTAGGCCCACCTTGGTTCCCATGACCTAGCTCCTCCAACTCCTTTCCAAAGTCTTCCAAAGCATCAAAATGTATATAAATCCTTTTTCTTACATTAATTTACCTGCAAACAGGAATATTCTCTATAAAACACAAAACTAATAATAAAACAAAGCAAATAGATAACTAACCAAGCTAAGATGAATGATATGAGACATAAAATATGAAATATCATGCTCTCATCAATTAGATGAGCTTGAATTCAGATTTCAGGGTGAACAAAAGGTGACTCCTAATGGATTACTTAGGAGGGATTGTTAGGGTTATTTGGCGTGTGTGAAAAATACCAGTAAGGGTGAGATAAATCTATTTGAGTTATCAATGGTTTGTGATATTTCAGATGTGTTTTCAAATGAATTATCAAGGTTAACATCAAATAGGGAAGTTGAGCTTTTTGTTAAGCTGGTGTCAAGGATTGCACCTATATCTATTGCTCCATATCATATGACACTCACCGAATTAAAAGAATTGAAAGAACAGCTGTAGGATTTACTAAATCAGAGTTTCATTCAATCTCATGTACCTTCATGGAGGGACCCAGTTTTGTTTGTGAAAAAGAAGGATGGAACCACGCGTTTATATGTTGACTATCATCAACTTAATAAGGTAATGATTTAGAATAAATATCCTTTACTTCAGATAGATGATTTGTTTGATCAATAGCAGGGGCTAGGGTATATTCTATGATTGATTTGGGATTTGGGTATTGTCCGCTAAAAGTGAGGATTAGTGATGTCTCAAAGATAGCTTTTCGCACAATATATGGGCACTATGAGTTTTAGAAATGCCTTTTGGGTTGATGAATGCTTCAGAAGTCTTTATGGATCAAATGAACATGGTATTTCAACCCTACTTAGATTTTTTTGTGATTGTATTTATTAATGATATTTTGGTATGATGAGAACCAAGATAGGCCTACTCTTAAAGATCCTTTGCAAGTCCAGATGGGCCAATTACAAGATCAAGAGCCAAGAAGATCAAGGAAGCAATGCAAGGATTGTTGCAATCCACCTGGGATGAAGTTAGCAAGAGGCCAACACTCAAGATGGGCTTGAAAGAAGGAGAACCAATTTTGATCCACTTGATCTAAGCTGTGGAAGACATGAAGACATGACTTAGAGATAGGGCCTTTTGTTGTTAAGGCTTTCAATTTGTTTAAAGAATTTTTATTATTAGTTTAGAACAAGTGGGTTTGAGGATGCTTAGCCCACATATGTCTTATTATTTTATTTGGACTAGGGTTTAGAATAAGTTACTGTAGCACGGTACTGTTTATGCTACAATACCAGTGACATTATTCACTCAAGGGCATTTTTGAGAGAAAGGGTCACAAATTTTAGTCTTTAGTTATTCCTATTTAAATTAGGATTTGTTTTCTTAGTAGATTAGGATTTGTTTTCTTAGTAGATTAGGAGATTTGTTTCCTTAGTAGATAAGGATTTTAGGAATTTTTCTTGGAATGGTCAGCCTATAAATAGGCGTTCTATCAATGAAAAAGGGGAGACAATATGGGAGGCAATATATTGAATTTTAATTGTGAGTTGAGTTGAGTTTACTCCTCTTGTTCTTGATTGAACTTCTGAACTTATCAAAGGTAAATCACAAACTTTGTGGCGTTCCTCCTAGTAATTTGGGTTCTTGAGACGGGTTCTTCAACGGGTCTAGATTTTAATATAATCTAGGTTCTTGACACGAGTTCTCAACGGGTCTAGATTCTCCATCCATAGACCTGAGTTTGGCTTTCTTGGGTTGTATTTCCAATATTGTTGTTGGGTCTCAAAGCAAGTCGATGGGGGTTCGCATCATTTGGTATCAGAGCAAGGTTTCCAATCAGGTCTTATCCTATCCTTTTATTTATTGCATAATTGATTCTAGGGCTTCATTGTTCTAGGGTTTCAAAAAAAAAAAAGGGCTGTCGAAATTCTTCTTATGGTTTTGTGTGGCTGCCAAAAAAAAAAATTTCATTGTTCTAGCGTTTGAGTTATTGTTAGGGTTTTGTCAATTGTTTACTATCTAGTTTGTGATCAAATCAGTTGGTGAAAAAAAAATCGTCCAAAAAACAAAAAAAAAACATAAGAAAAAAAAATAGCAACACAAAGCAACAACTAATCGAATAATGGAAACCTTGCTCTGATTGGAAACCTTGCTCTTGAAACCCTAGAACAATTATGCAATAAATAAAAGGATAGGATAAGACCTGATTGGAAACCTTGCTCTGATACCAAATGATGTGAACCCCAATCGACTTGCTTTGAGACCCAACAATAATATTGGAAATACAACCCAAGAAAACCAAACTCAGGTCTATGGATGGAGAATCTAGACCCGTTGAGAACTCGTGTCAAGAACCTAGATTATATTAAAATCTAGACCCGTTGAAGAACCCGTCTCAAGAACCCAAATTACAAGGAGGAACGCCACAAATGTTGTGATTTACCTTTGATAAGTTCAGAAGTTCAATCAAGAACAAGAGGAGTAAACTCAACTCAACTCACAATTAAAATTCAATATATTGCCTCCCATATTGTCTCCGCTTTTTCATTGATAGAATGCCTATTTATATAGGCTAACCATTCCAAGAAAAATTCCTAAAATCCTAATCTACTAAGGAAACAAATCTCCTAATCTACTAAGGAAACAAATCCTAATCTACTAAGAAAACAAATCTTAATCTAAATAGGAATAACTAAAGACTAAAATTTGTGACATTTTCTCTCAAAAATGCCCTTGAGTGAATAGTGTCACGGTACTGTAGCATGAACAGTACCATGCTACAGTAACTTATTCTAAACCCTAGTCCAAATAAAATAATAAGACATATGTGGGCTAAGCATCCTCAAACCCACTTGTTCTAAACTAATAATAAAAATTCTTTAAACAAATTGAAAGCCTTAACAACAAAAGGCCCTATCTCTAAGTGATGTCTTCATGTCTTCCACAGCTTGGATCAAGTGGATCAAAATTGGTTCTCCTTCTTTCAAGCCCATCTTGAGTGTTGGCCTCTTGCTAACTTCATCTCAGGTGGATTGCAACAATCCTTGCATTGCTTCCTTGATCTTCTTGGCTCTTGATCTTGTAATTGGCCCATCTGGACTTGCAAAGGATCTTTAAGAGTAGGCCCATCTTGGTTCTCATCAGGGCCCCTTAAATTGCTCCATCCAACAATAAGTTTTTTTTTCTTTCTCTCCCTCGCATTGTTTATTTCTCTAGATATTGTGACACCCCAATTTCCGGGGGTCCTTTATTAACCGTTGACCATCCGTCAACCCGCGGAAATACTCGTGATAGTCGTATAACCCGACACCACGTCGTTCACATGCTTTTAACCGGATTTACCATCCACAAGATCAATTATACCTCAAATTATGTCCATTTATGTCATAGGAACCAAAGAAAACCAAGCCCAAAAGCATGGCTAAGCATTTTGAAAATTTCAAATTTTTGGAAAACCTTCCGGAAGGTTTTGACTAAACCTTCCGGAAGGTTTGCTCACTGGAAAAGTTCTTCCGGAAGGTTTTTCTTAACCTTCCGGAAGGTTTTGCCTTCTGGAAATAGATTGAAAAAAATGAAACGTGTCGGCCTTCCGGAAGGTTTTGCTCACTGGAAAGGTTCTTCCGGAAGGCTTTTCTTCACCTTCCGGAAGGTTTTGCCTTCTGGAAAATAGATTGAAAATGAGACGTGTCGACCTTCCGGAAGGTGTACTCCGCCTTCCGGAAGGTTTTACCTTCTGGACCACAATTCTGCCTTAACCTTCCGGAAGGTGTTAGTGACCTTCCGAAAGGTTTTGCCCAGAATTTCTTCCTTCCTTAGTTTTTCAATTCGAATCCGTTTCAATTTGCTTCAAAATCATCCAAAACTTATACAATGAAGTTTCTAACATAAAACATTGTTTGTACAAGTTCTATTACAACCCAATACATATATTTACATGTCAATATCAAATTTCCTTAAAATTTTTACAAACATTCAAAACAAAGCCACATCCGGCTTTCTTCGTCCTTGAAGCCCGTATGAGGGTCTTCCACCCATGCATATCCCACACCTGAAAATGTTGTCCCACGAAGGGTGAGCCACGCTCAATAGGATATCCTCCTACAGAGGCTACTCCCCAACCTAAATGCATATGAAATGCGCACATGCAACGATCAACAAGCATCAACCAATCCAACAAGAATATACACCTCAATGTTAGAAAGCTACCATGCTATACTATGTCATGCCATGATATGAGATGGAACTCACTCATGCACCTTGTCCCGAGTCTTCCCCGACTCACACCACACAATGCAAAAGCCAATGTGTATGAACCCGTCTATTGACGGAAAAACCCTCCCAATGATCGTTTGAGATAAAAGTTATGTCTTTATAAAAAATCAAATCATTGTTTGAGGCTACCCATTGGATGGGTGTTTTTATATAACAAAATCTTGTGTCTTCTTGGGCAACGGATTTTGGAGTCGCACCACTGGCTCCGTGGGCCATGCCACTTTTCTGGAATTTCACCGCCGGTCAAATGACTAAACCAAGTGGTTCCGGGTTTTTCACCCGAGGGAGTGTCTAGCCCTACTTGCTTTACCCGACACAAGTTTTCCTTATGCAATGCAACCGTGCAACTCAGTCGGATCTTCGATCCCGACTTTCCCGAGTTCACATACCAACCCCCAAGATTTGGTGTTTGATCCACAACACATGCACACACCCACACTCATGCCTATGACCCATGAATGCGATGTCAACTCACCCACACACACTCATGTCTTATAACCATGAATGTGATGTACCCATGAGAATGCAATGTAATGTACCCTTGCATCTTCTCCACATGTTCAATATGTATGAATGCCATATGAACAACACAACAATAAATCCACATATCCATGGTACTTCATATCATAAGCATATGAACACCATAATTTAACACATTGTCAATATATAGCAAGCATGCATATATCAACATTTCATCCAATAACCATTTTCAAACATGTTATCACATAAGCATGCAATTAACATAGCAAACTCATCAATACAACATTTTCACCAAGGCATTTAATCAACACCTTCGAACCACCCAAAGCATGTAATCATATAATATACTCAAATTCATCATAAAGCTCAAGAAATCATATTAATTGATTTCTACACAATTATACCAAGATAGAATTCATTCTACCCATAACATAACCTCATATGTCATAATTTCTCAGGAAATTATCAACAACCATTCCTAATTGTCCATTTCATTTAGGAATTCACTTTACCCAATTTCCCATATCAATTTTCTACACTTCAAGTTTCTTTATGAAATTTACCCCTCAAGTAAATTTATTTACCCATTTCATACCAACCTTGCTTAGCATATTTGGTACTCATTTCCCACACATGAAATGCATTAGTGGTACATTAAACGAGAGAATGTGATTTAAATCTTGCTACCCATTCTCAATACCCATTTCACCCAAATAACCACAATAGGCAAGTGATACATATATATATACACCTACCCATTCCATATAACCTTCCTAGGTTGGAAATAAACCTAAGTAGGAAGAAAACCCTACCTCTTGTAGCGTGTAGAATCGCCGTGGGAAGCTCCTAGAACTCAAAGCAAGCTTGAATCCTTCACTTCCAAATTTTCGGCCCTCCAACGTTCGGTGAAAACCGTCGTTTTTGGTACCCACGCGTAGCCCTCGACGCGTAGAGCAACTCTTGTTCTTGGCCCGAATCGATTTGAGCGCTAGAACGGAGTAGATCGTAGAGAGAAGGTGGAATTTTCTCTCATTTTCCCTCTCTTCTTTTCTCTCGGCTGAAACCGGCTGAATGGTGAAGGAGAAGTCTGATTTTTCAGACTTTAGGCCCCTATTTATATTTTTAGGATACTTGGCCCACAATTGGCCACATGTCCTATTTAATTTCGGGTCCGTTTTAATCCCGAAACGACTAAATTTCGCTCCGGTTCAAGTTCGAATTATTTTTACTTCAACTTGCCTCTAATATTTCCCCAAACTTTAAAATTTTATAAAAATTTCGTGCACGGGGTCACCCGAGGCCCGTTTGTCTCGTAAAACGTGAAAAATCCGACTATCTCGGAATTCAACGAAATTTGACGTGGTAACTAGATTTCGCGAGACGAATCCAACGGTGGAATCCGTTTTGTCATCCGAGATTTAGAAAAATTCAGTTTTTCAACTAGTACCGAAGTGGCAATTCACTTATTGCCCTTGTTCGTCAAAGTTTAAATTTTCCGGGGTTTCACATTCTTCCCCCCTTAAAAGAATTTCGTCCCCGAAATTCACACCCTCATGCACATTCGACTATATGCATAAGTTACAACAATACTATCTAAATTGTCCCATATGTATCCGTCTCACTCCCGGACTAGGTTCTAGACGCAACCAAGTCCGTCCGTAAAGGCACCACATATCCCGTGCATACAACCTGCAGAATTCCTCCTGTGTGAGGGTCATCCGCACTGTCAAAAGGCGTGCCGACTTAGTAAGCCGGTCCACTCTCACTCACACCGCATCATGTCCCCGCGATGTCCGTGGCAAGTGGGTCACAAAACCCATTGTGACATGTTCCCACTTCCACTCAGCCACCTCCAAGGGCTAGAGCAGCTCTGTTAGTCTCTAGTGCCCAGCCTTCACCTGTCGACATGTGAGACATCTACTGACAAGGTTTTCAACGTGTCTCTTTATTCTACTCCAGTAACACTGGTGATGAAGATTATGGTACATCTTCGTGCCACCTAGACGTACTCGGTCCTTGATAGATAACAAATCTGGGTCCTGTTCGTGGGAATCGATCACTCTGCTCAGTAGGGAAGGCATAGTCACCAAGCTCCCTAAAATACCCTGAGTCTGACCCCGATAATACAGCCCGTACTGTCCCACACTCTCAAGCATCTGCCACTCTCGGTGAGCCACACTAGCCACAAGTTCCTGTAACTTCCGGCTAAGTGCATTAGTTACCACATTTGCCTTACCAGGATGATAATGCAAAGTGAAGTCGTAACCCTCCAATTATTTCATCCACCTGCGTTGCCTCATGTTGAGGTCCCGTTGTGTAAAGATATATCTCAGACTTTTGTGGTCTGATAACGCCTCAAACTTCTCACCATATACGTAGTGGCGCCAAGCTTTCAAGGCAAGATAATGGCCGCCAACTCCATGTCACGTATAAGATAATTTTGCTTGTGGTTCTTTAGTTGTCCAGAACCATAAGCCACCGTTCTCGCGGACTACATTAATACCCATCCATGTCCGTCCTTAAAAGCATCACAATTCACTGTGTACTTCTGTCCCCTCTCCGGAACTACTAGAATAAGAGGTGAAGTAAGCTTCCTCCATAAATTTTGGTCATTAGTACCAAAGCGCCCCAAGGTGAAGTATTTGGTCTAACGAAGTCCTTGTTCAACAATTCTTGTATTCGGACCTAGAGTTTTCACAACTCTACTGGTTTCATTCTATGCAGAGTCATAGAAATGGACGATGTACCGGGATGCAACTCAATGGTAAATTTTACATTCCTATGTGTAGGTAATCCCGGTAGTTCATCCGAATAATATCCCCATACTCACAGACAACCCGAGGTAGACCCAACTCTTGTCTCACCTCGTCCTCCAAGATGAGGCTCGCAAGCCAACCCATCTACCATTCGTGCCAACAGAAACCATACACGATTTGGGATAAAGAGTCGTGCTTTTCCCCCTGGAATTTGAAACAAACACCCTTCGGTGTGTAAGCAGTGATCCTCTTACGATCACAATCAACGACGACGCGGTGTGCCGTCAATCAACCCATTCTCAGGATGACATCAACTCGACATGTCCACGACCCTAAGGTCCATAGTGAGTAGAGTCCCCGAGATCTCTAACTCACAACCGTCATATCTGATCAATGCAGGCCCTAGTCCCTAAGGTGGAATTCACCCCTGAGGACTCTTCTAGGGTTATAATATTTAAAACTATACCATGCACAAAACATGAAGAATAACAGTATTTGACACGCTCAAGTCAAATAACACGTGTACCCATAAATAAGGAATAAGTGATGTACCGTGGGTTGCTGCCTGATCTCCCGACTCACTCTATGGTGCAACGTCAAAGACCGTCTCCTGGGTCTCCAATGTTGTCGCTTCAGAGTCTTGTTCCTGGCCTTGGCCCATACCTTGGCTCATCCGGTCTGATTGCGGAGTCTCCGCACGCGGCGTACTAAGGACTTGCACAATGCTCTGTAGTTGGGACTGATTTCCCTGGTCCTTAGTGGAATAGGGAAGGACAATACGTGCCTGTGTGAGTCCCACCGACGACTGGGATTGAGAAGTCTCGGAACTCTGTGAGGTTTGCCTCAGGGGGCAATCCTTCTTCCTATGGCCCGGTTGTCGACAATAGAAACATGTCTTCTGGCCTCCTTGAAACGTTCCCTTGAATTTCTTCCCTCCTTGGGACAAAAGATTTTGGGCTTGATCCCCCTCCTGTGATCCCTGCCTCTGAGGACAATCCCTCCTCTTATGCCCCACTTGGCGACAATGATAACATGGCCCCTGCCCCGCTTGGCTGGGAACCCTGAAGTGCCCACTACTTTGGGAGGTTTGCCCTTGGCCTTGGCCTTGATAGCCGCGGCCCTGCCCCGATGATTCTTGTGGCCTCGATGTCTTTTGCTTTTTCCATGGCCGTTGATGGCCCATGGAACTTAAACTCCTTTGGATGGCTTGAGCCCCTTGGCTCAAATTGGCGCTTGCCTGTGCTAGGTTAGCAGCCATCGTACTCATAGCCTCCATATAGGCTTGTTGGTCCAAAGCCGGTAGTGGTTGGTTGTTCCGTCCACCGCCTAGACGTCCCCTTCCTCTATATGACATCTACACACATGTCAAATAGCAATGGTACAACGGCTTAGTATCCCTAGATAGGGACCAAAGTTAAAACGTTCAAATCTTTCTCGCTGTCTCACTAGTAGGGCGTATGCCTCCAATAGTGGACCCTTACACTTTGAACTTTCCCGTTCATTTGTTTTCCCACTCCCAAGGTTAAGTTCTCTAAACACTAGGGTTAGAATACTTTTCACTATGCACATTCATCATGCATACAAGTCACACAACAAGTAACACATAACATGTACCAAGTAGGGTACATAACATGTAGCAAATATAGCACATAACGTGAGATGCACATGGAATGAAATGGTCTAAAACCCATGCCCATCAAGTCTTAGGTGAATCGTAAACCTAAGCTCTAAACCTCTTTCATTCTTGCAATGGAAGATGATAGACTCATTTCCCACAAGACCACATAAGATCTATAACCTAAGCTCTGATACCAAGCTGTGACACCCCAATTTCCGGGGGTCCTTTATTAACCGTTGACCATCCGTCAACCCGCGGAAATACTCGTGATAGTCGTATAACCCGACACCACGTCGTTCACATGCTTTTAACCGGATTTACCATCCACAAGATCAATTATACCTCAAATTATGTCCATTTATGTCATAGGAACCAAAGAAAACCAAGCCCAAAAGCATGGCTAAGCATTTTAAAAATTTCAAATTTTTGGAAAACCTTCCGGAAGGTTTTGACTAAACCTTCCGGAAGGTTTGCTCACTGGAAAAGTTCTTCCGGAAGGTTTTTCTTAACCTTCCGGAAGGTTTTGCCTTCTGGAAATAGATTGAAAAAAATGAAACGTGTCGGCCTTCCGGAAGGTGTACTCAAACCTTCCGGAAGGTTTTGCTCACTGGAAAGGTTCTTCCGGAAGGCTTTTCTTCACCTTCCGGAAGGTTTTGCCTTCTGGAAAATAGATTGAAAATGAGACGTGTCGACCTTCCGGAAGGTGTACTCCGCCTTCCGGAAGGTTTTACCTTCTGGACCACAATTCTGCCTTAACCTTCCGGAAGGTGTTAGTGACCTTCCGAAAGGTTTTGCCCAGAATTTCTTCCTTCCTTAGTTTTTCAATTCGAATCCGTTTCAATTTGCTTCAAAATCATCCAAAACTTATACAATGAAGTTTCTAACATAAAACATTGTTTGTACAAGTTCTATTACAACCCAATACATATATTTACATGTCAATATCAAATTTCCTTAAAATTTTTACAAACATTCAAAACAAAGCCACATCCGGCTTTCTTCGTCCTTGAAGCCCGTATGAGGGTCTTCCACCCATGCATATCCCACACCTGAAAATGTTGTCCCACGAAGGGTGAGCCACGCTCAATAGGATATCCTCCTACAGAGGCTACTCCCCAACCTAAATGCATATGAAATGCGCACATGCAACGATCAACAAGCATCAACCAATCCAACAAGAATATACACCTCAATGTTAGAAAGCTACCATGCTATACTATGTCATGCCATGATATGAGATGGAACTCACTCATGCACCTTGTCCCGAGTCTTCCCCGACTCACACCACACAATGCAAAAGCCAATGTGTATGAACCCGTCTATTGACGGAAAAACCCTCCCAATGATCGTTTGAGATAAAAGTTATGTCTTTATAAAAAATCAAATCATTGTTTGAGGCTACCCATTGGATGGGTGTTTTTATATAACAAAATCTTGTGTCTTCTTGGGCAACGGATTTTGGAGTCGCACCACTGGCTCCGTGGGCCATGCCACTTTTCTGGAATTTCACCGCCGGTCAAATGACTAAACCAAGTGGTTCCGGGTTTTTCACCCGAGGGAGTGTCTAGCCCTACTTGCTTTACCCGACACAAGTTTTCCTTATGCAATGCAACCGTGCAACTCAGTCGGATCTTCGATCCCGACTTTCCCGAGTTCACATACCAACCCCCAAGATTTGGTGTTTGATCCACAACACATGCACACACCCACACTCATGCCTATGACCCATGAATGCGATGTCAACTCACCCACACACACTCATGTCTTATAACCATGAATGTGATGTACCCATGAGAATGCAATGTAATGTACCCTTGCATCTTCTCCACATGTTCAATATGTATGAATGCCATATGAACAACACAACAATAAATCCACATATCCATGGTACTTCATATCATAAGCATATGAACACCATAATTTAACACATTGTCAATATATAGCAAGCATGCATATATCAACATTTCATCCAATAACCATTTTCAAACATGTTATCACATAAGCATGCAATTAACATAGCAAACTCATCAATACAACATTTTCACCAAGGCATTTAATCAACACCTTCGAACCACCCAAAGCATGTAATCATATAATATACTCAAATTCATCATAAAGCTCAAGAAATCATATTAATTGATTTCTACACAATTATACCAAGATAGAATTCATTCTACCCATAACATAACCTCATATGTCATAATTTCTCAGGAAATTATCAACAACCATTCCTAATTGTCCATTTCATTTAGGAATTCACTTTACCCAATTTCCCATATCAATTTTCTACACTTCAAGTTTCTTTATGAAATTTACCCCTCAAGTAAATTTATTTACCCATTTCATACCAACCTTGCTTAGCATATTTGGTACTCATTTCCCACACATGAAATGCATTAGTGGTACATTAAACGAGAGAATGTGATTTAAATCTTGCTACCCATTCTCAATACCCATTTCACCCAAATAACCACAATAGGCAAGTGATACATATATATATACACCTACCCATTCCATATAACCTTCCTAGGTTGGAAATAAACCTAAGTAGGAAGAAAACCCTACCTCTTGTAGCGTGTAGAATCGCCGTGGGAAGCTCCTAGAACTCAAAGCAAGCTTGAATCCTTCACTTCCAAATTTTCGGCCCTCCAACGTTCGGTGAAAACCGTCGTTTTTGGTACCCACGCGTAGCCCTCGACGCGTAGAGCAACTCTTGTTCTTGGCCCGAATCGATTTGAGCGCTAGAACGGAGTAGATCGTAGAGAGAAGGTGGAATTTTCTCTCATTTTCCCTCTCTTCTTTTCTCTCGGCTGAAACCGGCTGAATGGTGAAGGAGAAGTCTGATTTTTCAGACTTTAGGCCCCTATTTATATTTTTAGGATACTTGGCCCACAATTGGCCACATGTCCTATTTAATTTCGGGTCCGTTTTAATCCCGAAACGACTAAATTTCGCTCCGGTTCAAGTTCGAATTATTTTTACTTCAACTTGCCTCTAATATTTCCCCAAACTTTAAAATTTTATAAAAATTTCGTGCACGGGGTCACCCGAGGCCCGTTTGTCTCGTAAAACGTGAAAAATCCGACTATCTCGGAATTCAACGAAATTTGACGTGGTAACTAGATTTCGCGAGACGAATCCAACGGTGGAATCCGTTTCGTCATCCGAGATTTAGAAAAATTCAGTTTTTCAACTAGTACCGAAGTGGCAATTCACTTATTGCCCTTGTTCGTCAAAGTTTAAATTTTCCGGGGTTTCACAGATATGTGCTACAATTTTCCAAGTATAAAGACATGAATGTGTGTGTATCACAACAAATATGAAGAATTAAACATAGAAATTGAAAGCAGAGTATTAAATCCTAATGCACATTAATGAAATTTTGATCTTCGCTTATCACCAGAAAAAAGAGCACACAATACAGACTTCACAAGTCGCCAGAAGAAAATAAGCTTAGATGCTAAGCAAAAAAATTAAGTGAAATTAAATGTGTGTGTATTCATAGTGAAATTAAATGTGTGTGTGCATTCATAGAGAGAGAGGGGGGAAATGTGGATGGGAGAGGTTTTTGAAATTATGTTCTTGAGAGGCATGGGTATGGTAAAAAGCTCTCATTTCGCCCGTTCACAACTTTCTTTCAATTGCTGGAGGTTGTCCCTATGAGTTGAATTAAATTTTATGGCTGTGCATTTTGATTTGTGGAGTAATTTTATGTTATACGTTACATTGAACGTGTAGGCATTTTAATAAATAAGAATTTTATTCTAAAAGAAATAGAATTTGTTTTTACATAGGAAAATAGTTTCTTTGATGAAAAGTTAATAGAAGGTGACTTTCCCCGAAAAATTATTTCCTTGGTAAAAGTTGGACTTGTTACCTATGAAAATGTTGTCCTAGGAACAGTGACCTTTTACTGTGGAAAAGTTTCCTCGGAAATTATTTTTTCTCTAGTTTTTTAATTATTTTTTTAAAAGAATTAACGTTTTGGACTTATGGGTGGCGAAATAAAAATGAATTTCCAATGGTAGTTTTGGTCGTTATATTAAAACATTTACCTAGGAAAACAATATTTGTAATGTAGCGTCGAGCAAACGCCAAAGAAAGTAGTTGTGAAAGTTTTCCTAAAGAATAAGCTCTACCAACAAAATTTTGGGTTTTACCTAGAAATTTTTCCTATTTGAAAACCTTATTTGATGTGATTGCTATACAAACTTTTTAACTAATCATGGTTTTGACTAAGTTCATTCATTTATCTGTAGGCATTCTTATATTCTAAGTTATTAACCTAAGCTCAGTGTCCCTTGCACATTTTTCACCACATTTGAATGCTGGTGTAAAACATTTTTTAAGGAGCATACACATTGTTTAAGGGGAATGCCCTAGTATGCATGTATGTTCGATAGTACAATTAATATCGTTTGGTTTCCAAAAAAAAAAACCAGTCACCTCTCTCTTTTAATATATTGGGCCTATTTGGAATCTAGCTTAAATAGGCAGCTTTTAAGGATTTTTGAGTAAAATAAGTCAGGTCCCTTTGGACCTTAGTTTTTTTACCAACTTATGCAGCAGCTTTTTGAATCCAAAAAAATTTATTTAGGCTAATTCAAAAAACTGATTTTATGATCTTTTCTTCTGACTTTTTGGAATTTTGTCGTGGGTCCCACATAATATTTCAGATTATTATATTCATAAAATATTATTAGTGACATAAAAAAATTTAAAATTCATATTTTGGGAACTATTATGCATAATCTATACATATATATAATTATTTTTTTATTTTGACACAAAAAAGCTAGAAAGTCACTCCAAATGGATTTTTTCAACTTTTTCAGTTTTTTAAAGAATATCCTAAATGGTTTTGGGAGACTTTTTTAACTCAAACTTTTTTGTGAAACTTTTTAAACTACAACTTTTCACCTTAAAAAGTCAGCTCCAAACAGACTCATTATGTTAACAGTGTTAACCACAACCAAAATATAACTTCTTTAGCAAGATTAATGAATTTTATTGACAATTGTATCACTTTAGCAAATATGTTGCTCAACATTAAATACATATCATGTTTGCTTATCAAAAATATATGTACTTTATATATGGCGGACCACTATTATATACATACACATACATATGCATGTATATAATATTCTAGTCTAGATAGGTTAAGCAATTGGTTTTGTTGCATTGTTTTCTACTTCACTGAAATCAAGCCATTGGGGGTCAAATTCATGCTTTCTATCACCTAAACATGTGGTTGGTACAAATGGCATTCAAAGTTTACACGACATCTTGAGGTTCCTGATATAAAACTATTTACACCCAAAAATAGCAAGATCTGAGGGTGATATGTGGAAGGGATCCAACGGCCACAAAAGTGACTATGAGAGTCCACAATTGACAGGACGGTTAGAGGAATAGGACTCTTGGAATCCTGAGAAACGAGAAAATGTGTCATCATAAGCCACTAGTTAGAAATGGTTCAACACACATTCACTATCTTAAGCGACATAGTCATGATCGCAAGTAGTGCCCAAAAAAGATGGATCAACGATTGAGAGCCATCTCTATAAATAGCAGAGGGTAGGCTACCGAGAAGAGATCCCACGATCAATCACAAATACTCCAATGATATTTTATTGTTTTTTGTTAATGTTAAGTCCAGTATTCAATTCATCTTCCAGATTCGAATTTAATTTACTTGTTACTTTGCTTTCCCGCTATTTTCTTTCAGTGTGTTCACACGTCTCTGACTGGTGAAATTATTTAAATTCCTTGAAGCTCCAAGGCATAGAAAAGAACCTAGAGGTAACCTTACGTCTCACTATAGTCGCCTAAACAGACATGATTTTAGAGCCCCACGTTGGTTCGAGTAGGTAAGGTTATACGTATTTGGATTTTAAGTCTAACTGGACTTGGGCACGACTGTAATCCAAAAATATGCTAAACATATTTGTTGGCACGTCTAGTGGAACCATCAAGAAGACAGCATGGCGAACACTTAACGTAAGGACAAAATTGGTTCATCTAAAGTTCCTCCAGCGCACGAAGTTGTGGAAGAAACCAAGAATGGTATCCCCAACCTGCAGGAATAATTGCCTCCACTCGGGGAAGTCTCTCAGCAAGTCTCCGATTTTATTCAAGGCTTGGGGGATTTGATGAGAGAAGAATCAGGTCGCACCAAACAGTTTGAGCTGTCTGGGGGCTTGAGAAAACCATTGTTTCCCCCTGTATAGTCAGCTCCAATAAAAGCACCACAGTCAGTGCTTCCTCCGTATGTGCCGCCTCAACGGGCACAGCAAGCCTAGAATGGCCACAGGCGTAACAACAATCCTCTTTTCCAAGAGGAGATGGCCCCCAATCCCAAGGTTAAAGGCAATCCCGATTGTTCTTCCAGCGGCACCCCAGGTGGTCATGAATAAGGACCAACTAGATGAAATCATTCAAGAACATGCCAGCTCCATGATGAGAAGGTGACTAGGATGACATACCACAAACCTTAACCTAATTGGATGGATAGGGAATATGAATATGCTCAGGGGTACAAAGTGCTAGTGTTCGATACATTTTCAGGTGAAGACGGTCAGTCAACCGTGGAACACATTGGCCTCTTCATCGTTCAGTGCGATGAGGCCAGGGCTAACGAATTCCTAAAGCTAAGACTATTTGCCAACTCCTTGACAAAAGCGGCCTTCAAGTGGTACATTGACTTTCCGCTCAATTCTATGTTGGGCTGACAACAGCTCAAAGACAAGTTTTATGCTCAGTTCTATCGCACTAAGCCAGAAGTCGCCATGGCCGATTTGGCCAGATTGTATTAGATGGCTAGGGAGTCAATAGAGCAGTACATTGCGCGGTTCAAGAAGGCTAGGAATTGATGTAGGTTAGTGCTGCCCGAGATCGTGAATTCCACATAATGGCTTGGGGTTTGAGCTTCAAAAGAAGTTCGAAGGGATGGAGTTCAACAACTTGTTCAAGCTAGCCATGCGAGCTACGTGATATGAGCATATCTGGCACGAAGAGTTGAACTGAAGAAACGCATCCAAAAGGTAAGTACTATATAGAGATCCCAACACTGATATCTTCATGATTGAGCCAGATCAGGAGTTAGAGGTGAATATGTCTGAGATCGTGGCAAGACGACTGCACATGTGTAAGGCTTTAACCAAGCCTCCATAGAATCAAGCATAGGCCATGCCGAGTGTTTACAAAGGCACTAGCAACAGAAGTGACCGAAAGTATGACTTCGACATTTCAAAGGTCAATCAAATTTTTGACTATCTGCTTGCTGACGGCATTATCAAGCTATCATTTGGTCATAACACCCCCATCGTAGAGCCATTCTACAGCGAACTGTGTGGTGTTCATGAACACCATTTAGGAGAATTTGACTAAGGGTCACTTGATCTTCGGAGACAAGGGAAAGCCAAAGATAGGGGTTGATAAGGACACTTTTTAGAAAACAACTGCCATTAACATGGTGGAAGTAGGACAATCAAAAACTCCTAGGAAGAAAGATAACTTGGGCGAGGATAGGTCAACGGATGATGGAAAGCCGAGGGGGAAGAAGGTCAAAGCACCCCACGATGAATCATTAGAGGAAGATTTGGGGTTGAGCCGCATATATTGTCGAGACTCTAGGAGAAGCTCGACATGGTCAAGAACGGTCTATGTCTTAGGTGTAAAGATTTTTACGGGATCATTCCTATAAGCTGGACGATTGGGAATCATTGCACCAGGAATGAAATCAATCTGATGTTCAATCCCTCTAACTGGTGACAAGCCATTTGGGATTTCCTCGGGAAAAACATCACCGAACTCCTGCAAAAGAGAATCAACAACACTAGGCAAAGCAAGGTTAAGCTCGTTAGTATTCAAAAAGGCTTCCTTGTACATAAGTACAATCATCGGCTGCCTGGAATAAAAAGCTCCCTTAAGCTCTTGTTCTTTTGCATAGAAACTCACATTTTTCCTCTCTTGCTTTTGTGAACTCTCACTCTTTTCACTCATCGAAGATTCAGCAGCCTCTCTGTTTTTTCCCTCTTTTTTTTTCACTTTCACTCTATTTCCCTCTTTTTTTTCATTGTCACTCTCTTTTCTTCCCTCAAACTCACTTTTTAACCTCATCTGATCATCATGCACCTGTCTAGGTGTTAACGGTACAAGTGTTACAGGTTTGCCATGCAATACAAAAGAATATCTATTTCTATATCCATCATGCATAACTTGCCTATCAAACTGCCAAGGACGTCCCAAAAGTAAATGACCAGCATGCATTGGGACTACATCACACAAAACCTCATCAACATAACGCCCAATGGAGAATGAAACTAATACCTGCCTATTCACCTTAATCTCCCCACATTCATTCAACCACTGCAACTTATAAGGAGTAGGGTGCTTAATAGTAGGCAAATTAAGTTTCTCAACTAACAATGTACTAGCAACATTAGCACAACTCCCACCATCACTGATAACACTACATACCTTATTGTTGATATGGCAGCGAGTATGAAAGATGTTGTCACGTTGTGCCTCGTTGTCCTCCTCCTTCACTTGTGCATTCAAGGCACGCCTCGTGACCAAAATTTCACCCTCAACTAGATATTCCTCTCCTTCACTCTCCTTACTCTCCACATCATCATCAGATTCACTTTCAGTTTCAAAATCACCATTATCCCTTAAAAACATAGCACGTTTATTTGGACATTGAGATGCAATGTGTGTGACACCCCAATTTTCCGGGGATCCTTTATTCACCGTTGATAAACCCATCAACCCGCGGAAATACCCGTGAATGTCACTTAACCCGACACCACGTCACCACATTCCCTTTACCGGGACTTATAATTATATGTGAAAGAATCTCAAGTCTAACTTCTTTTGGTTGGTTGACCCATCCGAGGTCCAATATGCCACCATTGGTATCCTATTATTGTTCATTTATAACCTTTAAAGGAAGGAAACAATAGCACAAGGGTTTGGCAAAAAAAGAAAAAAAAATTAAAATTTCAGAAAATTTTGGAGGGCGTACCGGTACGCGTACCGGTACGGTATGCCCACTGGACCTCTGCGTACCGATACGCTCTACCTTCTGGCTGTCGCCGTACCGGTACGGTTCTGCCACTTTTGCCTTTTTCCTTTGTTTTTCACTTCCAATCCATTCAACACACAATCTTTTCCATCCAACACATATTTAATGAAGTTTTTCCCATAAAACATGATGCATATAAATTCTATTACAAACATTTATATGAATTTACATACCAAAACCAAGTTTTTATAATAATTTTACAAAAACTCAAAATAAAGCCACATTCCGTCTTTCTTCAACCTTGGGGCTCGAAATGGGAGCCGTCCGCCGGTGTAAACCCAGCACCTGAAATATTTTTCCCACAAAGGGTGAGCCACGCTCAATAGGGTATCTCCTAATGAGGCTACTCCCCAACCTATATGCATATGAAATGTTCACATGCCACAAAACAACAATTCATAACATCCCAAGCAAAGAAATATATTCAATGATGGAATTTGCAATGCCATGCTATGGAATGAGGTGAGACCCACTCATGCATATCAACCGAGCCCTTCCCGGCTCCTCTACACATGCAAGTGCCAATGTGTACTAATTCGTCATTTATGTTGTACATCAAATGACATTTCATTCTAGGGTCTTTCTTGGGGTGGATATTTATGGACTTACACCAACGGCACCCAACCGACACGGAATTCATGGACTTCCACCAACGGTTCCGCGTACACCGACACACTTTATGGACTCTTATACCAACGGAGTGCGTATCCAATCACCGGGTCTCTCACCCGAGGGATAGTCTAGCCATTTTTGCTACCCCAACCCTAACAACCGTGCAAACGTGCGACTCGATTAGGTCATCGACCCATCTTACCCGAGCCCACTCGTCATCCACCAAGCGTGGTGAAGACAACCACCATGCACACACACCCACTAAATGCGATGTTCCCGTGCATATGCAATGTGATGCTCCATTGCAACAATATTATCATGTTCAATATGCTATGAGTAACACATGAACATTCTAATCACGTTTTACATATTTCATGGCAAAATTACATCGTAAGCATATAATTTCCATAATTCTCTACAATGTCAATATATTATAACATGTATACATATATCAACATTTTTTTTTTGAATGACACCCAAGCATGTCATCACAAAATCAAGTAATAACACACTTTATTTCTCATGGCATAATATAAGCACATAGCATGCCCACAATTCACATAATCCAAGAATTACATTAGGTCAATTCCATATACCCAATTCTAGAAATTTCATTTAAAAATTTCTAATTACCAATCCAA
The DNA here is from genome assembly GCA_951799425.1 of Ilex aquifolium. Taxonomy (NCBI): domain Eukaryota; kingdom Viridiplantae; phylum Streptophyta; class Magnoliopsida; order Aquifoliales; family Aquifoliaceae; genus Ilex; species Ilex aquifolium. The sequence continues at coordinate 23,425,480 of OX637393.1, forward strand.
TTAGAATTGATCTGTACCCATTTCAATACCCATTTCAACACATTACCAACAATAGGCAAGAGATATACAATCTATCATCCTACCCATTTCATAAAAACATCCTAGGTTTGGAATAAACCTTAGTAGGAGGGAACCCTACCTCTTGTAGCGTGTAGAATCGTCGTGGGAAGCTCCTAGAACTCAAAGCAAGCTTGAATCCTCCACTTCCAACTTTTCGGCCTCCCAACGTTCGGTGAAAGCCGTCGTTTTTGGCACCCACGCGCAGCCCTCGGCGAGGAGAACAACTTTTGTTCTTGGCCCGTGTGGATTTGAGCTCTCAATCTCCGTAGATCGTAGAGAGAAGATGGAGAACCCAAGCCCTTTCCCTCTCTTCCTCTCTCACGTTGATCGGCTGAACAAAATGGGGAGAAAATCAGATTTTCTCCCCTTTAAATACTCTTTAAATACTTGGCCTACAACGCGCCACACGGCCCTTATTTCCCGGGTCCATTTTAACCCCGAAACGATTAAATTTCGCTCCGGTTCAAGTTCAAAATATTTTTATTTTAACTTGCCGTCATTTATTTCCCAAAATTTAAAATTTTATTCAGAATTTCGTTTTTGGGTCTCCCGAGGTCCAACCGCCTCGTAAAACGCGAAAAATCCGATTAACTCGGAATTAAATGAAATTTAACAGGCTAACTAGATTTCGCGAGACGAATCCAACGGTGATGTCCGTTTCGTCATCCGAGCTCTAGAAAAATTCAGGTTTACAACTTGTACCATAGTGACAAATTACTTTTTTGCCCTTTTTCGCAAAAGTTCAAATTTTCTCGGGTTTTACATTCTTCCCCCCTTAAAAGAATTTCGTCCCCGAAATTCACACAATCATGCACATACAACCACATGCATATGCAACAGTCATATATCATTAAATGACTATAAGAATGTACCTCCATCCTCGAATAAGAAGGGGTAATTGGCACGTATGGTGTGCTCACGCTCCCATGTTGCCTCTTCCACTCCTCGGTGCTGCCACAACACCTTCACAAGCCTCACGGTCTTGCCTCGCAAAACCTGATCCCGGCTATCCATGACACGCACTGGCCCCTCCTCAAAGGTTCCATCCGTATCAACGACAAGCTCGCCCCAATCCACAACATGCGTCGGATCAGGAGTATACTTCCGGAGCATGGAGACATGGAATACCGCGTGAACACCCGATAAAGTTGGCGGTAACGCCAATCTGTAGGCCACAGTGCCCACTCTCTCAAGTATCTCGAAGGGCCCAATATACCTCGGTGACAGCTTTCCCCGCTTGCCGAATCTGACCACTCCTCTTTTAGGCATCACCTTCAAGAAGACATGATCCCCCACCTCAAATTCCAGAGGCCGCCGCCGCCTATCGGCGTAGCTCTTCTGCCGGCTTTGAGCCGTGAGAAGACGCTTCCTTATCAGATCCACCTTCTCCGAGGCGTCTCTTATCAATTCTGGACCCGTAGAGGGTCTTTCTCCAACCTCAGTCCAACAAACCGGAGAACGACAAGACCTCCCATAAAGTGCCTCATAGGGTGCCATCCGTATGCTAGCCTGATAACTGTTGTTATAGGCAAATTCCACTAAGGGTAAATGCTCTTCCCAGCTACCCTTGAGGTCTAGGACGCATGCCCGTAGCATGTCTTCTAATGTCTGGATGGTTCGTTTCGACTGACCGTCCGTTTGGGGATGGAAGGTTGTGCTCATCCTCAACTGAGTCCCCATGGCTCGCTGGAAACTCTCCCAAAAGTGAGCCGTAAACCTGGGATCCCGATCTGATACTATAGATACGGGTACCCCATGCAACCGGACTATCTCCCTTATGTACAACCTGCAGAATTCCTCTAGAGTGAAGGTCATCCGCACCGCCAAAAAGTGTGCAGACTTCGTAAGCCGGTCCACTATCACCCACACCGCATCATGTACCCGCGATGTCCGTGGCAAGTGGGTCACAAAATCCATCGTGACGTGCTCCCACTTCCATTCAGCCACCTCCAACGGCTGAAGCATACCAGCTGGCCTTTGGTGTTCAGCCTTTATCTGCTGACATGTGAGGCATCTACTGACAAAGTCGTCAATCTGCCTCTTCATCCCGCTCCAATAATACTGGCGACGAAGATCATGATACATCTTCGTGCCGCCTGGATGCACCGCAAAACAAGAGCAATGGAACTCCCTGAGGATCTCCTCTCTCAGCTCCGTCGACTGGGGAACCACAACCCTTCCCCTAAACCGAAGACTGTCATCCGAGTGAATGGCCCAGCCCTCGTCACCAGTACCCGTCTGCACTCGGTCCCTGATGGATGATAACTCTGAGTCCTGTCTCTGGGACTCAATCACTCTGCTCAGTAGGGAAGGCGTAGCCACCAAGCTTCCTAAAACACCCTGAGTCCGACCCCGATAATGCAGCCCTAATTGGCCCACGGTCTCAAGCATCCGCCACTCCCGGGAAGCTACACTAGCTAAGACACCCCGTGACTTCCGGCTAAGTGCATCAGCCACCACATTTGCCTTACCAGGGTGGTAATGCAAAGTGAAGTCATAGTCTTCTAGGTACTCCATCCACCTACGCTGCCTCATGTTGAGGTCCCGCTGAGTGAAGATGTACTTCAGACTTTTGTGGTCCGAAAACACCTCAAATTGTTCACCATACAAATAGTGGCGCCAAGCCTTTAAGGCAAAGACAACGGCCGCCAACTCCATATCATGCGTAGGGTAATTCTGCTCGTGATTCTTCAACTGTCGAGAACCATAAGCCACCACTCTCCCGGACTGCATCAAGACACAACCCAGTTCGTCCTTGGAGGCATCGCAATACACCGTGTAGTTTTGTCCCCTCTCTGGAACAATCAAGATAGGAGCTGAAGTGAGCCTCCTCTTTAGTTCTTGGAATGCCTTCTCACACGAATCATTCCACTCGAACTTGACCTCCTTCCGGGTCAATCTAGTCATAGGTGCGGCTAGTCGGGAGAAGTCCTCGATGAACCTCCGGTAATACCCTGCCAATCCCAAGAAACTACGTATCTCGAAGACTGACTTTGGCCTCTCCCAACTCATAACTGCTTCAACTTTCTCCGGGTCAACTGACACCCCCGAAGCTGACACCACGTGTCCCAAGAATTTCACCTCCGTGAGCCAAAATTCACACTTGCTGAACTTGGCGTACAACTGGTGGTCCCTCAAGGTCTGGAGAACAATCCTTAAGTGACCCTCATGCTCCTCCTCTGTCTTGGAGTAGATCAGGATGTCATCAACAAACACTACGACAAACTGATCTAAATAGGGCTGGAACACCCTATGCATGAGATCCATGAATGCCGCCGGGGCATTCGTCAACCCAAATGGCATCACCGTGAACTCGAAATGCCCGTACCGCGTTCTGAACGCCGTCTTAGGGATATCTGCCTCCCTAATTCTCAACTGATGGTAGCCTGTGCGGAGATCTATCTTTGAATAGACCCGCGCTCCCCTCAGCTGATCAAACAGATCATCGATCCTCGGCAAAGGGTACCTATTCTTGATGGTGACCCGGTTCAACTGCCGATAGTCTATACACAATCGAAGGGTCTTATCCTTCTTCTTGGCAAACAGCACCGGAGCGCCCCAAGGTGAGGTACTCGGTCTAATAAAGCCCTTGTCCAATAATTCTTGTAATTGGACCTTGAGTTCTTGCAACTCAGCTGGCACCATCCTATGTGGAGTCATAGAAATGGGCGAAGTACCCGGATGCAACTCAACGCTAAAGTCCACATCCCTATGGGGAGGTAATCCTGGTAACTCGTTCGGAAAAATGTCCTCATACTCGTACACCACCCGAGGTAGACCCAATTCTTGTCTTGCCTCGTCCTCCAGGGTAAGGCTCGCAAGCCAACCCATCAATTGCCCATGCCATCGTGAATCATACACGACTTGAGGCAAAGCATCATACTTTTCCCCCTGAAACTTGAAACAAACACCGTCCGGTGTATAGGCAGTGACCCCCTTCCTGTCACAATCAATAACGACCCGATGCGCCGCCAACCAGTCCATCCCAAGGATGACATCGAATTCCGACATGTCCATAACCCTAAGGTCCACGGTGAGTAGAATCCCCGAGATCTCTAGCTCACAACCCCGACATATCTGATTCACACACACCCTAGCTCCTAGGGGCGAATTCACATATAACGGCTCCTCCAAGGTATCAACCTCTAAGCCCAAATCCCTCACACATGATGCAGAAATGAATGAATGCGATGCATCATAGTCAAATAACACTTTAGCCCATAAGCGAGAAAGTAGAAATGTACCCTGAATGACCGACTGGTCCACTGGCTCAGCCTGAGGTGTAATGGCGTAGACACGCCCCTGGGTCCCCGAAGTCCCGGCCTGCATGCCCTGTCCTCGGCCTCGACCCATGCTTTGGCCCATCTGGCCCGATTGCGGAGTCCCCGCTCGAAAAGTGGTAGGGGCCTGAGTATTGCCCTGGAAATGATACTGGCTTCCCTGGCCCATGGTGGGGTAGGGAGGAACAAGGTGTGTCTGCGACTGTCCCACTGATGACTGGGACTGAGGTGTCCCATAGCTCTGGGATCCTTGCCTCTGCGGACAATCCCGCTTCATATGCCCCGGTTGGTGGCAATGGAAACATGTCTTCTGGCCTGCCTGGTGGGTAGTCCTGAAGTTTCTCCCGCCCTGGGAAAATTGACCTTGGCCTTGGCCTTGATAGCCTCGGCCCTGTCCTTGTTGTCCTTGTGGAGTAGAAGTCCGCTGCTTCTTCCCCGAACTAGAAGAAGAGGATTGGCCCTCCTTCTTCTTATCCTTAGCACCCGCCTCACGGATGCTTCGAGCATCGTCAACCTCCCTCTCAATGGCCATAGCTGTCTCGACCACAGAGTCCAAGTCTTGCAGGCGGAGGCCCACAATCTTTCCCCGGATGGATAGCTTCAACCCATCCTCGAACCTTCTTACCTTGGCCATATCCGTGGCCACGTAATCATCAGCAAATCGGGCTAATTCGGTGAACTTAGCCACATACTCCATCACCGTCATTGACCCTTGCTTCAAATCTAGAAACTCTCAGGCCTTTGCATGTCGAACGGCCGTTGGGAAGTATTTACCCATGAAGAGCTCCTTGAACTCTCCCCATGTCATGGCCTCTAAGTTCTTCGAGGCCGTCACCCAATCCCACCACAATTGGGCTTCTCCTTCTACCTGGAATGCAGCTAGCCTTATCTTAGTAGCGTCTGAGGTGACCTCCATCGCCCCTAAGATCTTGTTGACTTGCCGGAACCAATGGTCGGCCACCATCGGGTCCGCCCCTCCCATGAAGACTGGAGGTTTGTGTGCTTTAAACTGTTGGAGGTTACTCGCGCCTCCATGTCCGGCATTTGCACTAGCTTGTGCAACTGTAGCCGCCATCATGCCCATGGTTTCCGTAAACGCTTGTTGATCGAAGACCGGTGGTGGTTGGTTATTGTTCCGCCCACCGCCTCGACGTCCTCTTCTTCCACTTGCCATCTACACACACGTCAAATGGCAATGGCACACTAACTTAGTATCCCGAGGTAGGGACCAAAGTTAAAACATTTATAATTTTCTCATCGTCTCACTAGTAGAGCGTATGCCTCTGATAGTAGACATTTATTCTTTGAACTTTCCCGTTCATTTGCTTTCTCACTCCCAAGGTTAAGTTTTCTAACCCTAGTGTGTCCATTTTCCATATACAGTCTATCACGCATATAATACACATATCACATATCACATAACATGTAGCAATTTAAGCACAGAACATGTAATGTACAATGTATGCAATGGTCTAGACCCATGCCCCATCAAGCCCTAGGTAAATCGCATACCTAGGCTCTGATACCAAGCTGTGACACCCCAATTTTCCGGGGGTCCTTTATTCACCGTTGATAAACCCATCAACCCGCGGAAATACTCGTGAATGTCACTTAACCCGACACCACGTCACCACATTCCCTTTATCGGGACTTATAATTATATGTGAAAGAATTCCAAGTCTAACTTCTTTTGGTTGGTTGACCCATCCGAGGTCCAATATGCCACCATTGGTATCCTATTATTGTTCATTTATAACATTTAAAGGAAGGAAACAATAGCCCAAGGGTTTGGCAAAAAAAGAAAAAAAAAATTAAAATTTCAGAAAATTTTGGAGGGCGTACCGGTACGCGTACCGGTATGGTATGCCCACTGGACCTCTACGTACCGGTACGCTCTACCTTCTGGCTGTCGCCGTACCGGTACGCGTACCGGTACGGTTCTGCCACTTTTGCCTTTTTCCTTTGTTTTTCACTTCCAATCCATTCAACACACAATCTTTTCCATCCAACACATATTTAATGAAGTTTTTCCCATAAAACATGATGCATATAAATTCTATTACAAACATTTATATGAATTTACATACCAAAACCAAGTTTTTATAATAATTTTACAAAAACTCAAAATAAAGCCACATTCCGGCTTTCTTCAACCTTGGGGCTCGAAATGGGAGCCGTCCGCCGGTGTAAACCCAGCACCTAAAATATTTTTCCCACAAAGGGTGAGCCACGCTCAATAGGGTATCTCCTAATGAGGCTACTCCCCAACCTATATGCATATGAAATGTTCACATGCCACAAAACAACAATTCATAACATCCCAAGCAAAAAAATATATTCAATGATGGAATTTGCAATGCCATGCTATGGAATGAGGTGAGACCCACTCATGCATATCAACCGAGCCCTTCCCGGCTCCTCTACACATGCAAGTGCCAATGTGTACTAATCCGTCATTTATGTTGTACATCAAATGACATTTCATTCTAGGGTCTTTCTTGGGGTGGATATTTATGGACTTACACCAACGGCACCCAACCGACACGGAATTCATGGACTTCCACCAACGGTTCCGCGTACACCGACACACTTTATGGACTCTTATACCAACGGAGTGCGTATCCAATCACCGGGTCTCTCACCCGAGGGATAGTCTAGCCCTTCTTGCTACCTCAACCCTAACAACCGTGCAAACGTGCGACTCGATTAGGTCATCGACCCATCTTACCCGAGCCCACTCGTCATCCACCAAGCGTGGTGAAGACAACCACCATGCACACACACCCACTAAATGTGATGTTCCCGTGCATATGCAATGTGATGCTCCATTGCAACAATATTATCATGTTCAATATGCTATGAGTAACACATGAACATTCTAATCACGTTTTACATATTTCATGGCAAAATTACATCGTAAGCATATAATTTCCATAATTCTCTACAATGTCAATATATTATAACATGTATACATATATCAACATTTTTTTTTTGAATGACACCCAAGCATGTCATCACAAAATCAAGTAATAACACACTTTATTTCTCATGGCATAATATAAGCACATAGCATGCCAACAATTCACATAATCCAAGAATTACATTAGGTCAATTCCATATACCCAATTCTAGAAATTTCATTTAAAAATTTCTAATTACCAATCCAATTAGAATTGATCTTTACCCATTTCAATACCCATTTCAACACATTACCAACAATAGGCAAGAGATATACAATTTATCATCCTACCCATTTCATAAAAACATCCTAGGTTTGGAATAAACCTTAGTAGGAGGGAACCCTACCTCTTGTAGCGTGTAGAATCGTCGTGGGAAGCTCCTAGAACTCAAAGCAAGCTTGAATCCTCCACTTCCAACTTTTCGGCATCCCAACGTTCGGTGAAAGCCGTCGTTTTTGGTACCCACGCGCAGCCCTCGGCGAGGAGAACAACTTTTGTTCTTGGCCCGTGTGGATTTGAGCTCTCAATCTCCGTAGATCGTAGAGAGAAGATGGAGAACCCAAGCCCTTTCCCTCTCTTCCTCTCTCACGTTGATCGGCTGAACAAAATGGGGAGAAAATCTGATTTTCTCCCCTTTAAATACTCTTTAAATACTTGGCCTACAACGCGCCACACGACCCTTATTTCCCGGGTCCGTTTTAACCCCGAAACGATTAAATTTCGCTCCGGTTCAAGTTCAAAATATTTTTATTTTAACTTGCCGTCATTTATTTCCCAAAATTTAAAATTTTATTCAGAATTTCGTTTTTGGGTCTCCCGAGGTCCGACCGCCTCGTAAAACACGAAAAATCCGATTAACTCGGAATTAAATGAAATTTAACAGGCTAACTAGATTTCGCGAGACGAATCCAACGGTGATGTCCGTTTCGTCATCCGAGCTCTAGAAAAATTCAGGTTTACAATAACCTGTACCATAGTGGCAAATTACCTTTTTGCCCTTTTTCGCAAAAGTTCAAATTTTCTCGGGTTTTACAATGTGCCCCCTGGCCAAACACTTAAAGCACTTTATATCTCTATTTCTAGAAGTTTGAGAATCATATTTACCTCGCTCCTTGCTAGCCTCTATGTCTTTGCCTTTGTTGGAAGCTTCAACTTTACCCTTAGAATCTGATTTCTCTTCCTTCTTACTTCAACTAGAATTCGGTTTCCAAGAAGTTGAAGTACCTGAATTCTGTGCAAACCGAGTAGAACCCTTCTGTTGAGTTGCCTCTCAACCTTCATCGCCATGTGTAGCATATCCTCCATCTCCACATAATGTTGTAACTCAACTATATTTCGAATATCTCGGTTCAAACCGTGCAAAAATCGTGCCATGGTCGCCTCTCTGTCCTCCTCTACATTAACCCGGATCATGGCTATCTCCATCTCCTTATAATACTCCTCAACACTCCTGGACTCCTGAGTCAACCCCTGCAACCTCTGAAACAAGTCCCTATAATAATGAGAAGGGACAAACCTCTTCCTCATGATACTCTTCATCTCATCCCAAGTATCAACCGAATGCTCTCTATTCCTCCTCCTATTCATCACTAACTGATCCCACCATACTACCGCATAATCAGTAAACTCCACTGCAGCTAGTTTCACCTTCTTCTCCTCTGAATAGTCATGGCAATCAAACACTAACTCCACTTTCTTTTCCCACTCTAAATAAACCTCCGGATCATTTTTGCCTTGAAAGGCTGGGATTTTCATCTTAATGCTACCCAAATTTCCATCTCTCCGATAAACACCTCTAACACCTCCACGACCACCTCTACCACCTCTACCATGGTCAAACCCAATCAACGTGGCCTGGTCATCAAAGTAATCACCAAGATCCCACTCGTCATCATCGATAATGTTTTGATGACGCCTATTCTGTCTCCTCTCCACCGATTCCTCACGCCTATCATGTCCATCATCTCTTCTTCCCTCATTCGTTCTCAACTCATTAATCGCATTCGCCTGCTCCTCCAACTGATTTCCCATGTCATCAAATCTCGTATTCATACGTTCGAACTGTTGTTGCATAGCCCGAAGTATGAATAGCACATCTGTACCACCCTCCTCAGCTACTCCTTTATCCTTGGAAGTCATGTTTTATAACCTTCAAAACAATGTTAGAAATAGCCTCACAAACACTCCCTCACGTGTTTCACTCGTTTCAATGTCACTCAACCCTCGTGTTTACACTCTTATTGGCTTTTTCTTAAGATAAGCTCACACACTCAGCCTTTTACCACTCAAATGTTTCACCTTTGTCGTTCTTTCGCAAACTACTCAAAACTCAACCAAAAACCAACCGTTCTCACAACGCAAAACAACTTAACAAAATAAGACACAAATATCGAAGGAAGGACCAGAATTAACAATGAAAACAGAGAATAACAACGATAACACGAAAATGAAACAAAGAAACACAATGAAGCAAAGAAAACGAATTCGGCGAAAACTAAGAGAAACAATGATTCGAAAGCAACAAATGGATCAAGAAAGGGGTTAAATCAAATAAGATGACCTATTTTGGGATAACAATGCGTGAATGATCATAATAAGTAACTTTTGATTTTTTTTGTTAAAATCTCAACACAAATCAGCCCTAAAGCAATCTGATTAGCCTCAATTCGATTCTTTCTTTCTTTTCTTTTTTTTTTTCTTCTTCTCTTTTTTTTTTTCTTGATATCAGATCACAAAAGAGGCAACTACGCGTAATTGTGCAGCAGGCTTCACAATCGATTCACTAGCAAATTATGTATTCTACTCCGCCCATATTATGCAACCCTAATTGATATTAAAATTACAGAAAAGAACAACTGAAACTCCAGCAACAAGTCACGCCCCAAATCAAATAGAACAAAAAAAATCGCAATGAACAGTCGCGATGAACAGGAATGATGAGCAGTGCACGAATTTTTTTTTTTTTTTTAAATAGATGCACAAAAACAAAGATAACCAACCTGATTTGAGAAAACAAACCCGAGTGCTCTGATACCAATTGATGCGAACCCTAAAACGAATTCAAGAACCCACGTGCAAATTGATTGAAGACTCTCCAAGAAAGATCACAAATCAGATTAAAAGAACAAAGAACCCTAGACCCAATGTTTGCAAGAAATAAGAACCCAAGGTTAAAAGTTCAAGAGAAAGACGCCACACTCAAAGATTGAGCGATAAGTCGATGAACGCCACAAGAAAGATTAATTCTTAATAAGTTCTTGAAATAGTTCTTGGAAGAACAATAAGGTAGAAACCTCCCAATACTCACAAAAAAATATTATGTCTTGTACAATGCTTTGAACACCTATTTATAGGCTGGTTGTTACAAAGAAAACTTCCTAAAATAGCTTATCCTAATTAAGAAATATCTCTTACTTGCTGGTGAAGAAATATCTCTTACTTGTTGGTAAAGAAATATCTCTTACTTGTTGGTAAAGAAATAGCTCTTACTTTCCTAAACTCTAACTTTCCTAAAAGAGAAAAACACAATCAGCCCTTTAATATGCTGATCACATGCCTAATTAAACAAGAAAAGTCTTTCTTTCCTAAAAGGAATAAATCACACGCCTAAATAGATAAGGAAGGTCTTACAATCAGACCAATTTTAAACATGTCAATTTTAAGCTTAGCCTTTGCCGGAATCTTCTAGAACTTGAATCATGTTGATGGATCTTTGTTGCCCAAGTGGATCATGCTCCATGCTTGAACTTGCACAATTAGCCCATATGTCTTGAATCAGCCCGTTCAATGCTTCGTTCATCCTTTTTGCTCTCGCCCGAGTCATAGGACCTCCATTTATGCTCAATGGATCAGATTGCATTGCATCAAAGGTAGAGCTAGAGCCCTCACCCAATGAGAGTTTCGAGGAGCAAATGGTAAAGTGAGTGGTGGAACGAATGAGGATCGCGCTCAACATCCATCCAGAGACTTGCAAGGGAGGAAAGAAGCAGGATACTACAAACCCCACCAATGGAGATGATAGTGACGAAGGCAACTCCCTCCAATTTGGCACTCTAGGGCCAGTGGTGATGCTCTTAGGTTGTTGTCAACGTTATTCAAGAGTCAGGCACCCCAGGTCGAATCCCTGAAAGGAGATGTCGAAAAAATGGGTATGCCAGGGTCAACATTCTTAGACAAAAATGAAACATCTAGGTGCCAAGAATAGTGTTCTCCCAAGAAAGGTCCAAGCTAGGAAGAACGAATAAATAAAGGGCCGTTCCCCAACAGCCTTAAGGGTTGGCCGTTTAGTAGACCTACGCGGTCCACAATGCAACAATTGAAGCTACTATATATCTTAGCGCACTTGGAGGAAAAACCTTTCAATGGGGTCTTGGTGGATAATGGAGCGGCTGTCAACATTCTTCCTATAACGACTATGAAGAAACTTAGGAGGAAAGAAAAGGACATAGTTCACACTGATCTAACGGTAAGCAAGTTCACAGGAGGAGTCAACAAGACAATGGGAGTCCTACCCGTCGAGTTAGTTGTCAATAGTAAGACCAACATTACATTGTTCTTTGTGGTTGACACAAAGGCGTCCTACAACACTCTTTTTGGTTAGGACTGGATCCATTTGAGTTAGTGTATTCCATCAACTCTCCATCAGTAGCTGGTGCTATGGAGTCTTGGAGATTTTGAGGTGGTGAAAGCAGACCAAATGCCCTTTGTGGCAGATGTTCACATGGTTGATGCTTAGCTCTACGAAGAAGGGATAAGGCCGATAAAGTTTCAAGGCCAAGATAAGTACGGAAAGCCAAGAGAGGTCATGTTTAAAAAGGACTTGAGGTCCAACGAGATTCATCAGATAGAGGAGGAGGTCCTTCAGCCCACTAATGTGCAAAGGTCGAACGGTGTAGAAGAACCTGAAAGCTCGGTTGATGATGGAGCTCGACAACAGTAAACAAAGGAGGCATGTCGTAAGGGCCTACGTCACCAGGATAAGAATTTACTGGCAGAAAAAAGGGTCACTGCACTATTAACATGTGAGGAGGTTCAAGGCCCCTTGCTCGAAGTCAACCTTGGTGGGCTAGGAGAGCATCCACCAACCTTTGTCAACAAGCTGCTAGAGCCAAATTTTCAAGCACAGCTTATACAGTTGCTAAGAGAATATCGCGACTATTTCACCTAGAGTTATGAAAAAATGCCAAGGCTATACCTAACATTGGTAGAACATCAACTACCGTTAAGGGAAGAATACAGGTCGTCGTTAGTAGACCAGCTTGTAGATGTGGCTGCCATGAACGCAATCATGTCATTTATGGATGGCCATGCATCCTACCATCAGATCTTCATTGCAGAGGAGGATCGGCACAAAACTGCCTTTCGATGTCCAGGATCGATTGGGACGTTCGAATGGAGAGTAATACCGTTTGGGCTGAAGAATGCAGGAGCCACATACCAAAGAGCCATGAACACCATCTTCCATGACATGATCAGTAAGATCGTAGAGGTGTACATTGACAACATCATAATCAAGACTCAAGACATGGAAAAGCATCTTAGCGATCTGAAAGTAATCTTTTAAAGGATGCGTGTTCACCAACGAAAGATGAACCCGTTGAAGTGCACCTTTGGGGTCACAGCGGGGAACTTCCTTGGATTCATGGTACATAAGAAGGGGATCAAGGTAGACAACAATAAGGTGAGAGACATTATAGAGGTTGCGCCTCAAAAGATGATGCGAACCCTTAAACGAATTCAAGAACCCACACACAAATTGATTGAATGATACCCAAGAAAGTCCACAAATCAGATTATAAGAACCAAGAACCCTAGACCCAATGTTTTCAAGAAACAAGAACCCAAGATTAAAAGTTCAAGAAAAAGACGCCACACTCAAGGTAGAGCGATAAGTCGATGAACGCCACAAGAAAGATTGATTCTTGATAAGTTCTTGGAAGAACAATAAGGTAGAAAACCTCACAATACTCATAAAAATGATATTCTGTCTTTTACAAGGTCTTATGTGTGTATATAAAGCCCTAAAACACGCCAAAAATAGCCAACAACCTAATTCCTACTTTTTAGCTAAGTTGTCTTAATCCAAATAAGAAAATCGAAATAAATCCTAATATGCTAAGGAGACAAATCCTAATATTTGTCTCCTTATATTTTGACTATCCAAACTCAAATAGGAATAACTAAAGTTGGGCTTAAAACAAGTAATCAGCCCAAAATCCCTAAATAACCTAAATCAGCCCATAAAGCCACTTAATCAGGTTTGTTGGACTTGAATTACATTAAAATAAACTTGAGACCTTTTCCCCTAAAAGCCCACGCACGCCATGGTAGAAAAGCCTCCAAATGCATTCTCCATGCTTGAACTTGCACAATCAGCCCGTTCAATGCTTCCTTCAACATTTTCACTTTCGCTCGAGTCATAGGACCTCCATTTATGCTCAACGGATCAGATTGCATTGCATCAAAAGACCAAGAAGGAGCTTCAGCGCCTGATCGGTCAAGTAAATTTCCTTCGACGATTCATTGCCAATTGTGCAGGAAAAGTGCATGTGTTCTCGCCACTTTAAAGTTAATAGGCGCTGAGGATTTTAGATAGGAAGCGCAGCATCAAGAGGCTTTTTGCTAGATCAAGGAGTATTTGGTGAGCCCACCAGTTCTTATGCCACCCATTAAGGGTAAGCCACTATTATTGTAGTTATCAGCCGCACAAGAATCTATTGGTTGTTTGCTGGCTCAAAATAATAATATAGGCAAAGAGCAAGCCATTTATTATTTAAGTAGAATATTGACTCTAGTCAAGGAACGTTATAAGCCAATCGAGAAACTTTGTTTAGCATTATACTTTACATCACAAAAATTGAGAGTCTATATGATTTTAGTTGTGATGTATGTGGTTGCAAAAATTGATTTAATTAAGTACATGCTAACGAGACCAATTATGAGAAACCGAATCGGTAAATAGGTTTTGGCCTTGATGAAATTTTCACTCCATTACTTGCCATAGTGCACAGTAAAAGGCCAAGCACTAGCCAACTTTTTAGCAGACCACCCTTCCGTTGAAGTAGAGCAAGACACGAGGGAATCGCTCGGTTTGCTGGGAGTACCTATGGTGTCATTAACGCCATGAAAATTAAGATTCGACGGGTCTAGGGCACGTGAGTCTACAGGGACCGGGGTAATAATAGAATCACCCCAAGACTGCAAAACCCTTCTATCATTTAAACTAGAGTTTGAATGCACTAATAACCAAGCCAAATACGAGGCATTAATCATCGAGCTTGAAGTTTTGTTGGGAATGGGAACATCAACGATCGAGATAACCAGGGACTCCCAATTAGTCATTAGCTAGGTCGCAGGCAGTTTCCAATGCAACAGTTGGGATTTGTGACCATTCCACTCCATCGCAATGTCATTGTTGGCAAATTTTGATGATGTGACATTACGAGTGGTCTCAAGAGAGATGAACAACCCGGTTAACAACTTGGCCAGACTGAGCTCAGTTCTAAGGATTCTCCAAGGCATGGATGAGCAACTAGTCAAAGTCAGAGGGATGGACTTTGAAGAGCTAATAATGGAAGTAGAAGAGGAAGATTGGAGATTCAACATCATGCAGTTTCTAAAGTATCCAAGTGGGGATGTATACGTGTCGCTAACTACATACTCATGGATGGGGAACTTTATAAGAAAAGAATGCACAATGACCTATTGGCCGAAAGTCATGAGGGCATATGTGGTGCGCATCAAGCTGGCATCAAGTTGTAATCAGAAGATATGGTTACTATTGGCCAAGCATTCTGAAGGATTACATCGCGTACGCAAGAGGCAAGCATGTTAGCGTCACGGGCCTATCTAGAGGGCGCCAACAATACAAATACATATTGTAATCAAGCCATGGCCATTCAGAGCTTAGGCCATGGATTTGATAGGCAAGTTTTTTTCCCTTCTACAAAGCAACATTCTTTTATCATTTTGGCTACCAACTATTACACAAAGTGGATTGGAGGCCACTCCAATGAGAGTGGTCAATTAGGCTGGCATCATATGAATCATAAAGGAAAACATTGTGCACCAATTTGGGATTCTCCAGCATATAGTGGCTAACCAAGGAACAATCTTTGCAGGTAGTGAAGTTAAGGGATTTGCCAGGTGCATGGTTTTACCATAATCCACTCAACCCTATAATTTACTAACAAGGTGATCAAAAGGATTATCACAAGATGGTAGAAGACAACCCAATGGGATGGAACAACAGACTATCGGAGGCACTGTGGGCATACAGAACGTCCAAATGGTCCAGCACCAGGATCATTCCATTCAATTTAACATATGGGCACAAAACGGTTTTACCTATGGAAATCACCGTGAAGTCATTGCGAGTGGCTTTCCAAAATAGGTTAAGTCCAACTGAATACAATGAGGTCATGGTGATCGAGCTTGAGAATTTGGATGAAGTGCGACTGGGTGCTCTAGATTGCATTAAAGTACAAAAGCTCAAAGCCTTCAGGGCATACAATAAGAGGGTCAGGAATAGGAGCTTTGGCATAGGTAACTTAGTATGTGAAGTAAAGTTGCCTTTGGGACTAAATGATCCAAGGAACTGGAAAGGGTCATTTGAAGTCCTTGAGGTTAATAAAGGTAGTGTTTACCATTTAAGAGATTTGGATGGAGAATGCCATCTTCGATTTATTAACGGGCAGTTCTTGAAGGCTTATAGACCAACGATCTGGGAGGCCGCAAAACGCGAGCAAGACCCACAAGATAAGGGGTCACAATCGGCAGCCAAGAACAGGTCGACGACCAAAAAGGAAATCATTTTACCATTTTAACAGTTGTAAAATGCAACAAGGAAAATGGAAAAGAGCGAACAACAAAGTGAATTTTATTCATAGAAGTTCATACAATTTCAGTGAATATAATTTGCACCATACACAAAAAGTAAAGTGTTGCATAGCCATGACGTCAGGATAGCTTGTTCTGAAGGCTTGTTTTCTTGAGTTTGAATATGACAACTAGTAGTCGTGGAGACAAAGAAAGGAACAGAAGAAAGCTGATGAGTTGCTGGAGCCAGAGTATAGACCTTTGACACGAGCACCCTCTGGTCGGAATCTCCTTGAACATGCCAATTGTCCCTAGCCACACCACTTCCTTTTTTCAGAAGTGATGCTGAGAAAACTCATCCTAAGGTCAATCTGAAGATCAAAGAAATAAGACAGAATGTGGCCGCCAGATGCACCGAAAGCGAGATGTAGTATCTTCTTCCATCTTCAACAAATGCATGTTGTCAATCTATATTACCTTACCCCCAAGAAAAGGATATACAAAATGACCCAAGGATAGAGGCAAAATGAAGTCTCCATCCGAAGGAAGAACGTGAATTAGGTTGGTAAATCCAATTGTGGATGTGAAGGGGAAAATACATAATAAAGGCCATGGTTAAGACCATAGGAGGAAAGAGTTTGGAGGTTAACAAGATTATTGTCCAGCTTTATCCCTTTTGGGTTAGGAGGTTCAGAAAGAACAACAGCCATATTGCGCAAGGAAGAAGGTATTGTGTACTTCAAAACAGCCCAAGTCCTTTAGTATTTATTGGCCATGAAGGAATTGAATACTTTAATGGCATCACCAAAGAAATGAAAAGATAGATATGAATTAAGATAATAAGGGACAAAAGAATCCATTTCATTTTCTCATTTATTATCTTTCTAGGAATTGTACAAGATCAAAAAAATGAACTTCTAGTTTGTACAGTGACCTATTCACGCCCTGTAATTCGGCTGAAGCAGACTCGATAGGGGTCGAGCCTACATCTACAAAGGCCACGACATTCACCACAACAACCTTAAGTTCCTCCAAAAGCCCTTGATGGGACGCAACTTCTTCCAAAAGCGTCATACGTTCAGCCTCGAGCTCGGCGATCTTGCGGTCTATCTTGGCCAACTTCTGAGGAAGAGAGTCAAAGCTACTTTTGATCAAGTGGAGCAGATTTGGATATGTTGATTCAAGTTGACTAGTCACTCTTGTTGGTCATGAATGAAGGTGACACAATCTTATTGCTTTTGATACAACGGCTCCGCTTCCCAAAGAAGGGCCGGAAGTCCATCGGTTAAGCGAGCAAGTGCTTGGCAGCCCTCGTCGAGAAGAAAATGAGTGGCAAATAGGTCTCTAATTGAGTCAAGCCGATCCTCGAAGAGGTTTATCTCATCTACCAAAACAGCAAGGTGGCCAGTTAGAACAGTCATGATGGTCCCACGATGACGTTCAAAATCGTGGTCTAAAATCAGCCTCGATTGTTGGAAGGAGATAGGACTAAAAGAGAGACGAGCTTTCAAGGAAGCTAGGATAGAAGACAAGTCAGCATTACGAGAAGAAAGAGCAACGAAGGAAGTAATAGCGGCCCTAGAAGGGGTCGTGGCCTGGATAGTCTCAGCAGCCTCAACAATGTTTTGACCTGCTGGAGAGGCGGGAGATTCTTGCCTTGTGACTAGACCTTCTTCACTCTCAAGGTCCACAATTTCGACGTCGTCAGCCACATCAGGTGTCATGTTACCAAGAGAAGGCGTAGGTGGAACTAAGTAAACTACGGCCATAGAAGAGGCCATAGAAATTAGGCAGGTGGCTGGGCTGAGGGGCTTAAGATTCCTAAAGATGGCATCTTGGGACGGCCCTACACTGGCGAATGGTTAGTAAAAGAAGGTACCTTCACGCTGACGAATACGGCATGTAAGGGGGCATTGTCTTCAAAATCTAGGTCCTCATCAACTTAAGCATGAGAAACAGATGTGGAAGGAGTTGCAGAAGAACGTCGCTGCTTATCCTTGCAGTGAGGCCATGTTAGAGAAATGGAAATGGGTAAAGAAGCCAGATCCGCAAAGATGGCAGGATTAGGGTCAATTTCCTAAGAAGGAATAACAACAGATGGAGAAATCCTGACTGAGCCGGCTCTAGGAGATGATTGAACTCATGATGGGAAGTTCACATGGTTAAGGACAGTGATCATGTCACGATCAAACTGCAAAAGAATATATCGTTTCCACCAAGTCTTGGCAAGATTTGAAACATCGAATGACTTGGTGAAGGAGGTCATTCGAAAAGAGCGACGAGCAAGAGAGTAGCGACGGTTGACTTCTTGGATGTTTATCTCAGTCACATTCGCCCGATTGACATAATCAACATTGAAAGTGTGAGCAAAAGGATAAGGAATTTGTTGCACTAGCCCAAATTGACAGGCAAACTACTGAGGCATGTAGACTTCGACGCCATAATGAACATTGGCACCATAAGTCGACCCTAGGCAGCAATGTAGGTCTCGAGGGTGAAGATAGGAGAACCAAGCATCCTCATGAGAAGTAATGGGACCAATAGGGGCCTCCCTGGGATTGTAAAGGACCATTCGGGATCCAAACGGGTCGTGAACCATTCAGATTATACAAATAAGAAAAATATTCAGCAAATGACTATTCTGTAAAAGGAGGCGTCATCAACAAGCAGGATAGAAAGCCCTGGGAAATAAGCACGAAGCCATAGCTGAAGTACCCAAAGAGGACTTGAACCCTTTTGCATTTTCGATGCCACCGTCTCCCACATTCAGCGATCGAGGTGAGCAAGCATGATAGGGGCAAGAGCATATGAAGATCCCGCGGCCAAGAAGACGACCAGTGGAATAAACTCCTTGGTCACCTTGTAAGACGAAGTGCAAAAAAAGAACTGATTAAGCCAGTAGACCAAGAATGAGATGTGTTCTTGATTCGACATGGGAGAGCCATCGCGGCCACGACAGGCAGCAAGGAAATAAGAATAGGTAGTGACTGTGCACATCAAGTGGAAATATGTAGCTCGCTTCAATATATGTAAGCAGATCATTATCCTCGGTCCCAAAGGGAGGAAGACCGAGGAGAGTAGAAATATCATACACCGTGGGGCCCATCATGCCAAAATGAAAGTGGAAGGTATTGTTTGCCACGGACTAAACTAAAAGAGCGGCGCTGAGCAACGGCTTGTCGATAGGCATCGTGATAATGCTTAACTCGATGGCATCATAAATACAAAGACGACGCCATAGAGTATCATTGGCTGCTTTAACACGTGCCACCCTCGAAA
This sequence comes from Ilex aquifolium, assembly GCA_951799425.1. Lineage (NCBI taxonomy): Eukaryota > Viridiplantae > Streptophyta > Magnoliopsida > Aquifoliales > Aquifoliaceae > Ilex > Ilex aquifolium. The sequence goes on from OX637393.1 coordinate 23,444,876, forward strand.
TTCAATCAGGGGAAAGAGCTTTCCATGCACAAACCGGGTTGCTACTGAGCTAGTTTGTCCATTGGAGAGATTCTTTGAAGTTAAAAGGTAGGGAGAGTCAGGGTAAATGCGCCGAACTTCATCTAGATGCATCTCTTTGAATGTTAGCCCAAGGGTCGTCTTTGATGTTAAAGAGGAATTAGAAAGCGAATTGAAAGTACGAGGGGTGTATTGAATAATTTGCACTCATAAAAGAGCCGCTTCAAGACCAATTGCACGAGAGGTCTCCATTGTTGAAGAAGAAGGAAGAAAGTCAGAATAATGACAAAACACTAGGTCTAGAAACAAATTATATAGGAGCAGAGAGCGTGCCAAAATGATGATTAAGAAGATATGAACGGATCGCGTGCCATTCGTTTTTTGTAGATCTGAAAAGACTAAGGATAGACCGAAGGACTACACGTGGAACATTAGCCGCAATCCTCGAGCTTCATGGCCAATGGCCATATGACAGCTAAGCAAGGCCTGTGTAGCGGCAAAGGTTTAAATTCAAAGGAGCCAAAATGACCTCCCGAATGTGGAGTATTCAGCGGCATCATTTTCGGGGGAGGGGGCAATGTTTACACCCAAAAATAACAAGATCCGAGGATGACACATAGAAGGAATCTGACGGCCACAAGGGAGACTATGAAAGTCCACAATTGACAGGACGATTAGAGGAATAGGACTCTTAGAATCCCGAAAAACAAAGAAACATGACATCATGAGCCGCCTATTGCAAACAGTTCAACACACACTCACATATCTCAAGGGACAAGGCCATGATCGCAAGTAGTGGCCGAAAAAAATGGATCACCGGTTGAGAGTCATCTCTATAAATAGCAAAGGCTAGGCTACCGAGAAGAGATCCCACGATCAATCACAAATATTCTTTACAAAGTCAGCCTATCTGTTTACTTGTTTCTTGTTTCTTGTTTCCGAGTAATCTTTACTTTTCTTGTAATACATCACTTCGGTGATGTTTTATTGTTTTTAGTTAATGCTAAGTCCAGTATTCAATTCGTCTTCCAGATTCGAATTTAATTTACTTGTTACTTTACATTCTTGTTATTTACTTTCAATAGTATTCACACGTCTTTAACTGGTGAAATTATTTAAAGTCCTTGAAGCTCCAATGCATAAAAAAAAAAAACTTAAAGGTAACATTACGCCTCTCTACAGTCCCCTGAACAATCACCATTTTAGAGCTCCACGTCAGTTCAAGTAAGTAAGATCGTACGTGTTTGAATTTTAAGTCCACCTGAACTTTAACATGCTCAGAATCCAAAAATACGTCAAATAAAAACAAAAAATAATTTTACTATAACTTTAAGTGAACTGAGATGCTGAAAAAATAACAAATTTAATATTTAGCTACGTTTTCCCAGTCTTAAGCTTCAAGACATGTTAACCGCTTGAGCAGGCGAACAGGACACTTCAAAACCGTTAGTTTAGCCAAGCCCGAAAAAACCGGAAGTTTAGAGACAGAAACTACCCTTTCACAGTTCTTGCGTTAATGTCTAAGCTTCACGACATGTTGACCACTTGAGCAGACGAATGGGACATTTCAAAACCGTTAGTTTAGCCAAGCCAAACAAGTTTAGAGAGAAACTACCCTTTCACAGTACTTGTGTTTAACGCAGTACACTGATGAAATCTTAGAGCAGACCAGGCTTGGCCTCCAGCCTCAGTCCAATGGGGGGCGGGGCCGGTTACAGCAGAAGTGAAAGTAACTCCAGGAAAAGAGGCCAACTTGGTAAAATACTTGCACCATGACATGGACCAGAAATTCATATCCACTCTTCAGCTAAGGGATATTTTATCATAACCACTACTTTAATAAAAATTTATGTATGTACTTACAAAAATTCATATAGATACAGGTTAGATTATAATGAATTGAATATTCATAAATCCCAATCCAAATGCATTAAATATGATATAACATAATCGAATTTGAGATTGGACAGACGCTCAAAGAAATAATCCACATTTAACCAAACAAATTCAAATTCAAATCGAATTAAAATCCAATCCATTAACAGACCTAACTTAAGCCGTAGTCGAGCAAAAAAGGCAAAATTGGAAAGGGGGTCATGCTATGAAGTGGAGCAGAAATCCATGTCCACTCATTAAGGGTTATACGAGCCAATTTTCAAAGGGAGTTCCATTGATGATAGATAACATAGCATGGTAAGTTAAATCAAAATTAATAAGTTGATACTTGTTATATTAAAAGAAGCAAAAATCGTGTTCAGAAATATGTAAGATGCACAAAACAATCAAGTGAAGGTAACAATTACACAAAAGAGCCGCTGAAGAGAGCTAACTACACCCAGAGTAACTATCCTGTTGTAATGTCCTCCCAAAAAACCTATCGAGTTGTATTTCGGAAGTTGTTGTCCAAAAAACACAACCATATGTGGAGATTAAGATGCTGCATCAAACATACAATAGCGAACTTGAGGGGGCTAAGAAGAGTAGAATATATGCAGTATCATCTAGCTCTCCCAGAGTAACTAACTATCCTGTTGTAATGTCCCCCAAAAAAAACTATCCAGCTGTATGTTGGAAGCTGTTATCAAAAAAACACAACCATATGTGGCATCAAACATACAATAGCGAACTCAAGGGGCTAAGAAGAGTAGAATAAATATGCAGTATTGTCTTAGAAACATTGCTGCAGCGACCTCTGCCATTACCACGTTATTGCTTCAGCTTTTTGTTGATGTCGTAAAGCACACACGCATCTGCGGCTGTCTTCATCTGCAAGCATAAAGTTAATTCACGAGCGCTGTCACAATCAGTTCTAGAGAACAAATTAGCCACCTGGATAACAAACTTAAACGGAATATTATGTGAGCTAAATTTAAAGATGGTGTATCTGGTCTCTCCATTTCTCAAATTTTGCATTTGGAGATAATTTGAGGTAAAGTAACTACACAAGTGAGTGAGGGAATAACCAGAAAAATAAAAACGAGTCCAATGGTAACAATCGCAACAAAAATTCCGTCTGGTGCAGGCTTGTGGCCTGTTCCTAGTATCGACTCTATCACATTAACGGAGCACCACACTTTGTTTCATAACAGTGTTAGTATGGATGGGGTTCTGGTGTGACTTAATAGGTTGACACTTGGCACAGAAGGCACTGTCTGTCACATTCTTTCAACTATATGAAATCTTGTCGCCGCCCACGTCCTCTCAGTCTCTCCTAATGCACTATGATAGCATGCATGGGCATCTTTGCTTGTGCCACATATTTGATCACTCTGGGCCTAGGTTAAGAGAGAAAACAAAGGCAAGGGGAAAATACAAGTAATTGCTTGAAAAGCTGGACTAAACATCTACTGTTTAACAGTTTTAAAAGATGCCCATTATGTGGATATATTCCCCGCCTGCAACAGGCTGTTACTCACCTGTATTGGTTCATAATGGCCAATGCGGACGATAACATGACAATCCTTGAGAAACAAAACCATCCCTGAGCCAAGAATCAAAATATCGTTTCAAAACGGTCAAAACATCAAAAACGTTTCCGTTTCCAAGGAGACCGAAATGAATCAGTGATAGAATCAAAATTTTAATACTTTGAGGTGTTCCATAATATTTCGAAATGTTTTTGTTATATTTCAATGCATTTACATAATTATTTCGGAATGTTTCAAGATATTTTGGTATATTTCGACCAATATTTTAAAAAAATAATTCTTAATTTTTTTTCATTCTGCTTTCGAAATAGGTCGAAACGTCTCCGTTTCCTAGGTGACCGAAACAATATACCGAAACGAAATTTTGATCCTTGCCCTGAGCAATACATTTATAAAAAATCGAACAGTTCATAACTAAAACCGCATGAGAATCATAACAATTATCCTGAATCCGTTACTATTAATGACAACATGCCACAAACAATCATGCTAGAGATTCTCCACAACCACCTCCCAATCAAGGCAACATTAATGGCAATAATGTTGCACACAGTCAACTAATCAAAAGATTCTTTTTTCCATTCCCCCACTACCCTCCCACAAGAAATCCTTCATCATCCTCTCAATTCTATTTGGCACTCTCAATGACATCTTAAAAAGAGACATGCCGAGAATGCTTGGAAGCACTCACTACACTAAGGTTAATCTTTCCCCTTTTGACAACATTGTGTTCTTTACTCATCCAATTTCTTACTAATTTTCCAATCACCGCATCCTAAAACCTATCCATCCTAGGATTCCCACCTAAAGAAAGATCAATCCATATTTCAAAAGAACAACCCAATGCACCTCATTTCTTTCAAGCCTTTTCTGCGATGCATTAATACCAACAATAGAGGCCTTACTCATTAACCTTCAAACCCAAATCAATTCAAAATTTCCACAATTGAATGCACATTAAAAACTTTCAGCTTATCTCTAGATAAAAACACTATCTTATTGTCAGCAAATTGTAAATAAGTTACACAGATTCCATCCCATTCTATCATGAGACCCTCAATAATATCCACTTCCTTAGCTCTCTCCATCAATCTACTCAACACATCAACCGTTAATGTAAACAAAAAAAGAGAGATACAATCAACCTTGCCTTAAATCCCTAGGAGCATTAAACCATTTTTCTGGTTAGGAGTTATTGAAAAGTTCACTGAAGTCAGCGCAACCAAGAATTCTTAATGTGCAGAGAGCACCACCTGCCTATGCTCGGAAACACCACCTTCCATTCATTGAAAACTAGAAACCTATCCAATCAATTACAGATCAAAATTTCCAAAAATTTAGACAAAGTAAATCTAACATTTAACAAGGGTGGATCAAATAACACATTCTCGAATAATAGAATCAAAATCTTTCATACTTTGACCCTGCTCCCGTTAAGCTTTTCTAAGACAAACCTAGTAACATTCTAAACATCAGCTAGTAAAACACAGACAAAATGAACTCGCAAGTTCCTCCCAAAAAATCGCTAGCCCTAGCCTTATTTGGGCCACAAATACTGGACGACCACCATGCACTATCATTAGATCTATGAGACTATTCCAACAACCACGTTCAATCCCGTGCTCTTTAATCCCAAACAGTTACAACGACCTCAGACTTGCCATTAGAAAGTTAAAAAAACCCCTCTTTATACTTACTTCTCATACATTCTGGGTTAATATTCTGGCAATTGCTTCTAAGTAAGTAGCCAGAAATATTACAATATCCAAATATGCTCTATCCAAAAGCTTCCATAACACTACCTCTCTTAAGTGCATAATTTCTCTAAAATCCCAACCCCCATATTTTCACCAAAACACACCTCCTAATCTCTTGAAACACATTTCAACCTCATAACTAATACCCGATTGAAGGTTTGTTAACACTCTTATCCCCTTTCTCTTCATTTCAAATGCCAGTTGAAGGTTCCTTAACGCTCTTATCCCCTTTCTCTTACTTTCGCCTTTATAGTTTTCCTACTCTCTCCTAGCCATCATATGGCAAAGGCGTCTTTTCTTCTTCCTCTATTCTTTATCTTCACGAGAGACATTCATCCTAAGAAAGTACCTTTTCAACTTTGTCCAACTATCTAAATCAAACTTATAAATCATTTTGCTTCAGCTCATCCAACCATCTCATATCTACCCCATCATCATGTAATCAAACACATGTTCCCCTTAAAATTATGGCTCGTACCTGTAAACCATCCCTAGACCTGAATTGATCAAGAGTTCCCATTTATCAAATCAAGAATGGAACAGTAAGCAGTAAAGAATTGAAAATTACATGCAGTAGCTTAGAAATTACCTCAAAACTAGAGGAAACAGTTTCTCAAATTATCAACAAGACAAGGTGCAGAAGAAGTCCCACATTTTGAATCTAGAATAGGATCAATCCCACCTCACACCAACCACAACCCACAATTTCATCAGTAATTCATTCACTGAAAGATGCTTCCGTGGTATAGAGTCGCGGTATCGGCTAACGACTTGTAGAACACTTAAGATTTGGACAAAACACACAAAAAAGCTAGATAGAAGAAGTTGAACGTGATAAGAAATTCAAGTTATATCATGGCGTCGCGGAAAAGTTTTGGTGGGTGACGATAATTCAAACTACTCTGGGTTGACTTGAAGATGTCTTGGATGACTCAGTCGTGTCACATGACTATAGTGATATACAAAGAATGGGGATCGATGTTGCAATGGAAGGTGCCGAGTTAGATACAAATAGCTTGATTCGTATTGGTACCGGACCATAATTTAAACCATGGATCCTTCTCAGAATATAAAGAATTTCTTGACTTAAACTTATGACATACACATTCCTGAAGATTTTGCTCGAAGCATTCCTTTTCAACATAATGGCTTTCCTTAATCACCTCCCCCTCAATCTCTATAGTCAACGTTCCCTATGAACTAACATTAATCACTAGATTTCCAACCTCTTCACGAGAAGCAATCAAAATCATCATTTTTGCAAAACCTATAATTTTTAGATCGAAAAAATCCCCTACATCACCCATTAGTTCAGCCACTTTTGAATCGTTTCAAAACTCTAGATATCTTCAGAAAAACATTCCTTATTCAACCACATACTCAATCAACTAAGTGATGAAATTGGGGATTGGAGGCTATGCCAAAACCTAGATGGCACATACGATCATCTCAGGATCTAACTAATCTAGATGACGCAATGAAGATGGGATTTACATTCATCCTTCGATGTTTTAAAATATCTGATATCCTTTTCTTGGAGCAACCAAACAAGCTCAAACACTGGTTTTATTCACACTGCTAACGGACTGAGCCCCTTATGTATTAGAACAACACTAGTATCAATAAAGCACCTTCTCTGAGCATCAATGCCAGACCGACTTCAATGCCCCATGAGCCCATTTTCACCTCAACGCCCCATGAACACTTAGAATTTTGATCCACCTTTACCTCAAAAAGTTGCTACTCAATTTTCACAGTTGAGACATCTTCTTTAGATAAAGCTACCCTCGCATTAACAGTAAAAGGAGAGCAATTAAACCTATAGCAATATTTTTTCTTCCAAATATGAAAATGCTAATTTGTTGCTTGTAAAAAGCAACGGACATTTTGTATGACAAGTTGTTAAAGTTGCACAAACAAGCAGACTTTTTGAAGATAGGTGACAAAAACAACGCTGTTTTATTTTTAAAAAAATTGTTGAGCCATATCTGATATTATAACTGAAAAACAAGCCAGATTAATCGTTACGATACAGTATAATGCACCATCAATCACAAAAAATCTACATTTGTAGGATTATAGAGTTGAAATGTACATGCATTCAGTTGCAAGAGGGATCTAAATGAAAAAAATTCACACCTCTGATTTCTATAGCATTACAAAACATTTGTCCGCATTACACTATTATCCTTACCATTACGGTGGTCGTTGTTAAAACAATGGCTGAAAACGGCTGGTACAGAGATTTGTGACACCTGATTCTGATAGAACAGATTTCTTGGTAACACGAAAACATACAATTTGCGCATCTCACTTTTGTCTTTTATAAAACTCATTATCCAATTTGTCTGATGATGAAAAATGGACAATTAAGAAATTTTTAGAAAAAATGGCCCTGTCTTTAGTTCATTAGAAAAAGAGGAGTAAGAAGAGAGATGTGGGGCAATCTGTTAAGAAAGTTAAAGGATCCCAAGAGCTCAAAAATTTGTATTTAGGAATTAATTATGAGGGAAGAGGTTGTAAAAGGGATGAAGAGGGTGTAGGCTGAGGCAGAGCCAAAAGTTTGGCGTTGTGGGGGCAAAGAGTTTAACAGCAATAATAATATGCATATACTTAATTCACTGACTTAATCTAGAGACTTATGACATTAGTACCGTTGATTTAGAAAAATAGACTGCATTCAATGTTGAGACCCCATGTTTATTCAATGATAACAATCCATTAAATTCTCAAATTATGTCCCAAATATCACTTTTAACAATAGTAAGCTTAAAATTTTTGAACTAATAATAAAAAGAGGTGACCCAGTGGATTCTCGCTACTACAAAATCTAGTAACGATCAAACATATGCAATCTTACCTCACCCGTAAAAAGATATTTTTACGACTTGTATTATTATCACATCGGTCATAATAGAATCACCTTATACTTTCAACTGTCACTGACTTAATTTTCATATTACAAAAAATAAAGGACGAATTGCACTTTGCACCCTAAAAGATTTCAAGATTTTCACTTTGCACCATCAAAAATTAAATTTTCCACATTGCACCGTCAATGTATCAAAAGTGTTGAGCAATGTGACACTTCTGTTAGCTTTTCGTTAGTTTTTTCGTTAGTATCAATGGGTTGGCTTTTGACGAAAAAAAAAAAACGAAAGCTCACAAAAAGGCCATATTACAACACTTTTGATACATTGAGGATTCAATGTGAGAAATTTAATCTAAGGCTGCAAAGTGGAAATTTTGAAATTTTTCAGGGTCCAAAGTGCGAAAAGCCCAAAAATAAATTAGCAATGTGTGAGACACAGAGGGGAAAAAAATAGAGAGAACGAAGGGTTTTTAGATGATTTCTTGAACACATGTTGAGGGTTCAATGAACTAAATATTATTTTCGTTCACTTAATTAAGAGTAAAACTATAATTAATTTATATATATATAATCATTTAGCAAATTAAAATGAATGAATTTTTTTTTTGTGGGGGTGAGGCAATTGTAACTTTGCCACTGGGTGTAAGATGTTTACAATTGAAGATAATTGGATAGAAAATTAGGGGCATGGGGTCCAGAAAAAAAAAAAAAAAAAAGGAGTCCCATTAGAGAGATGATTTTACGGGAGAATCCCGATGTAGTCATTTTGCAAGAAACAAAGGGGTGTGTGGAAAGAAGACTTGTGAAGAGTGTATGGGGTTCTTGGTTTATTAATTGGGGTAAAAAGCCTTCTGTTGGAAATTTAGGAGCTATAATTGTTATGTGGGATGAGAGAACTACTTACATGGAGGAGTCAATTGAAGGAGAATTCACTCTGTCAGTTAAATTGACAGTTAGAGATGGTGTAATGGTGTTAACTGGTGTGTATGGACCTGATTGCCCTAGTGAGAGAAAACAATTGTGAGAAGAATTGGCGAGATTGTATGGATTGTGTAGTCCTAGATAGTGTTTGGGGAGATTTTAATGTGATAAGATATCCGTCGGAGAAATTAGGTGGGGGAAGGATGACGAGGAGTATGAGGGACTTTAATCTTTTCATTACGGAAACTCATTTGAAAGATCTTTTTTAGATCTTTCCCTCGGTCCAGCCTTAGTGAGAACCGGTAAGTAATAGATTGGATAGGTTTTTGTTTTCGATTGAATGGGAGGAGAATTTTATGGGAGTATCGAGGGTGGTTTTGGATCATTGTCCAATTATCCTGAATACATCTTCTGTGAAATGGGGTCCATGTCCTTTCAGGTTTGAGAATATGTGGCTAGAGCATCATACATTTAGAGGCCAACTTAAGCAATGGTGGGAAGAAGAAAATTTTCATGTTTGGGAAGATCATGAAAAAGTCCGATTTTGTAAAGCAGAAGGTCAAGATATGGAAAAAAAAGGTTTTGAGGGATATTAGGGTTCCTAATTATGAAAAGATTGGAAGCAATGGCTAAGTTGGAAGAGAATAGGGCATTGGATGATGGCATGAGAATTGAAAGATGGGATTAAGGAATAAATTTGAGGTGGCTATTTTTAAGGAGGAAATAAGTTGGAGACAAAAGGTAAAAGTGAAATGGCTAAAAGAAGGTGATTGCAACTCAAAATTATTTCATAAAGTGGCAAATGAACGAAGGAAAAAGAAATTCATTGACAAGTCAGAGTTAGATAGTGGTGAAATAAGTGAAGAGGAAGGAAGAATTGAGGAGATTAGTGAGTTCTCTACAAATTTAGATTCATCTCATAATCGTCCAAGGCCAAGATTGGAAGGTTTGGATTGGAGTCATATTGATAGTATGAAAGCAAGTTGGTTGCAAATATAATTTGAAGAGGAGGAAGTTAGAAGGACTATTTTTTAGTATTATAGGGGTATGGCACCGGGGACAAATGGTTTCACTTTGGCTCTTTACCAAGATTGTCAAGAAGTCATGAGGATTTGATGAATGTGTTCTCAGAATTGCTTCATACTAGTGTGGTTCATGTGAGTACTAAAAAGAAAAAAAAAACTTTGATAATGAAGCACTTCAGGTCGATTAGTTTGGTATCTAGTCTTTACAAGATTATTGCAAAAGTGTTGTCAATGAGAGTGAAGGAGATTCTTGATGATTCGGTTACAATCAATCAGGGTGTTTTTGTTAGAGAAGAAAGATATTGGATGTTGCTCTTGTGGCTAATGAAATGGTTGAGGATTATAGATCTAGAGAGAAAGAGGGAACTGTTTTCAAAATTGATTTTGAGAAGGCTTATAATCATGTGGAGTGGCATTTTTTGGACTGGGTTGGAGATGAAAAGTTTTGGAGGTAAGTGGAGAAAATTGACTAGTGGGTGCTTGCAATCTACGAAATTTTCAGTTATGCTTAATGAGAAACCAAGAGGGAGATTTAAAGCTTCTAGGGGGCTTAGACAAGGTGATCATACATATGTCACCTTTTCTTTTCACTTTAGTGGCTGATGGATTGAGCAGATTAGTTATGAGAGCCGAGGGATGCAATCACTTTAGTGGCTGCAATGGTATGCTGCAGTGATAGTGAAAGTATTAATCGTTTGTTCTTCCATTGCCCTATTGCTTTATATTTGTGGAACAAGTTATTTTCATTGGCAGGTTTGAGTCGGGTAACTCCTTGGTCTTTCTCTACTCGGTTTGTGGAGGATTTTAAAGGATTTAGACACCAACCTAAAGGAGTTACACATTGGAATTGTGTGATCCTTGCTACGATTTAGGTTATTTGGTTGGAGAGAGCTAATGGTCTGTTGAACCGTATTTTTTTCTTGGCTTCATTTTGGGCCTCGGTCATTAAAGACTTTGAAGGAATTCCACTTTTTCATATTTTGGCGAAATGGAGGGTTGTTTGCGATTTATTTTTTTGGACACCATACATGAGTTGTGCTTGAATTTTTGTTTGGGTTACCTTTTTTTTTTTTTTTTTGTCATTTGAGGGTTGAATTCCTTGTCCAACTTCTCTTCCTTTGATGTACTTTTTCGTATTATTATGAATATAATAATGGTTTCTCATCAAAAAAAAAAAACTCATTATCTAATTTTAAGTCCATACCTACTTCAAACATCTAAAGATAAGCCTGTAAGTAGTAAGATACTCTCTTCAAAAAACCTATCGAGGTTTTCCTACTAACCTTGCTGACTCCTACAATCCACACCCACCTCTCTCCCTCCTCCATCAAGCACAAAATAAATGGTGACCTTCAAATCAGGGTTATAAGAACCGAACCGAACCGGTTGGTCCAACTGGTAAACAGTCCGGTTTGCTAATTAGATCGGCTGTGCAACAAAATCGTCTTTAAACCGGAAAACCGGTGAACCGGACAATTTTGTCAAAAAGGACGGTTCGAATTCTAAATGATAAAAAAAAAAATCCTTCTTTTGGACAATTTTACCCTAAATCTTGTCTTCTCCTTTGTAATATCCACCAGCCACTCGAATAGGCGATTGCCTTCCCTTTTCCTTCCTTCATAATAGCTCAGTCGATTGCCTTTGTTCAGCCACTCGAACAGACAACAAGCTTTTTCCCAGAGCTCAGTCAGTCGCCGTTGTGCGTGGTCTCATCTCTTCTCTCTCTCTCTCACACACACCCCCCCCCCCCTCTACTGTCTGCGAAACAGACACACACACAGTCAACTTATAGCCTTGTACAACTTGCATATTTTTTTTTTTGTCACTGATTTGAAATTCAAGAAAGTAGTAAAATATTCAAATCAAAAAATCAATAAAATAAAGAACATTTGTCTCGAGAAGGGAAAAAGGCAGAGATTTGATACTAGCCGACCCCTTGTCTTGTCTCTTCCTCAATTATACAACTGAAATAATTAATGTCTTCTATTTTTGTTACTCTTTTTATTACTATACTCTTTTTTTTTTGTAAGATTATGTGTCAATGGTGTTAATTTTATGGTAAATTATATGCATTGTGGATATGCTTCATATTTTTTTAACTAAATTATTATGTTTTATAAATTTTTTATTTTTTTATTAGATGACCGGTTCGACTAGTTGACCCAAGGTTGAACCAGTGAACCATTGACCCAGTCCCTCTGTCGGTTCCATGTCCGATCCGATTCTGATAACACTGTTTCAAATAGTTCCAAAACATTTTAGCAAAAACAATTTTTGCAAATTAGCTAAAGTAAGCATCACGGAAACAACCTCAATCTCTTGACATACAGGGGTAGGTTCATACAACTAACCCTGCACAAACCCTATAGTGAAAGGAGCCTCGTGCACTGAACTGCTCTTTTTAACTAAAGTAAGCATGAGCAGCATATACATGCAAATTACATATGAGTTGAAGAAGTGTTATGAGTAGAAGGGAGGAAAGGATGTTCAAATTGAGAGCTATAGGACGTTCAGTATAGCAAGTGGAGGATTATATTGTTCGAGAAACTTGATGAATGAAAAAATTCATTATGTAGAATGGTGTAAAAAGGCCTTGCTTGTTACCTGGATAACATTGATAGTTTGCTTGATTGCCCACCCAAACAGAAGTAAAGCAACTAGAGTAAAATGAACTAAGCTTTGTTTTGCAGCATTCACTAAAACCTAAAAAGCAAAGTATAGATAGATCAAAATAATATCGATTAATCCTCTCAACATTTAGTGAGAAAAATTAGCATTATGGACAAAATGAAAAGCTTACATCAGTCATATTTTCAGCCTGGTTTTTTGCAAGAAGAAATAGAGTTATGTACAGAACCTGCATTACCAAAACACTCAAAACTCCAATGAGTAATAGAATTCATGTTAATTAAACCTCCGAACTAGGAAAGAACACCAAAGAGACATTCACCTCGCACGCTACACAACAATAGCCCATAAATATTCGGTTTCCATAGTATGCCTTGAATAGCCAACTAGTGCTGTCTTTTACATCTTTATGACTAGCTTTGCCTACCAAGAAAGTACTGCGATGAAAAAGTGGTGAAAATATTTGAGAAATTAAAGATCCATAGGAAGTCTAGATGAAGCCGAACTCAGAAACTACAAGTGCAGATTCCACCTGCTTTTCTAATCAAGAATATTAAGGTTTAATATTTCATAGAAAGATATATTTTTGGTGAGTTAAATACCTATACATTTGCAACCAGTGGCTGGCAATATCCAAAGCCAGCAATGACAAGAAAACCAAGCCAGGCCTGCAAACATAAGGCAGAAAAAATTATTTTACAGGGCTTAAAAATTCCTGAGAAATTACTGCCATAATAGCTCAAAGCAAATTCTACCTATAAACTTGGGAGAGAATTACCAGTAGACAAGCAGTGCTAATCCTGGGAGACATAGCGAAGTAAGAATAAATGAAGAATTCAGAATCCATGTGGATTACTACAATAAAGACTCACATAAAATGGGAGGAAAAATAAGGGAATGCAAGTTTAATAGATAATCACCTATCTGTCACCATGTCCAGAACAGCTCCGAAGGTTGAAACTGAACCAAGAAACGGAAATTGATGAATCAAAAATGTTTAACCAATACTCTCTATCCTAAAATCACTGTACTGAATCATACATACACATACGACCAAACATGATATTGTAATGTAATTATGTAAGACATGCTTATCAAAAAAGGCAGACAAAGAATTTATACAAGACTCACCAGATACCCTGTCTGATCAAGTCTTGATCTGATTTGAGTCATATATGTGCCCAATCTAGTTTAGCACTAATAATTTTGAACTCCTGAAGCTGTCATGCCAATACTGTACTATAATGGCTTTGGCTATTTGTTTTCTTCCGGTAGGCCTACAATGGTCTACGGTATTGAACTTTCAGAGTTCACCGAGGGATCCCAGAAGAAAAAAATTCCAAGATATCATTTTAAATTTGTCTGGATGAAAAAAAACTTCAGAGGTAACCTATTTTGGAGTCCTAGTCGCCAAGTAGAGAAACTGAGCAGCTTATAGATATCAACATATACTTCTAGAACAAAATACCAACACTTGTTTCTTTACGTTTTCCCTCACAAACCCTAATTACGTAGCCCTATACATTTCCCCACCATTGGATAATTAACACCCAAACCAGATGCAAACTATGTATAAATCTGCACAGAGAAATAAATGTGTATTTTTGTGATTTGATCAAAAATATCTTGTCAAGGGGTATTTTTGTCATTTTTTTTAAGTCTAATCTGCCTAGCTGAGCTCGCGTGAGGAATACTTGGGTCTGGGTTTTTTTATATCGAAGGTAATGTCTCAGGGATGTCTGGAATGTTTGGAGATTGTGTAGATTCTGAAGGGTTCGTGTGCAAAGTATCCTAATGGCTTCCTTTAGAAGCTTTGCAGTTAATACAAGGAGTCCACTAAATAGTACCAACTGAAAATAAAATTGGGAAGCTAAAAGCATAAAATGAAGAAAACGAAATTTAGAAGTCCAAGCATCAAAGTTCTTCACCCACTTAAACCCAATGATCCTTAATCAAAAAGAGCAGAATTCCTTCAGACTCTTTTGTCGTACAAGACCAAAGATATGTCATCACTGAAATTTCATCCCACAAATCTTCCAAAGGAGTCAGCCCCTCATCAAAAATCCTCTTCTTTATTTCCAACAATTTTATCCAAATAAATGCCAAGTCTGCACATCCCCATAAAATCTTAGTTGTGTTACTTGTACCAAAACCCTCAAAATCAATGACAAAGATCGATAATCTCTAGGAGTCACCCAAGGGAACTCAATTGTAGCCAAAAACCCACTCCACAATTTAGTACAAAGAAACAATGTAACAATAAATGGTGCATACTTTCCCCCCAATTCTAACAAATGTTGCATATGTGAAAGTAAATCTTTGGAGCAAATCCTTAGAATTAAGTGTCTTATGTGAAAGTAAACCACACAAATAGTTGAACCTTTAATTGGGTCTTTCCATATCATATTTGAAGTTTGGAGAATTAGAAACTAGGCTTATCAATCAGGGATTCAAAAAAAATATAACAACAGAAATCCCCAGATGAAGAAATGGTCCAAATTCATTGATCCAAAGAAGAACGATTCAACGCATGATTATCAAGAATACTCAAAGGAGAAGACATGTCAACAACTTCTATATCATTCAAATCCTAAATAAATCAAAGTTTCAGCAAATCGGGGATGAAGAAGATGAAATCATACAAGCAATAGTTGAATTAGGAGTTCTAGACAAACGATATTAAGGAGGGAATATGGATAACAAAAGGCAATTCATCCCCCAAGAATTCAAACCGAGCCAATTCCCAAAGCCTTTCAAGTCTCATCAACCTAGCTTTCTTAATATTAATTAGCTCACCATAAGACAAATAGTAGATGTCATCTCTAGCACATTTCTGCATCACTGGTGTAATACAGGTAACAATTGTTTTCAGCAACATTTTGAATTCTCTTTCAAAAAAACTAAAGATATCAAAATTATGCTTCTCAGTGTACACAACACATTGGGAGAGAGAGAGAGACAGAGAGAGCACTCCAAGCAAAGGATTAGTGACAAAAAATGAGCTGCATAAATTATTTGATGTTGGACGGGAAGAAGAAGTCAGAGAATAGAAAAAAAGAGAAGTGGAGGTCTACCTCATCCTTGCAAGGAACCGGACAAGAAATACACAAATCTCCGCACGAAAAAATCCATTCATAATCATAATCTCTCTCTACTGAAAATAGTAGGGATACATCAGTATTTATAGGTTAAATCTCCTACTAAAACAAAAATTATTTTCCTACTAAAATTCTAAAATAGTTTCATAATCAAACTCTTAAATTAAACTCCTACTAAAACTCTATAATAAGTCACTATTAAAACTCTCACCAATACTCTTAGTCAAACAAATATTCCCTAACTAATATAATAATACTAAAATAACTAATAAATTCCTATTCTTCAATTTAAGATTTATTCAATCCATTTTCAATCTTTATCAATTCTCTCCAGTTAAAAAAACTCTTCACTGAAGAGTCATAAGGGCAGAAGGACTCCAAGGAAATAGAAGAAGCTTGCATTCCAAGGAAATAGAAGAAGCTTGCGTTCCAAGGAAATAGTATTGTAGATCCCCACGATAGAAAATAATCACTTAATGCATTGCATCCTTGACAGTCTTGTCCACATATACTGGTATAATTGAAGGAAGCATATAAACCGGTGGAGACAAAGTAGTAACTCCATCTGCAGTGACACCCTTTGAAATTTGTTTAACTTTATTGGCAGGATCACCCTTTAAAATCGATTTATCAAAAACAATACAAACAATTGATGTATGATGAGGAGGGGAGCTTAACTTTTAGGCTCATCAGGAGTGTATAATTTCAGTTTATCATTCAATTAAACTGAATCTTGTGATGGTGGAGCTTGTGGTGGAACTGAAGGGTTGTGTTCAACCACTTGTTGATTGAGGGTTGAAGAGAAAAAACTGAAATCTTCACTTGTCTTAGTTTCACGAGCTATAGTCTGCAGCACAAGTTCTCTCAGTGAATCCATAGATGCTCAAATTGTATCTAACCTATCACTCAAGGCTTCTTGTGCATCAACACATTCTTGAAATAAAACTAGTACTTTGATATTTAACTCAACATTGGAGACCATCTTGACTAGAAGAGAGTTTAGAGAAATCTCTAAAAATTTTGGGGTCAATATGTAATTTCAGAAAATTCTTGGGCCAAACTGTAATTTCATACACTTTGAGGGCCAAAGTGTAATTTCACAAATTTTATGGGTTAAACTGTAATGTTGTCATGCTGCTGGGGATGGAACAGTAATTTTTGAAAATGTTCAGGGTGTTTGTGTAATAACAAAAGAAACTTTAGGGTTGATTTTTGTCAGTTTTGGGTCAGTTTAAAGGAAATATGGGCGAGATCAAATCCAATTTTTGAAAACCCAAACAACTGGTCTTCTTCCTTGCGAAATTGAAAGATGACTGGCTCAAAACCTTTCAACCCTAGCGCGCAAGTCCAGCACTCCTTGTACAGGAACAGTAGACAACGACCTGTGACAATGGACAGTGACGAAACAGGCAACTGTTTGGATTTTTTTTTCATGCAGATTGCAGACTACTTCCATCAATAGTATACCTCAAAAAAGACCTGTCGGTAGGGCTGTTAATCAAACCGAGCTACTCGAACTCGGCTCGGGTTCGCCCATTTTTTGCTCCTCCAAGCTTGGCTCATTTTCTAAATTAGGCTCGTCTAGAAAACGAGCCCAACATGCTCGGCTCAAACTCGACTGGCTCGGCTCAAACTCAACTCATTCAAGCTCGACTCATTTCTAAATGAGGCGAACTTAAACAATTTTTTAGGCTCAGTTAAGAAAACAAGTTTTTTAGGCTCGGTTCAAACTCACTCAAGCTAGTTCGACTATCAGCTCTACCAAACGGTGGCATCAAAGATAACAAAGACAATGATTTAATGCAGCGCGGCTGTGATGTTATGGTGAAGACTGATCCAGAGTTTGTCAGTTTGGAAGATTGAGAATGAGAAGCGTAATTTGAAAGAAACAACAAGAAGCTCTAAGATGGATCGGAGTTTTGCTTTATGCTGGGTGGGAAGAAGAAGAAATTAGAGAATAGAAAAATAAGGGAAGAAAAAGAGAAGTGGAGGTTTACCTCATTCTCGCAAGGAATCGGTCAAAAAACACACAAAACTCCTCAGAGAAAAATCAATTCATATTCATAATCTCTCTCTACTGAAAATAGTAGGGATACATCAATATTTATAATAAAATTAAATTAAAACCCTACCAAAACCCTATAATAATTTACTATTAAAATTCTCACTAATATTCCTAGTCAAATAAATATTTCTAAACTAATATAATAATAATAAAATAACTAATAAATTCCAACTTTTCAATTTAAGATCCAATCCCTTTTTGCTGCTCTCTATCATTATTGCAACTTAGAGATTGAGCCTCATACACAACACATGTAATTGCGCTGGTATGTTTCAAATCCACCGAGTTCATTCGTTCCACACTTCTTCTTTAAGCCATAACTCAGGCCAATAAAGAAACCTAAATCTATAACTTGCATCACTAGCAAAAATCTAATTTATTATTCAAATTAGGCGCCAAAGTAGCATATCGTTCATCACAAGGAATCCCGATAAATTCATACCTTGATTGAATTTGCGGGCAAACCAACCATCCAAAGCATCACAGACAAAACTGAAACAACGAACCCAATCAATTAAAGATACAAAAGTAATCAATAAAAAAGTCATAAAACAGAGACTCTCACCTAATAAAATAGAGGAATGAAAAAAGTTTTTTGTCATAAAAGCAAATGGCAAAGGCAACGCAATTCATTAGAATTCTTATGTACCCTGCATAGCCAAATAAACCAGAAATACATGTCAATGACCATATTGGCATAATAGCATTACATAAAGAATCACGTGCGAATTCTTGCATGTACTATATTCTAGAAGGCATAAAAAAATTGATACTTTCAAGGAAAAAAAATATATTATGGATTCAAGCAATTATTCAAGCAAATTCTTGAGTATCCATTTGAGTAATTATTAATTCAATACAGCAACAAAATCCCATTTTAACCACAGACCCATAAAAAAGCAAATAACAACTACATGATCTTACAAATGCAACACAAAGATCCAATTAATCATCAAATTGAAACCTAATTTATCCAAATTTTTGTATCTACACTAATATATCAATAACTCACTAAAAAAGGCGGCTCAGTGCATGACACTCCCCCACTATGAAGCCAAAGGAGGGTCTATAAAGTAAAAATAAGCAAACAACTACATCATTCAAATGCAGATTAGCACTATAATTCGCTGAATCCAATTGAACAATAACAAGCAACAAACAAATGTAGACAAAACTTTTGTATCCTAGATGCCGACATTATTATATCATCTCTAAGTAACTCAATTGCAGAGTAAGAAAATACAAACAAACTATTGTATCATAATATACTTCCATATGCCATTTATCCACAATAAGCATATCGATACCAACAAAGTGACAAACAGAATAAAGAAACTAAAATCAAAAACAGAATAATCATATCATTAAAAGTTAGCATCCACGTAATATCTCCATCTATATTTGAGGTAGACTTGTGTCATGTGTAAACTCATTTGTTTCTCCAAAATCACAATCAAATAGAGCTAAAAAGATGTTAGAAACTCACCAATGATGTTGGGAATGTAGAGGTACACCGTCAATGTCCCGGGTCTCAACTCCTTGGCCATTGGCTATACTTTTGCTAGAATTGCAAAAAGCGAGTCAACTTCCAAGTTAAATCAATATTTCTCCTGCATAGACATGTTGTGCATTAGATATATAGCAATTTTACATGACGTTGGCGCCCAACATACCTTCTGTGACATGGAGGGCTCTACGCTCACATTGTTCGCATGGCTCTTACAAATGTTCCCATACCCAATTAAAATGACAGTCGCAAATTTCTACAACACCTTTCAATTGTGCAGCTATGCTTTCAATCAAAAATCATCATCACTCTTCACAGTAATACCAAAATTCCGCAATTTTTTATCAATATATACCTGTAAGTAAAAAATGAATCTCCACGAAGTAGCAATTACTAGTGCATATTTCAGCATAACTTTATCGAAGACTGTGTTGCTTGTTAAATCATAAATTCTTAAATGTCGTTCTCTGCTAACGACAATAAAGATGACTTGGATGGTTTAAGGTTGTGGTATCGATCATCGACTCGAAAGGCACTGATACATGTCGAACGTGGCGTCGTCGTGCGGTATTGGCCGATAAAAAAAAAACTAGATTCATGCATCTCTTGTCCAAAATATATCATGTACCCAAATTAAACATAATAAATATATATAAGAGCGCTATCGAAAATATTTATCATCGTCAGTGTTCACTATAAAATATGTGTTCCCAACCAATGTCACTTTGTTTTAGAGTCGTTTTGAAAATTAAAGTTCAAATCACACGAATTTGTTAATTGTTAGAAACTCAAAATTGGAAGGAAAAAATTGTATTTTGTTTAAAATTTTGCAAAAGGAATTTCTACTTTAAAACTTCCAAGAAGAAGCGATCACAAAGAGACAAAGAGAAAACCTTCAATGATGGAAGGGATGAGACTGGGCTCTCATGCCAGTGCACAACAGAAGAAGAAAGAAGAAGAAGGAGGAGGAGGAGGAGGAAGAGATTTATGATTTGGATATAACGGGTTCTTGAAAATACTTTCAACTCCTTTCATTTTTGTAACCGCTTCAAGAATTTGATTTAAGGCTTTTTGGATTCCTCCTTCTCCATTTCTCTTCTTTTTTTTTTCTTGGCTTTTTGGGGCTTCTATAAGATTTTGTTGATAAGTCTCACCATATCAGTTTGACTCGGTCCGACTCGTCCAAGTCAAAGTCTGAGATGGATCGATTCCTCCAAGTCTTAACCAAGTTAAGACCTATTCAACCAAGTCTCACTAAATTTGGATAAGTACATCGTTACAGTTACTGGTCCAGTGGTGACAAGTCGTATCAAACTCGGCCGACACTATGATCCTTGATTGCTTCTCACTTTTTTTCTGGCCTTTTGCTTTTCCAAAAATACCCTATCTAACTTGAGTTATATCAACTTTCTCTAATAAAGCCACTTATATATTCATTTAATGCACCGTCTTTGTATTTATTTACATTCTAAATTCCCCTCCACAATTAACATTATTTCAGTACAAATGTCATTTTATGAAGTGCCATTATTATATCCAAAGTTGCAAACCCCACTTTAGTGCTCCATAGCAAATGGATTTATAGTTCCAATCCTTCCGTTATTTGTTTTTGATTGGTAGGCATTGTCCAAGATCATTTATAATACCACCATCACACAATCATAAGTATTAACTTCCCTGAAACTCTTTCCATTATTAGCTTTCTAACAAGGGTGATTTCAGTGTTCATAAAGTGAAAGTAATTTCCATGTAGAACTTCATCATTCCAAGACAATTATATTCATAAGGATGATAATCTATATAATAAAACAGCTAGGTCTTTGAAAGTTTATCCCCAATAAATTTTCACCCCAAATCCATCCCATCCTCTCTCACCTCACTAGTGTCAATCATTTGTCAGAGGTTTTAGAGGCCACATCTTAGCTTCTCCCAGCTTCTTCCTTTTTTTTCCTTTCCCCTCTCTCTGTCTCTTTCTCTCACTCTTACCGCCAGCGCCAGTCACACCGCCACCGCCACAACACCAGCCCGCAGTAGGACCACAGTGTCATTGCCTTCGCCACACCCCTCCAAGGTATTTCTCCCTCTTCTTTGCTTCTCTCTTTCACACACACATGCAAACCCTCCCCCTAGCTCCCCTTCTGCGAACCCCCGAACGTCTTCCACCTCTGCCCAATGCACCCCCCAAAAATAATACTCACTCATGAGCTAGGAAGCACGGATACTCCTCAGGGGGTCGACGTGGCAGTGTCGGACACGTATCTGACACTAATACGTATGGGACACGGCCAGACACGTGTCCGATATTTCCACAAGTGTCCAGAACAGTGAAGAAGTATTTGCTATGGACGGATACGGGGGTGATACAGAAGGATACGGCCACAACCATGGATTTGAAACAAAAAAAAAAGGGGGGAAAGAAGACAATGTACCTGATCAGTCACAGCCATAGCCACATATCTCCTCCTCTTCAACTAGGTATGTCGTCTTCATCTTCAGGTCTCTCTTCGACCACTCTCTCTCTCTTTCTCTCTCTCGCGCCTGAGCTCTTTGCAATTTCATAGTCCAGCGACTTACCCTAGTTTGTATAAAAAACAATAAATGGATGCTTTTTATTTTTTTCAGCAAGGGCTTGTCTTAATTTACTTTTCAGCCCCTATTATTTTCTTTTCTTTTTTTCTTTGCCCTAGTTGCTAAAATTATTTACAAATGACCCTTGGACTTCTTATATTTTATGTTAAATTACAATCATACCTTATTAGTTGTCACCCACTACCCAATTTGGTTTAGCCCACTGTCCATAACATATTAGCCCACTAATCAAATTTAATATTAGCTCATTTATCCAATTATAAAATATCAGTTAATTACTTAATTTTATTATTAATGTTATTATATATATAAAAATATATTATATTATTTTAATTAGTCGTATCTTCGCCGTACCCGTGTCCTATATTTTAGAATTTTATCGTATCCCCGTGTCCGTATCCGTGCTTCCTAGTCATGAGTATCAATCTTTGATTTGTGTGTTAAAATCAACACACAACACCTGTTTGATTATTTATGTCAAAGATGTATACACAGAGACCCAT
The DNA here is from genome assembly GCA_951799425.1 of Ilex aquifolium. Classification (NCBI taxonomy): domain Eukaryota; kingdom Viridiplantae; phylum Streptophyta; class Magnoliopsida; order Aquifoliales; family Aquifoliaceae; genus Ilex; species Ilex aquifolium. Next base: position 23,467,287 of record OX637393.1, read on the forward strand.
CTTTGTTAACCCCCTCCCCTCTCTACGTTGACCTCCTCCCTCTATCTTTATCTATCTGTCTCTCAACACACACATAGAACCACCCCTACCCCCCCCCCCCCCCCCAAAACAACATACACATAACACAATGTCTCCATAATACTCTTTTTTTTTTTTGATTTGTTGTCAACACTGTTATTGCCGAAATCCATCTAATTAGCAAGCTTTGATTTGTGCATTAAAATCAACACATACCACATGTTTGATGATTTGTGTCAAAGAAAATCCACAATCAAATCCCAAGTGTTTGATCATTTGCATAATTTAAATGAAGGTGTCCGTTCGTAGATCATGATAATGTTATTGTGATCCTAAATTTATTAACCAATTAGTTCACATATTCACTAAAGGCCAATAGCTACAAGGTGAGAGAAGTAATTAGATCGTTTTGATATTTAAAATAGTATGGAGATCTCTACTTTGTGGTGGTTTTGTGTTGGAAATGCTTTATTCATTTTGTTGTGGCTTTAGATATGTTTTTAGGATTAGTTGCAGCTACGGTTGGGTTGATTTCAGAAGCACCACAACACCTAGAGGTAGTAGTGACCTTTGTGATTGAATGGATATGTTTTTTAGTCTTGGTGGAACGCCAATGGAAAGTGGGATGATTTGTGTGCATGTGTTGTAATAAAATTTAGACTTCAAACATTCACATGGAAATAGTAGCTAATACATGCTAATTCTGGATGAGAATGCTCTAAGATCTATAGAAGTATGAGCAAAGTAGCTAATCTTTGGTGTTTGTGGATTTGTTTTTCATGGGAATTGTAAAAATTTAAAAGTCGATTACAAGTCTTTTAGTTGAAAACCATCCATTTTTTTTTGGATTTACAGAGCCTATAAACTTATTTAGCCTCCTTAATGTATTATGTGCGTCATTTTTCTTTTCCCAATGCCTATTTTCTGTAATTATCGATTTTTTCTGTTATTTAGTTACTACTTTAGCACGGGATATCTCTAGATAAGCCTACGAGTAATCTTTTTTTTATTTGTGGGCTTTTTACAGACTATGGATTGAAGGTAATTAAAGGTTGCAATTTTAATATGTTTATTTGCTATTAAAGCAAGTAGAGGTCATAATTTATTAATTAAATGTGGCTAGGATTTCTTATAACATTGGCTAGGTTTTGCGTCAGTTACTTATCAACACTTGTCGTGCTTCGCCCCATAAACAATGGTTCCAATTAGCCCAACTTGATCTACCGGTTAATATTCACTCCCTCAAAAAGTTTTTTCCCCATTTGTGTCTTATCACCCCTATTGTCCTCTTCTATCTTTCCAGTCCCGTCTCTCTCTAAGGACACACAATTCACATACCCCCCTCCAAGCAAACACACAAAACCCACACAAATTGCACAACCCTCGAGCGTACACACGACATAAACACACTTCTCATACACGCCCAGCAAAAACACACACACACCCCCAACCCAAATCCACACTAACACAAAAATGTAGCTTCCACCCCTTTCCTTTTATGTGTACTAGATGATTGACAAAATGTTAAAGAGATGAAGAATAACCTTTGACTCAGGCTGAAACCAGAAACCAACGCCTCCGCGTTCTAGTGGTCGACGAAATGTCGAAGTGAAGTACATGGCTCCTTTTTTGGGTTTTAATTTTTTCTTACTTTCGTTTTTTTTTTTTGCCTATAAATTGGGTCTTTCTTAATTGCAATAACCTTATAATCTCATTAGCTTAGTCTAATTGGATTTTTTTTTATTCTTCCCGGTGAATTTCTTTGATTGGTGGGTAAAAGGCTTTGACTCTAAATTTCTCACATTTGTGAGTCATCTTTGTAGGTAATTTTTTTATTATTTTTTTCTGTTTGGTACAATTTGTGTTGCGAATAGTCTTTTGTTGAACCTGTTAATCGAATTCTATTTTTTTTATTTGATTGGCTAGAATTATATGTGAATTCTATGAGTTTTTTTTCCTTTCTCTTTCATTTTCTTAATTTGTAGCTTTTGCTTAGTTAATAAAAATACTTTAGATGCAATAAAACTTATTGTTATGTATAATTTCTATTAGAATATGACAGACATACTTTCTTTGCCTTTTTTAGTATTTTGATTATACTCTTGATGGATTGGGATTTCAATTTCCTTTTCTTTTTAGTATATTAAGTAAGTAGGTATGTCAACTGAATTGCTTGCACTTAGAATTCTATGTTAAGTGCAACTTCTTATGTCTAACGTTTAAAAAATTTCCATGTTTGATGGCAGGCAATTGTCATATTGAATGAATCACACTTAAAAGAAGGAGGTTATAATAATTACACATATGTTTAGATTATTTTTTTTGGGCTTCTTCCAAGTACCTTGCATTGTATGGATGAGATTCTGTAAACAATAAGAAACCTAATTCTTTTATCACTGCCCATAAATCTTTGTTATTTATTTGTATTCTGTTCCTGAAATATTGAGTTACTTCTACGTCCTAATTTAATTTTGAATTGAACATTTCTCAAGTTGTCCTTTTAACCAAGTCTATGGAATAGATGTCACTCAATTGTGTTGCATCTTTTACTCTCTCCTCTCTTCTCTCTCCTCCTTCCTCTCTCTTTTTATCCCTGTCTCTGCAACACCAACCACCACCAACAACACTAATGCCACACCACTCACAAGTGATGCTCATTTCTCTCTCGCTCTTCAATCCCACACAAACCTCCACTCAGCGCCTCCACCACCAACCATAGATACCACATGTTTGACAAAGGTTCTCAGAGAGTTTTCGCTCAATTTCTGTCGATGGACTTCATTTGTTTATTTTTCTATCTCATTTGTTTGTTCAATTACCATCCATTTTCCAGAAATCAATCTTTCTGTAGCTAGTTTTTTTCCCATTAACATACGCAGCTTAGCAAAGAGATTTGACAAACTTAATTGCTCAATTGATTGGAAGCCAAGCACACAATGATCATTCTTTGCTTTAACTTTGGTTAGAACCTTGCTTTGTAACACAACATTCATGAATCAATTTGACTTTAATTTTACTGAAATGAAATTAAAGCTAATAATGGTACTAATCATTCTTAATCCATTGAATTGTTTTTTCCCATTTAGGTGTTTGATGAATTGCATGATTGCAGTGATTCACCCAAATTAAGCCAATGAAGGAAATAACTTTCATTTAATTTTACTACAAAGATCTCTTCTTGGTCTTTTTTATTTGTTTTTTGTTCTTGAAGAAGTTTTTTTATTAGTTTAAGATCATTATTATATTTTATGTAACAACTTTGAGTTTCATTGTGTTTTCAAATACACTCAGTTAGTGGACATGCCTGTCATTAACATAGTGACTTGGTGTGAAACTTGAGTCTAGCTAATGTTTGTACCTTAAGGCACTATGCAACATAAAAAATCCATAATTATAAAGAGATGTGTGATGTTTTTTGGTTTGGTAACAAAGTGCAGTCGATTGGAGTGATAAGATAAATTTTATGTTAGTCGGTGCATATTGGTTTGTGTGTAATTTAGTAATAAAATTGCAAACTATTGTTTAAAGGAAGTACTAGTAGCCGATGACACTTGCTCATATATTTTTAGTTTCTTTTAATCCTTTTTTGGAAAATACTTTTCAATTTTTTTATTGATTGTTGTTTATTTTTATTCCTATTAGTAATTTGGCATCATAATCCTGTCAAGAATTTGGTCTTCAATTTAGATAGTTTGTCTCAATTACTAAGGCCCTTTCTTAAACTTTGCAGCGGCTTAGAGCATTTGCATCAACTTAGATGGTTTGACTATGCTAGTTTTAGCAGTGTAACAATTTAGAAGATGCCCTTCATGCAAGAAGACAAGCTTCTAGTATGTAAATTAACTTTTTGATATGAACTGCATTGTCGCAGTTGCTTCATATCTATACATGTATGTATTGAGTCCTAAAACCTCTTTTACTCTACATAATTTACAACATTTCTGGATCCAAGGACACAAATGTGTTTGAATTGCATTGCCAGCTGTGACATAATTAATCCACTTTTTTATTTGTTAAAAAAATTTATACACTGTAAAATGCCACAAGATTTGACCTATGTGTATGATCACAAGAAAGATATAACAATTAAAATGTATCTGTTATTGGCCATAAATGCATTGTTGAGTTGGTAAAATCAAAACATGCAGAAATAAGTTGCTTTGGGTTTGCTAATTTTAAGACCAGGGGCTAAGTTTGAGCTTAAATCACTTCGTTCCTCTCCTTTTTTTCCTTTCTTTTGTGCCAAATAACAGTAAATTGCCAATTAAAGTTTTTCCTTTCTTATCTAGAGGCCTATTACAAATGATTGGACAGTAGTGGAATTCTAATATCATCTTTGATGTGTCTATGTGCGTTCATTTTAAGCTTAATTCAAGGCCTTATGACGTCAATTTTGCTTAGTCATTATAGCGAGTTCCATGACATTTTTTCTTTCATATGTATTTCCCTCATTGTCTTTGCCAAGCTCAAAATTGTTGATTTTTGAGCTTTAGTGGCCTCACTATGAATGTTTATGTAAGGGTGAAATTCTTAGTTTTTTTTATAACTAACACTTCCCTGGAGTGTGTATTATTTTAGGCATTCTCAATGTTAGGTTTTATGCGTTTTGGATATGATTGTTTACTTTATTCCAATGTCCTATGATTTTAGCGTTGTGAGCAATTTAATTCGTCTAATTTCAATCCTTTTTTCTTAAATCTTAGAATGTCGCTGTCACGATTCTCATGAAGCAAGATTTTCATGAAGGGCACTTCAAGCATTTCGAGGTATGTTTTACCTATAATTTGCTTTAGTGAAAAGGTTGAGAGGGGGGTAGCTCTTCCAATAGTTTTCTTATTAACTGTTTGATTTGCTTGGTATTACTGTTTTTGGTTTTTAGTTTTCATTTTGTTCATGAGGTTGCAATGATGAAACGTATGCAACATCCAATTATTTGTCTTTCTTTCTTTCTTTTTTTTTTTTTCTCTTTCTCGATTTAGGACCCCTTGAGCAGTGAGACATGAATTGATTTTTGTTGAAGTCTCTGAAAATGAATAACGTGATAGTATGAAGACACTAAAAAACTTTTGCTACAGTTAGTTTTTAGTTTCTCCGAGAATTAAGGCTTTTATTTATCATATTCTTTTCATGTGGTCAATTGGAGTGTTTAGTACATGTGAATATCCAAAATCTTCTACCTCCCACACACACGTTCTTTAATAATAAGTAGTTACTATGGAACTTAGCTTTTATATAAGAGGAAAGGCTGCTACACCCTACATTCAAGAAAGAGGCTTTTGTGAAAATCAAATGGAGTTGTTTTACCTATGTGGTTTTTCAATTTGGGTCATACCAAACAATTTAGTTTCGTGCTTGATGCGCATCATATTATTGTCATTGAAACATGCATCTAAAGTTCAAGATTCTTGAAAAAATCGTAGTTTAATTTTCTCAAAGACGTAGCAACTTGCTTGGACTGCTGCATCAAATGGGTTAATTATATTGGACATATACGAGGGCAAAGAAGAAGAAGAAACATTATAATTTGTATTTTTTATACAGATTTATGTATGAGAAGCTATGATTCCTCTTATTATCTACACACATATTTACATAAGTGTAAGAGAAGCGAGACAGGAGGCCATGTGTTATTGAAATTTGGGGTGACTTTTTGTTTTTCTTATTTTTTTTTAGGTTTTGGACTTGATTGTGTAATTTGAATAGAGTTCCTTTTATTATTGTTCTCAAGTGGTTTTTTATTATATTTTTCTTTTTTTTGGCGTTTGGTGGTCTAACATTGCATGTCTAATTAATAAGGCATAATTTGAGTTTATGAATTATATATTACAGAGGATGTGTGCATTCACTAGCCCATGAATACTTGGCTATGTTTTTTTGAAGTTTTGTTAGAGAGCAAGTGCATTTCTCACGCCCCTCTCACTTCTATTGCACTCTCTCATGTCTCCCACTCTGTCACGTTTTTCCTCTCTATTGTCCTTCTATCTTCTTTTATTCATACCTGTCTTGCAACTCCTTCGATTTCTATGTTCTTAGCTTTCGAATATTTTCTGCGTACCATAGCATTGTGTTTGTGTTTGGAGAATTGCTTTCGAATCTTATGGCACATCAAATCTTATGGCACAGCTTTCGAATTACAGAGACTTCATCAAGCATCTTCCAACTATTAACTAGTTACTAGTTAAATTAAAAAGTGCCATTACCGAACTAGGCTAAGTTAATTGGTCCTATGTTTCATCTTTTTTTCTGTTCCTTTTTTGTGCTCTAATTTCTTCTTGAAATTTTCATGTTATTTACATCAAATATCCTCATTCTTCTCCCCCTAAAATCAGCTCTTGAATTACACAGAGAATCGAATTTTATCAAGCAAAAATTGCCGCTACTGAAATACAAGTTTTTCCCCAAACCCAGCCTCCTCACCATCTTTATTCCCAAACCCAGCATGTTTCAAACTTATTTCCCAAACCCAGTCTTTTTTTAAAAACATCATTTGAAATGACGCCTTCACAGGTTAAAATGTCATTTCAAATGACGTAAAACTGAATTTTTTTTATTGAAAACGTCATTCAAAATGATGTTTTTAAAGGCGTCATTTTTAATGACGTTTTTTAAAATGAATTTTCAAGCGGCAACCTAACAGGCGTTAAAAAAAATTAGTGGGTATAAAACGTCATTTTCAATGACGTTTTCTGCGACTTATATAGTCCGACCACAAATTTCCCAAATCACAAAAGCCCTAAATGTCTAAACTAAACCCATCGATTTACCCATCCTCTCCACTCCACACCTCCGACGAAGATCAGTCCGGTGCAGGCTTTTACCGCCGACGAAGACCACTCCAGCGCAGGAGTCTACCTCCGACGAAGACACTCCGCCTTCGAAGAACCACTCCTCCGACGAAGAACCATTTCCTTCATTACTCCATTATGACTCCGAATGCTGTGATATTGCTTTCCCATGAGTTATGACTTATGAGTCTTCCACAAGGAATTCATTGTTGCGGGGAAATGAAGTTTGGTTTGGTTTCATATATTTCTCAAAACAGAGCTCTGTTGCAGATGGCATGGAAGCTGCAGAGGTTTGCTTCTTGGTCTTGCTAAATTCCAGTTCTAGGAGTGAATTCTGACCCCACGCAAGCTGCAGAGGTTTGCTTCTTGGTCTTGCTAAATTTAAATTTGTGGTGTTTACTGCAATGCTATTTTTTGTGGCTATCTATCAATCCATTATGGAACTGATATTTTATAAGTTAATACCCACAAATTTATCGCATTTATTAGTCATTTTCTGGTTTGCTATTTTTTTTTAGGTGGAAGAGTTTAGTGACGAGTTTGATCTACAAGAAGCACTGGTTATCATCAAAGAACATATGTGCAATATAGTTGCAATACCTCTGTTGCAGATGGCATGGAAATTTTGTGTATCTCTGAAATACCGAAAATTGTGAATATGAAATGGAAATCTTTTCAATACCTAATGGCTTCTTTGCAGATTTTTTCCTCATCTTGGTTTCTTATGTTATTTTTGTCTAGTTGAATTGAGTTGTCGAGTTGCATATGTTCTGCCATTTCTAGCCCCTCTTTTCATTGCCAGTCATTGGTGGAGCAAACTGTGTGCATAGTTGCAAACCAACATGGCAAGACAACAGATGCATATGCAGATAAGTTTGACGATGTAAGCGATATGATGAATGACAACTGCAGTGAGTTAACCATCTGTGGATGTCTGAAGTACATTCAGCCTTAATAGATTGTTAAGCTGAGATGATCTACCTTTTATGATGGAAAGTGGCATTTTTCCATTATATTAGTCAATGTAACAGACTGGCAAGGTGCAGTACTAGTGATTCAAGAACCTACTGTCCAATCTAAAGCATTTGAGCTCTGTACTTAAGATTTGATATTTCTGACTTCACATGATATCGAATAGTCTCGTGGGGTATTCCCATAAAAGGCAGCTCAGTATACGAAACTCCCACCATCACAGTGTTTGGGGAGAGTCGGTTAGATGTATTCACATACATCAACAAATGTCCCTTTGTTGTGTTTGAATGAGGCAAGAAAGAGTGGACTCTCAACATAACTAGTTAAATACTATGTTCAACAGTAACTACAAGAACAAGAGGAAAGTCAGCTTCTTCGTAACATTGTCTATTTGAACTGCTGTCGGCTACCGTCCCCTAGAAAAAATTCACTATATGCAAGGGAAGGAACCAAAGTTTACAATGCAAAGTCAAAAGGCAGGTCCATGGTTGAGTTTCACTTTTTTTTTTTTTTTCCAAAGCACATAGGAGAGGAAATGGTTGCTTGGAGTTTGTGTACTTCAGTTATGGCATGCCCTGTTCTTTCTACAATCTGGAAAATGAAGAAATGATGAAAATTTAGCACAGCAATGGGAGACGGTATTTCCTGCAAGTTGAGTTTGCAGCTTACATGAACATTTGAGGCCGGCTACGAGAGAGCTGAGGCCGCTTTATCGGTGAAAGGATGAGATTCCTCAAAGTCATTGAGGGGTTGCTTCTGTATGAGATTCCTCAAACATCACACTACTGTATGCACTTTTCATCACTGTGTTTGTTCAAGGAAAGATGCAGGGGACACTTAGGGTTTTTGTGGTGGTAGAAAACGTCATTTACAATGACGTTTTCTACCCACCAATTTTTTTTTAACGCCATTTAGGTTGCCGTTTGAATATTCATTTTAAAAAACATCATTAAAAATGACGTTTTCAATAAAAAAAAATTCAGTTTTAAAACGTCATTTGAAATAACGTTTTAACCCATGAAGGCGTCATTTCGAATGACGTTTTTAAAAAAAAATTAGGTTTGGGAAATGAGTTTAAACAGGCTGGGTTTGGGAATAAAGATGGTGGGGAGGCTGGATTTGGGAAAAAGCTCACTGAAATACTGTAAGTTAATTGGTTCTATATTCAATCTTTTTTTTTTCATTTGCATCTGTTTTTTTCACTCTACTTTCTATATATTTGAAATGTTTTACGGTGTGATTGCTCAGAACCTCGGATGGGTAGTCGTGTCTTTGTTTTTACTCCAAGGTGAGAGGTAAAGGATGGGTAGTCGTGCCCTTGTTTTTACACCAAGGTGAGAGGTAAAAGATTGGACTTGCTGTGAAGTGTGAAAGAATGTGCATCATGTACATATTAGAAATATGCCAATGGAGCATGTATCAAGAATGCATTGTGGCTGCTAGAAGAATCAAGAAAAGACAAATCTACTGCCTATGAGGCAAGGATTCATGAAATAACTAGAATTCTAAAGAATATTAGAAACATTCAAAGCCAACGCTCCTTTTAAAAGTGGTAGCACTTAAATATTGGCTTCAAAGCCAAAGCCAAAGAGAGCAGGCTCGAAAATTTTCATTGATTAAATATTGGCGATCTTTTTGTTTAGAATAACATAGTGTCTTCAAATACGGACTTTTTTTTAATGTCATAGGTTTGCAAATCCCTATGACTTGACTTTTGAGTAAATCTTTCTAGGTGCTACTATGAGTTCTAATTATGTATTTAGTTTCAAGCATATTAATTTTATTGGTTTTCAGTTTAAATTTATGTAACTAAGTTTTTTTCCCTATCTCTTTATTGAAATTTGTTTTCACGAAAATCTTTATACAGGTAATACTTTGTTGAGCATATATACAAATTGCGAGTGTATTAAGGATGTAGTTTAGGCATTTGGTGAATTGGTTGAGCCTAATGCATGTCCATATCCAGTGTTTGATTTCTTTGTGTCCATGAACAATATTAGATTTTATTTTTGAATTGCACAGTGCCTTTAGGCACGGGTTATCGCTAGTACACCACCATTATGCAAAGTTGTCCATATTAAGACTCACTCCACAGACTAATAGAATATACTACAGTAAAATGTAAATGCTCATGAAGCATAATTTTTTAATTACTTATATTTTTGTATATAAGCTCAATTTTTCAGACCTCATACTGACAAAAATAGATTAAATTGCTTTATTTACAACTCTCATCAGACAATACACAAATCGCATAATTAGATCATACAAAAATGAATTTAAAGAAAGCCTAAAATTTAAATAACATACATTCATCGAACTTCAACATTAAAAAAAAAAAGATCTGTTTGGCTCCCAAAACTGGTATAAACCCAAAGAAACTTGAGTCATCTATATTATAAACCCATCCAACAATCTCAAATAGACTCATCCAACGGCCACCAACGTCTTTCAAAACCATTCCCATTGCACCAAGGATCAAAATATCGTTCAGTGTATTGTTTCAGTCACCTAGGAAATGAAAACGTTTCGATGTGTTTCAGAAACGTTTCAACCCGTTTCGGAAACATAATGAAAAAAATAAAAAATTTAAGAATTATTTTTCTAAAACATTGATGAAAATATATTAAAGTATCTTAAAATACCTTGAAACATTCCAAAACAATTGTGCAAATGCATTGAAATATTATAATACATTCAAAAATATTATGGAATACCTCGAAATATCAGAATTTCGATTCCATCATTGTTTCGTTTCGGTCTCTTTAAAAACGGAAACATTTCGACCGTTTCGAAACGATATTTTGATCCTTGCATTGCATCGTACTTTCAGGCACGAATTACCTCTAGTGAACCATAAAACATTGTTTTCCGGCCTTAAAACTTTTCCTAATTTTTTTCTCATCAACCAAACGGAGCAATGCAAAAACATCAAACAACAATTTGAAATCTATCATTCATATTCTAGGGCTTCGAATCTATCGAATCCTAAGCAATCAAGTGCTTATATAAACATATAAATGGAATGTATATATGTATGCAAACATATATGAACAAAAAAGAGATTCAAGTGATTACGAACCTAAGAGAGAGGAGAAAATTGTCTATGGGTGTAGAGAGAGATGCTTGTGTCGGGTTGGCATATGGTAATGAGAATCACTTTGAGAGTTTAGAGAGGTGAGAGAGAGAGAGAGCGGTCAAAAAAATTAGGGATTGAAGTGAGAAAGACGGGAGAGTGAGAAAAGTGTAGACCAGGGATTACCAAGTTTAATGATCCAAACCAATTGAAATTAAAATCAGTGTTTTATGGAGAGTTTTTACCGGCTCGAGTAGTAATCCCGACAAAGGGACTGAGTCAATAGATTACTGGTTCAACTGTTGGGTCACTAGTCAAACCGGTCATATAACAAAAAATAAAAAATAGTTACTAATGATAATAAACATGCTAAAAATGTAATAAATATAAAAATAACATGTTTACTAGATACTAGCTCAAACAAAAACCCAAAAATTATCAAACATGTATCTAATGCGTCCAATTTCCAAGACAATTATAAATCTAAGAAGAGAAAAATACCTCTTATCAAAGTTTAATACTCCACTTATGCATCAATCCAATAATACTCCACGAGATTTGCACTCCTACTCCTCAAACTCAAACCGTAGTAAGTTAGTAACTAGTAAGCAAGGTACATTAAAAAAAAATCAAAGCACGTGAGCATGGCACAGGGAGTAAAAAAAACAACACAACGACAAAAAATTATTTGAGATATTTAGGCAGTACCAAAATTAAGACCAAACAAATTTGTCAAAATTAAAATTGAAAACTCAGAATCTCATTTGACAGCATCAATATTCAATAACCAATATGGATGATACAAATCCCAGATTCAACTGTAAGCTCATACAACCACAGATTAATTAAAAACACATGCTACAAATTGAATGCTCAAATCAAGTTGACTAGTAAAATGAACTCAAGATTCATCAACAACAACAAATTCACAAAAGGAAAAAAAATTAAATAAATAGTGGAACAAATTTTTTGATAAAAATAGTTCAAAACTGAGCAGACGCACACAACAACTCAACACGGTAACAAAGAACAAATACCTGCCATCACCAGCCATGAAATCTATTAGAATCCAAAGTCATGAAGGGAAGGGTCATTTGCAAATCTGCCGTTTAAACTTTATGGATGATAATGAGGTGAGGTTTGTTTCGGTTGGTGCAGCATTTATCCGATCTTGCAAAATTAAGGAGCTCTCACGTGGTCAATTACAGGTTGACGAAAACCAGGCCAAATTTTTCCAAATTCTTCATTGAAATAAGTTCAATATTCACAAATTGATTCACCAAAACTAGGTATTGAAGCAAAATAGTTAACTCAAAACCAAAACAGTCACTATCTGAGAGTGCAGAGAGACCCTGACACAGAGAGAGAGACGAGAGACGAAAGATGAAGTACCTGTCGAGTGAAGGAAATGAAAGAGTGCATTGAAGCAAAATCTTAAACCCTTCTTCGATTGACGATGTTGGCCACAAACAGCGATTGACGATGATGGTGGCGAGTCGGATGACTGTTGAGACGATCCACCGACGAAGAGTCTGGGAGTGCAGAGAGACTCTGAGAGGAGAGGCCTGAGAGTTAGATGAGAGACGATCGGACTAGATTAGGGCAAAAAGCCCCCAAAAAATCTTTCTTTTACATGACTTTTCCCGAACCGACCGGTTTGATAAAAATTGTCCAGTTTAAACGGTTAATTCAAAAACCGCCTGATTCAGCAGATTTTGATGGATAAACGATCTAGCTTATGAACATAGTTTAAAGTTCGTTTCGAATACATGTTTCGATCGCTAAAAAAAACATATATAGATGAGTCACAAGCTAGAGATCCTTTGTACGTGCCGGGGGTCCAATTACTAAAGTTCGGACCAAGAAGATCAAAGAGGCAATGCAAGGGTTTGTTTAAGCAAGCATGGCTGAATACTTCTAGGACTCAAGTAACTTCACCTTATCAAAGATGGGCTTAAAAGAAGTGGAAGCATGTGAAGCATATTTGCTACAAGCTAGGAATGAAGAGGAGCTTCAAGCTGGACCCTATCCTAATGGGCCGGGTCACGAGGCCCATTGGGCCGAACCTCTTGGGCCAGATTTGGGCCCAAATATGGCCTAGAAATGTCATGCATTATGGGCTGCCAAAGATTCCATAATTATTCCTCAAATCTTGTGATGATTATGGGAAGATCTTGGGGATATCTTTCCATCTTTGGCATGCCACTCTTTTGGAAAGTATTAATCAAGCTTGGAGAAGGGTCAAAGATTGGGAGATTCTTACCACAAGCATGGAAGGAATTTTGAAGACCAATACTCCTATTCTTGGAAGGATTATCTTCTGGAATTATCTACATTAATTATGTTATTTCCTTTATTTTAAATTTTCGAAATTACTGTTCATGCCTTCCTTGGAGGCCAAGTTTTGTAGCCTATAAAAAGCCATTTAGTGCAATGAATAAAGCAAGATATTTTTTAGAGCAAAAGCTTTGTGAGTTGAGAGTTTTCTCCTCTTGTTCTTTTGAGAGCACTCGGCTTATCAAAGGCTTACAACCTTTGTGGCGCCTCTTTGCAATTAGGTTCCTTGAGACAAGTTCTCATTGGGTCTTGGGGATTTTTCCTTTTCCACTTGATTTTAGCTTTCTTGGGTTTGAATCAACTTGGTCGTGGGTTCAAGGAGCTCTATCTCCACGGGTTCACATCATATACATTTTGAAAATATTTTAGAAACACAAGGAAACATTATATTTTCATAGAAACAAATGAAATTTTTTGAAATAAACAGTAATTACATTAATAAGTTCTTATTTTTATTTTTTAACAATCAAATAAAAGTATAAAACTAAGAAATAACTACAAATCTAGTAGACAGTAAACAATTGCGGTTGGACCCATTAAATGTTTTTGTAAATTCAAACATGATGATCTAAAAATGCAATATTGAATAGTGATGAGCCCAGATTCAACTGGGTCAGACCCAACTAATTAAGTAAGTCCAAATTAGCTCAAAAGCAGTCAAGCCCAGCTCATGGATTCGGCTCAGTCCAAAGTTCAATGAGTCTAGAGATATTAGCACACGCGGGGAATAATTATCAGGATAGCCATTCTCGAAGATCAAGACTATCTCTAATTGTACCTATCCTAGTTACATTTATCCTCCCCGAAAGGCTAGTAGCCTACCCATTACGTCACCACCTCAACTAAAACTATGTGCCTATAAATTGTAAACCCTCTCCACATGGGAGGGGCATCTCTCTACATACCATTTACACAACTATCTCTCTCATAGCTACCCAACTTCTCCTAGATCTTACATTTGCTCTCTCTCTCTCTCTCTCACACCTTACTTTATTAATAAAGTTTTTCAGCCACTGTTGCCACCTTCGGAGTGGAGTAGGTCACCCTAACCAAACCACTATACATTTGTGTCGTATGTGTTGACTTAGTCTTTGCCTTCTATTGTTAATTGTTTTACTGATTGTTTCATTAATTATTCTGAATCATACACTCGATTATTGATTTAGCATAAATTCACTTTTGTGCATCATCAGTTTGGCGCCGTCTGTGGGGAATGACTGAGTTTTCTACCACCTTGCTACTTTCTTTCGAATCAATGTCAATTACAACCAGATTGATGAACCAATAACCCGAAGACAACAACCCATCTCATTGGGAAGAGGTCTCGCCCCCGCCTCCACCAGCGGAACCGTCCACTACAGCGAATCTTGTAGCCGAGCAACAACTATTGGAGACTATGTAGTTGTTGGTGAGTCAAAACCAGCAAATTCTCTAACTGATGCTCGCCTTAGGAGACGTCGCCCCTCAACCTGTAGGAGGAGCACCACTCCCTCCAATAGGAGAGGTACCACAACCTCCCCACTTTGGGAGCCAAGGCGTCCCCCAGCGTGGCACCTAGCGCCAGGGCGCCCCTCGCCAGGGAGTCCCCCCTCAGCGCGCAGTGCCTCACATGTTCCCCCTCCTCATGTACCTGCTCCACACATTGCTGACCATCCTAGGCAGGAGGATGAGGGGGAGAACCAGTATGCGGATCATGAGAGCTACTACAATGGTCCAACAAAGGATGTCCCTAACCAATGGGACGAAAAGATTAAGGAGGTACAAAACTAGCTTGGCGATGCCCTCAACGCCATCAAAGCACAGACACCAAAGGTGGTGGATCATCTGGTAAAGCGTCGTACTGACACTCCGTTTATGGCGGATGTTGTCAACTACCCTTTACCCTCAAAGTACAAGATGCCTGTCATTGAGATCTTTGGTGGCACCAAAGATCCGCTCCATCATCTTGACACGTACAAGTCTCTCATGTAGCCTCAAAGTGCAAGGTCTTCCCTACCACCCTTAAGGGATCTGCATGACAATGTTTTGCGAAGCTTAAGCCTTTTTCTATCAATTCCTTTGCGAAGTTGAGCAAATCCTTCGTCTCCCACTTCATTGGGGGACGCTATCACCAGAAGCCAGTTATCTATATGCTCACCATCAAGCAGGATTGAGATGAAAGCCTGAGGAACTACCTCACTCATTTTAACGATGAGGCTCTCCAGATCGAGGAGCCAGACAACAAAGTAACCATGGCCGCCTTTATTACAGGTCTGCGCTTCTCCAGTTTTATGTTCTCTGTCCTAAAGAAGTTGCCCTCTAGCATGCCCGAGCTGCTATCAAGGGCACAGAAATACATGAATGTCAAGGATGTCATCAAGACCAGACAAGGTGAGTCCTCTCAAGGAAGTGAGAAAAGGGAGGACACCCACGAGGACAAGCGGGGAAGCATAAAACAAGAAGAAGACATCAAAAAGGATCTCTGTTAAGGACCACCTCAGAGGGAGCGACAAGCCTTCACACCACTCAATGCTTCGGTGGAGCATATCCTGCTCCAAATACAGGACGAACTTACTCTTCGGTGGCCAAGAAAGATGAAGTCTGCCCCGAACCGAAGAAATCCAAACAAATACTGTCGTTTTCACCGCAACCATAGCTACGACACTGACGACTGCTTCGAGCTTAAGAGACAGATCGAGGAGCTTATTCAGTGTGGTCAATTACGGCAATATGTCGCTGGCAGAGGAAAAGCCCACCACCTGGCCGATACCAGAATGATAGAGAGCGCCAACAACCCCTTGGAGAAATCTAGACGATTTTCATGGATTAAGAGGAGGGGGTGACTCCAACTTCGCCAGGAAAGCCCACACCAGGAAAACCAAACAGGCAGAGTCGCATGATTCTCGCCCGACAAAGACACCCCGACACAGGGAAGAAGGGATCATCACCTTCTCAAATATGGACCTCGACGGAATCCAAGTACCTCATGATGATTCCCTCGTCTTAACCATGATGGTAGCCAACTACCATGTTAAGAGAATTCTTGTTTATAGCGGCAGTTCTGCCAACATCATGTTTGAACCAGCCTCCACCTTGGCAAGGAAAGATTGCAACCCTAGGACACCCCTTGTTGGATTCTCAGTGGAAAGGGTTTATCCCCTGGGTTCCATCACCCTGTAAGTCACCGCAAGGACAACGCTAAGAAGTTCCACCATCATAGTGAACTTCATAGTACTGGACTATCCCTCTGCCTACAACATCATTCTTGAACGCCTTGCACTCAACACCCTAAGGGCAGTGCCGTCCACCTACCACCTACTCCTCGGTTTCCCAACCCCAAGTGGGATCACAGAAGTTAGAGGAGATCAACTGATGCGAACCCTTAAATGAATTCAAGAACCCACACGCAAATTGATTGAAGGATACCCAAGAAAGTCCACAAATCAGATTATAAGAACCAAGAACCCTAGACCCAATGTTTTCAAGAAACAAGAACCCAAGGTTAAAAGTTCAAGAAAAAGACGTCACACTCAAGGTAGAGCGATAAGTCGATGAACGCCACAAGAAAGATTGATTCTTGATAAGTTCTTAAAATAGTTCTTGGAAGAACAATAAGGTAGAAAACCTCACAATACTCATAAAAATGATATTCTGTCTTTTACAAGGTCTTATGTGTGTATATAAAGCCCTAAAACACGCCAAAACCAGCCAACAACCTAATTCCTACTTTTTAGCTACGCTATCTTAATCCAAATAAGAAAAAAGAAACAAATCCTAATCTGCTAAGGAGACAAATCCTAATAGGAGTTTATATTTTGACAATCCAAACCCAAATAGGAATAACTAAAGTTGGGCTTAAAATAAGTAATCAGCCCAAAATCCCTAAATAACCTAAATCAGCCCATAAAGCCACTTAATCAGGTTTGTTGGACTTGAATTACATTAAAATAAACTTGAGGCCTTTTCCCCTGAAAGCCCACGCACGCCATGGTAGAAAAGCCTCCAAATGCATTCTCCATGCATGAACTTGCACAATCAGCCCATATGTCTTGAATCAGCCCGTTCAATGCTTCCTTCATCCTTTTCGTTTTCGCCCGAGTCATAGGACCTCCATTTATGCTCAATGGATCAGATTGCATTGCATCATTCCCCTTCTCCTCAAAAGGATTCGTCCTCGAATCTTTGTCATCTGCAATAAAAGGAGAAAGATTAGTAACATTAAAAGTAGCACTAACACTATACTCACGAGGAAGATCTAGTTTGTAAGCGTTATCATTTATCCGAGCCACCACTTGAAAAGGCCCATCTCCTCTAGGCTACAACTTAGAACGCCTTTGTGCGAGAAAGTGCTCCTTTCGCATATGCACCCAAACCCAATCTCCAGGCTCAAAAACCACCTTCTTACGCCCCTTATTAGCTCGAGTAGCATATTGCTTCGTTTGCCTCTCAATGTGCAATCTAACTTTCTCATGCAATTGCTTCACCAATTCAACCTTTCGTTTTCCATCTAAATTAGCACACTTATCAACAGGCAAAGACATCAAATCTAATGGAGTTAAGGGATTAAAACCATAGACAATTTCAAAAGGTGAATAATTAGTAGCAGAATGCACATTACGATTATGAGCAAATTCGACATGAGGCAAACAATCCTCCCAAGTTTTCAAATTCTTACCAATGACAACATGCAATAAAGTAGAAAGAGTACGATTAGTTACCTCAGTTTGCCCATCTGTTTGTGGATGGCAAGTAGTAGAAAAAAGTAATTTAGTACCAAGCTTACCCCACAACGTCTTCCAGAAAATAGCTCAAAAACTTAGCATCACGATCAGACACAGTGCTCCGAGGTACTCCATGTAAATGCACCACCTCTCTAAAGAACAAATCAGCTACATTGCTAGCATCATCGGCCTTATGACACGGAATGAAATGTGCCATCTTTGAAAACCTGTCAACAACAACAAACACAGAATCCTGTCCCCGTTTTGTCCTAGGTAAACCTAACACAAAATCCATGAAAATATCTACCCAAGGTGAACTAGGTATAGGTAAGGGATTATACAAACCATGGGGGTGAACCTTAGACTTAGCCTTTTTACAAGCAACACATTTTTCACAAATTCGCTCAACATCCCGTTTCATATGTGGCCAGAAAAAGTGTTCAACTAACACATCTAAGGTTTTCCTAACACCAAAGTGTCCTATTAAACCACTCACATGTGTTTCTCTAACTAATAACTCACGCAACGAACAATTAGGCACACACAATCGATTCTCTCGAAACAAGAACCCATCATGCCTATAATACTTACCAAAACCCAAACTCTCACAAGCATCAAATACATTAGCAAAGTCAGAATCAATAACATATAAATCCTTAATGTACTCAAAACCAAGCAACTTTGCATTTAAAGTGGAAACTAAAGCATACCAACGAGATAAAGCATCAACAACCACATTCTCTTTCCCCAGCTTGTATTTGATAACATAAGGAAAGGTCTCAATGAATTCAACCCATTTAGCATGGTGTTTATTCAGCTTACTTTGACCTTTCAAATGTTTCAAAGACTCATGATCAGTGTGGATGAAAAACTCCTTGGGCCAAAGATAATGTTGCCAAGTCTCTAACGCCCTCACCAATGTATAAAGCTCCTTATCATAAGTTGGGTAATTCAAGGCTGCCCCATTTAGCTTCTCACTGAAATAAGCTAAAGGACGACCTCCCTGCATTAAAACAACTCTAATTCCAATACCTGAGGCATCACACTCAACTTCAAAAGTTTGAGAAAAGTCAGGCAAAGCAAGTAAAGGTGCAGAACTAAGTTTTTCTTTAATCAAATTAAAAGCAACTTCTTGTTCCTTTCCCCATTTAAAACCTATGCTTTTCTTAACAATTTCAGTCAATGGTGCAGCTATGGTGCTAAAGTCCTTTACAAACCTTCTATAAAAAGTAGCAAGATCATGAAAGCTACGTACCTCAGTAATGGTTTTAGGTGTAGGCCATTCTTGAATAGCCTTAACCTTCTCCTCATCAACCTCAATGCCCTTAGCACTAACAACATATCCTAAGAAAACAATCTGACTAGTGCAAAACGTGCATTTCTTGAGGTTAGCAAATAACTGAGCATCACACAAAGAACATAACACAAGCCTCAAATGTTCAACATGCTCATCTAAGCTCTTACTATAAACCAAGATATCATCAAAATAAATGACAACAAATTTACCAATAAAAGCACGCAGAACATGGTTCATTAAACGCATAAACGTACTAGGTGCATTGGTACCAAAAGGCATTACCAGCCATTCATATAAACCATATTTAGTCTTAAATGCCGTTTTCCATTCATCACATTCTCTCATCCTAATTTGATGATAACCAGATTTTAGATCAATCTTACTAAACAAACAAGCGCCATACAATTCATCTAACAGGTCATCAAGTCTAGGAATGGGATGACGATACTTTACCGTTATTTTGTTCACGGCGCGACAATCGATGCACATCCTCCAAGACCCATCCTTTTTAGGCACAAGCAACACTGGAATTGCACAAGGACTCATGCTCTCCCTCACATGACCCTTCGACATCAGCTCCTCAATTTGCCTTTGAAGTTCCTTCGTCTCCTTAGGATTACTCCTATAAGCTGGACAATTGGGAATCGTTGCACTAGGAATGAAATCAACTGGTGTTCAATCCCTCTAACTGGTGGCAAGCCATTTGGAATATCCTCGGAAAAAACATCACCGAACTCCTGCAAAAGAGAATCAACAACACTAGGCAAAGTAGGGTTAAGCTCATTAGTATTCAAAAAGGCCTCCTTGTACATAAGTACAATCATCGGCTGCCCGGAATAAAAAGCTCCCTTAACCTCACGTTCCTTTGCATAGAAACTCACATTTTTCCTTTCTTGCTTTTGTGAACTCTCACTCTTTTCACTCTTTGAAGATTCAGCAGCCTCTTTTTTTTTTTTTTTTCCCTCATTCACATTTTTTCCACTTTCACACTATTTCCCTCTTTCTTTTCGTTCTCACTGTCTTTTCTTCCCTCAAACTCACTTTTTAACCTCATTTGATCATCATACACCTGTCTAGGTGTTAATGGTACAAGTGTTACAGGTTTGCCATGCATTACAAAAGAATATCTATTTCTATAACCATCATGCATAACTTGCCTATCAAACTGCCAAGGACGTCCCAAAAGCAAATGACCAGCATGCATTGGGACTACATCACACAAAACCTCATCAAACATAACGCCCAATGGAAAATGAAACTAATACCTGCCTATTCACCTTAACCTCCCCACATTCATTCAACCACTGCAACTTATAAGGAGTAGGGTGTTTAATAGTAGTCAACTTAAGTTTTTCAACTAATAAGGTACTAGCAACATTAGCACAACTCCCACCATCAATGATAACACTACATACCTTATTGTTGATATGGTAGCGAGTATGAAAGATGTTGTCACATTGTGCCTCGTTGTCCTCCTCCTTCACTTGCGCATTCAAGGCACGCCTTGTGACCAAAATTTCACCCTCAACTGGATATTCCTCTCCTTCACTCTCCTTACTCTCAACACCGTCATCATATTCACTTTCAATTTCAAAATCACCATTACCTCTAAAAAATATAGCACGTTTATTTGGACATTGAGATGCAATATGCCCCCTGCCCAAACACTTAAAGCACTTTATATCTCTATTTCTAGAAGTTTGAGAATCAATTTTACCTCGCTCCTTGCTAGCCTCTAAGTCTTTGCCTTTGTTGGAAAATTCAGCCTTACCCTTAGAATCTGATTTCTCTTCCTTCTTGCTCCAACTAGAATTCGGTTTCCAAGAAGATGAAGAACCCGTATTCTCGTCATCATCGATAATGTTTTGATGATGCCTATCCTGCCTCCTCTCAACCAGTGCCTCACGTCTACCATGTCTATCATCTCTCTTCCCCTCATTCGTTCTCAACTCATTAATCACATTTGTCTGCTCCTCCAACTGATTTCTCATGTCATCAAACCTCACATTCATACGTTCAAACTGTTGTTGCATAGCCCGAAGTGTGAATAGCACATCAGTACCACCCTCCTCAGCTACTCCTTTATCCTTGGAAGTCATGTTTTATATCTTGCAAAAAAAATGTTAGAAATAGCCTCACAAACACTCCCTTACGTGTTTCACTCGTTTCAATGACACTCAACCCTTGTGTTTACACTCTTATTGGCTTTTCTTAAGATAAGCTCACACACTTAGCCTTTTACCACTCAAATGTTTCACCTTTGTTGTTCTTTCGCAAACTACTCAAAACTCAACCAAAAACCAACCGTTCCCACAATGCACAATAACTTAACAAATTAAGGCACAAATATCGAAGGAAGGACCATAATTAACAATAAAAACAGAGAATAACAACGATATCATGAAAATGAAACAAAGAAACACAACAAAACAAGGAATACGAATTTGACAAAAACTAAGCGAAACAATTATTTGAAAGTAACAAATGGATCAAGAAAGGGGTTAAATCAATAAGGATGACCTGTTTTGGGGTAACAAATGCGTGAATGATCAGAATAAGTAATTTTGATTACTTTTTTTTTCAAATCTCAACACAAATTAGCCCTAAAACAAACTGATTAACCTCAATTCGATTCTTTCTTTCTTTTCTCATTTATTTTTTTGATATCAGATCACAAAAGAGGCAAAATACGCGCAATTGGGCAGTAGATTTCACAACCGATTCACAAACAAGTGATGTATTGAATTCTGCCAATATTATGCAACCCTAATTGATATTAAAATTATAAAAAAAATACAACTGAAACTCCAGCAGCAAGACACGCCCCAAATTACAGAATAATACGCAAAAAGAAGAGAAAGATAAAAACCCTAATTTTTTTTTTGGTTAAAATAAATGCACATGAACAGAAAAAGAAACACCAAACAACAGCAAGAAACCCTAACTTGATCAGATTATATGCCCACAAAACAAAGATAACCAACTTGATTTGAGAAAACAAACCCGAGTGCTCTGATACCAAACTGATGTGAACCCTTAAACGAATTCAAGAACCCACACGCAAATTGATTGAAGGATACCCAAGAAAGTCCACAAATCAGATTATAAGAACCAAGAACCCTAGACCCAATGTTTTCAAGAAAAAGACGCCACACTCAAGGTAGAGCGATAAGTCGATGAACGCCACAAGAAAGATTGATTCTTGATAAGTGCTTTAAATAGTTCTTGGAAGAACAATAAGGTAGAAAACCTCACAATACTCATAAAAATGATATTTTGTCTTTTACAAGGTCTTATGTGTGTATATAAAGCCCTAAAACATGCCAAAACCAGCCAACAACCTAATTCCTACTTTTTAGCTAAGTTATCTTAATCCAAATAAGAAAAAGGAAACAAATCTTAATCTGCTAAGGAGAAAAATCCTAATAGGAGTTTATATTTTGACAATCCAAACCCCAATAGGAATAACTAAAGTTGGGCTTAAAACAAGTAATCAGCCCAAAATCCCTAAATAACCTAAATCAGCCCATAAAGCCACTTAATCAGGTTTGTTGGACTTGAATTACATTAAAATAAACTTGAGGCCTTTTCCCCTGAAAGCCCACGCACGCCATGGTAGAAAAGCCTCCAAATGCATTCTCCATGCTTGAACTTGCACAATCAGCCCATATGTCTTGAATCATCCCGTTCAATGCTTCCTTCATCCTTTTTGTTTTCGCCCGAGTCATAGGACCTCCATTTTATGCTCAACGGATCAGATTGCATTGCATCACCAGCTCTCCGCTTGAGAATGCTACGTGGCATCCATGAGGGCCAAAAGGCCACAAGAGAGTCTCCAAGTTGAAGTACTTGACCCTCGGGATGACAGAACCTTGGAAAGAGGGGAACCAACAGAAGAGCTTCAGCTAGTGGAGCTGGACGATAACCTTCCAGAGAGGAGAATTTATATTGGCTCCTCACTGTCTCAAGAGCAAGCATCTCGTTTGGTAGACTTCCTCAGGCAGAACGTGGATATCTTCACTTGGTCCCACAAAGACCTAGAGTGCATCGATCCCAAGGTGGCTACCCACTGGCTCAATGTGGATCCCAAGTACAAACCTGTCTGCCAAAAGCTAAAGAATATAAGCATCGAGAGAGGCTAGACCATGGAGAAAGAAGTGGAGAAGCTGCTGGCAAATGGGTTAGTAAGGGAGGTAGTCTATCCGGATTGGCTATCCAATGGGGTAATGTTGACAAAAGCCAATGGGAAGTGGCGCCTCTGTGTTGACTTCACGAAGCTCAACAAGGCCTGTCCCAAAGACAGTTATCCCATGCCTCACATCGACATCCTTATTGATGCCACTGTGGGACACAAGCTCCTGAGCTTTCTGGATGCTTATTCTAGGTACAACCAGATTAGCATGTTTCCTCCAGACCAGGAGAAAACCTCCTTCATCACCCCGAAAAGGACCTATTGCTACAGGATGATGCATTTCGGATTCAAGAATGCCGAAGCCACATACCAACGCCTCGTGAACAAGATGTTCGAGGCACAGATCGAGAAAATCATGGAAGTCTACGTGGACGACATGTTGGTGAAGAGCATGGCTATAACAGATCATGTGACACATATGCAGGAGACCTTTGACATCTTGAGAGCCTACAGGATGAAGATGAACCTTAAAAAGTTTGCCTTCGGCGTTAGTTCAGGGAAATTCCTAGGCTTCATGGTCAACAAAAGGGGCATTGAGGCCAATCTGAACAAGATCAGATTTATCCTGGAGATAAAGTCCCCAGCTTCTGTGAAGGAGGTCTAACTCCTTAACGGGAGGATAACAACTCTCAGCAGGTTTGTCTCAAAATCAACAGACAAATGTCTACCTTTCTTTAAAATCCTCCGTAAATCCTTCGAGTGGGGACCAGATGTAGAGGAGGTCTTCCAAAAGTTAAAGGCCTATCTGGTTACACCCCCTTGCTCTCCTATGCCATACCAGGAGAGATCCTTTATATCTACCTATCCTTATCGTCCTCTACCGTGAGCTCTGTCCTTGTTAGGGATGATAGAGGAGTCCAAAAACTTGTGTACTATGTAAGAAGGGCATACCAAGGAGCGGAGGTGAGATACTCAGAGTTAAAAAAGTTGGCCCTTGCACTTGTCACCGCCACCAGGCGCCTACGCCACTACTTGCAAAGCCACTGGTGGTCACAAATCAACCACTCAAAAGAATCCTGGGAAAGTTGGATGTGTCTGGCCGACTCCTTAAATGGGCTGTCGAGTTGAGCGAGTTCGATGTATAGTACCAGCCGAGGGCGGCCATAAAGGCGCAAGTAATTGCAGACTTTGTAGCTGAATCTACAATGCTAGAACAATCATAGGAAGAACCACCATGCGCCCCTGCACTCATTTGCCCGATACACTGTGTCTCGAGTCACCATGAGGCAAACCCAGACGCTATCCCCATAAAGCTTGACGTCTGGGAGACGGCTTCTCACGCCCTAGGAGACCACATTCCGAGGCCAGAGGCGCCCAACTCCTTTATACCTACTCCTTAGGAGCCCTCAACACCCTCACTACCCACACCTCAATATACTGTACTCCAGCCTGAGTGCCCTGCTGCACTTGAGCAGGCATCCCCCACTGGCACTGTACCATGCTGGAGACTGTATGTTGATGGGTCCTCCACTAGTGAGGGCAGCGGTGCAGGGCTGATACTAATCAGCTCCCACGACACTCCACTCAAGTACGTCATCTCCCTCCATTTCGCAGCATCAAACAACCGAGCAGAGTACGAGGCCCTCATATCAGGTTTGAAGCTTGCGATCGAGAGGGAAGCCCTCTGCCTGACGGCCTATAGCGATTCCCAACTGATAGTCAAATAGGTAAAAGGAGATTTTGAAGCGAATGAGAAGAAGATGCAAGAATACCTATCGGTGGTCCAAGCTTTGTTGAAAAAGTTCAACCACTTCCAAATCCACTATGTGCCCAGGGAGGAGAACGACATGGCAGATGCTCTCGTTAAGTTCGCATCTGCGAACATACTCATAGGCCCAGCATTGACAGGCCACCAGTTTGAGCTAAGTAAGCTCAAAGCAGAGGAGGATGATGTCAACTGTGCATCCTCCGAAACCAATTGGATGACCCCTATCCGAGCCTACCTAAAGGAAGGCACTCTCCCAAGGAATCTAGTGGAAGCCAAAAAGATGAGAATGATGGCGTCTAGGTATGTCATCCTACGCGACACTCTTTACAAAAGTAGTTATTCACTGCCACTACTCCACTACCTCTCCCCCGAGGAAGCCGATTATGCCATACGAGAAATCCACGAGAGGATATATGAAAATCACTCAGGAGGGCGGGCACTAGTACACAAGGCAGTAAGAAAAGGCTACCACTGGCCTAGCATCGTCAGAGACGTCCGCGAGTTTGTGAGGAAGTGTGACAAGTGCCAGTGCTTTGTGATAGTGCCCAGATAGCCACTAGAAGAGCTCACCACCATCTTGAGCCCATGGTCCTTCTCCATGTGGGGGATTAACATCCTAGGTCCCCGACTTATGGGTCGAGGCCAGTGCAAGTTTGTGGTAGTAGTCATTGATTACTTCACAAAGTGGCCAGAAACCGAATCCTTAGCCAGAATAATGGACCAGAAGGTGAAGGACTTCATCTGGAAGAGCATAGTCTGCTGTTTCAGAGTACCTCATGCTATAGTAAGTGATAATGCCAAACAGTTCGACAACAAAATCCTTAACAACTTCTACGTCGACCTACAAATCAAGCAACCCCACTCTAGCCCAGCCCATCCACAGGTGAACGGACAGGCGGAGGTCACCATCAGAATGATCCTCCGCAACCTAAAGACCAGATTGGAAAACGCCAAGGGGCGATGGGTGGACAAGCTCCCAGGAGTACTATGGACTTACCAGACAACTCCAAGAAGCCCTACAGGAGAGGCCCCTTTTTCCTTATCCTATGGAACAGAGGTGGTCATACTAGTCGAGATTAGGTCCAACACCATGACCCTGCCACCAATAAAGAAGGCCTCCGCATCAACCTCGACTTGGTAAAGGAGGAGAGGAAGATAGCCATGCTCAAGAATGTAGAGTACAAGCGTCACATGATCAAGTACTACAACTCGAGGGTGAAGCCTCACTCCTTACCTGGAGACCTAGTCCTCAAAAAGGTCATCCTATCTACCAAAGACTCTCGAGAAGGAAAGTTAGGCCCTAATTGAGAGGAACCCTACAAGGTTACAAAAGTCGTAAGACCGGGAACCTATAGAATTTAAAACTCTGAAGCACCTAAAGAGGTATTACCAATAGTTGGGGGCAAGTCAGTGGGTGCACAAGTCAGTAGCCATCGTTTAAACTATCTCTTGTTGTTTTAGTCAGTTTTGTTGTTATTTACTTCAAATTATGAAATAAAACTTTGCAAGATTATCTTTTTCAAAAACTATCTCTCATTTCATAGAAGTTCATAAACTATTTACAAAAGACAAAACATGGCCTAGCAACAAAAAAAGATATATGTAGATGAAAGTGTCATACTTCTGACATCATTCACTACTCCCTAATCCACTCTCATCAAAGCTCTCCTCATCATCATTAGTCTCTGGTGCCTCATAGGGGACGAAGCCAGAAAAGTCAAAGGTAGGAAAAGCTGCTGAGACCTTCCCCTTAAGTTCCTCATAACCATCGATAAAGGCGTCTGCTACGACCCTCTCAGCAGCCTACCTCCTCTTCTCCATCTCAATAGAGTGAGCCTCTGCCATGGTAGCTCTCTCAAGAGCTGCTCGAAGGTCAGTCTCTACCACAATAGCCCTCTCCCGAGCTATATGTAGCTCGACCTTTGCTCCGGCAGCCCTCTCACGGGATGCCCGCAGCCCTGCCACTGCTCTCACGCAGACAGCCTCTTTATCAGCCTCCAACTAGGCGGCCCTCCCGTGGGACGCTAGAAGCTCGGTCTCAAGGGGTGCAGCCATAGTTTTAAAACCTGGCCCGAACATCAACCCGGTGAAGGGACCGGGTCAATGGGTCACTGGTTCAACTGTTGGGTCACTGGTCGAATCGGTAAATAAAAAAATAATAAATAATTATAAATAATAATAAATAGACTAAAAAATCACAATAATTATAAAAAAAATATCAAACATGTAAAGTTAAGTAGAGAAAAATCATCAAACATGTATCCAATTTCAATGTATTCAATTTTCAAATACAACTTTTAAATTAAGTAGAGAAAAATACCTCTATTATAGAGCTTGTTTCAAGCTTGTTGCATCCTATATTTGTTGTAATGGACTTATAGAATTCTGAACAATGCTCAAGCTACTGGTTGGAATTTCCACAATCAGCCAAACCAAATCCATCAAAAGGCAAAAACAACTATATTCAAAGTATCAAAGCTGCATTAATATGGACTGACTATATCGGTGGTTGTTCAAAAGAAATCGACAATTACATCCAAGTTCACTGCAATACCCTTATATTTTAGAGTTTGAATTTCTGTAACTACTAAGTCCCTGTATCCCAAAGTACTTAATGGTTTTGCAGGATTACATCAGGAACCCTGGGCCTTAGGTCTTCAGAGTCTTCAAACTTGAAACTATTGATTCTTACTGAACTTGAAAGTTTCAAACCAAAGAGGGTGCCAATAATGACAACTACATAATCAAAATTAAACAGAAAAACTGAAACACATAAAAGATTAACTAAAAAAAATCTATACAGCCACTTGAATCAAAACCACCAATCCATGACGGACACAACCTTCCCACTTGAATCCCCAATCTTCCCTTCATGAATTGAAGCCCAAAAGAGACAGAGAAAAAGGGGGAAAGAGAGAGAGAGAGAGAGAGAGAGAGAGAGAGAGGGAAACTCACTGGAATGGAGGCTGGTCGTTGGTCGTTCCCGTCAGTCGTTGGCTTCCCGTCAGTCGTTGGCTGATCGCTGCTGGAGTGGAGGCTGAACGCTGCCGGTGCTGGAGTGGAAGCAGTGGTCGCTGGTCTAGAACGAGTTAGGGCAAAACAAAAGGGGAAATGCCCAAAAGTTGAAAAAAATTCACTTTTATAGAAATGAAATTAAACCGGCCGGTTTTCTAAACTTGTCCGGTTCTCACGGGTTTACCGGGTTTTGGCCGGTTCACCGGGTTTATACCGGGTTCCTTACATAAACGGTCTTTTAATAGACCAGGCCCGGTTTGGGGACTGGTTCACGGGTTGACCCGCCGGGCCGGACCGGGTTTTAAAACACTGGGTGTAGCTCTCTCGTGGGCTAACCTCAACTGCTCTTCGTTATCCTCTTGTGCCTACCTCTCCAGTCTCAACTGCTCCTCAGTAGCCCCTCGTGCTTGCCTCTCTCTTGTCAGATCTCTGAATGCCTCTCCAAGCTTCATTGTCCTTGAAAACAGGTAGGGAAAAACGACAGCCACCTACAAGCATGCAAAAAGCAGGACATGAGAAAAAAAGAGGTGGGTACAAAATAAAAGATGAGTAAAAAGGCATACTATAACAAAGCCCTCCATAACAGTGTCAATGATGCCCTCTGGACCTCGAGAGCCGACTTCTTGGATCTCCACAATGGTCACAAACCCCTAAAGTCGCTCATTAGCTAGATTCGCGTTCTGTAACATGGATACCGAACTACTACTTGAAGTAGAGCAGCTAAGTGGAGCTCTGGTCCTCGTAGGAGATCGTACTGGAGCCTCAATCCCTACAGTCGTACTAGGGCTAGATCTGGAATGCAAAGGAGTAGCAGCCGGGGAAGGAGTGGGGGCATCACCAGGTCTCGCCTCCCAAGAAGCAACCTGGCCAACGGGCCTCGACTGAAAAATGCTGGGGGTATCAGACTTCGCCCTCTTAGAGGAAGGAGGGGAAGATGCCATCCTGGAGCTATAAAAAGCCTCCACCATCGCCCTATCAATAGTGGAACCTGTGGAGTTGGTGTGAGATGAAGAACCTACAAAATCATAACCATCAAAAGTCTATTGGAAGGATCAAATACCTTTCCTCTTCTATCTAGGGGAGGCTTTGGGACGACCCGATGCGGACATGATGGTTGAAAACTCCTTGAAGGGATGATCCCGTATGACCTGGAACCTACTCTCTTGCTCTGGAGATAACGTGGGGGGAGCTGCAAAGAAACCAAACGTGCAGTAAGTACAAGGACACGATGATCAAACATAAAAGTAAAGGTAAAAACCCTTACCTAGCTTGGTCCTCGGAGCAGTGTCCCACCTTAAGGGCACTAGGTCACGGTCTTCCTCAGCAGCCCACTCGCCTCCAACAAAGAAGAAACTAGACTTCCAGCTGTGGCAATTTGAGGGTAGTCTAGTAATACATTTTACCCGACCTCGGGGCAAAGCGGTACCACCCTTGATTAGGAGTAGGGTTATCCAAAAACATGTACAAAGTCAAAAACTTCTCGAAAGGGGGAGAAACATCAGCACCATGGACTAGCCGCCATAATGAGAAGAATGTCAGGATCACCATCCACCCGTTAGGAGTCAACCTCCCTAGAGCCAGAGATAGGTGTCCCAGAACCCGACAGATGGGTCTGGGTATCGAGAACCTCAAACCCGCCTCTAGGACGTCCTCGTAAAGAACAATCTCTCCCAAGGAGTCGTAACACGCTGGCTCATCCCCCTCGGCCCGGCGACACATAATAACAGGAGGGATACAATACAAAGATACAATGTAGACGATATCAACATCACTGTCTATGGAACTAAATATTGAAGATACCTTCGACCCATCACCTTCAGCATCTCCTTTGCCTTGTCACGAAGTCTGTGTAACATCCACCATATAACCCTTGCCAGCTTAGGTGCTTGACAGAACAGAAGCCAATAAAGGTGAATGGGCGTCAAAGTTAACAAGGGTTTAACAACCAAAGTTGTAGGTGAAAGGGGGTACCTTGTTGTCTGTCACGACCGATACCTAGTCTATATCCTCCCTCTCCCCGTGGGAAGGCTCGTCTCGTCATGCCTTTATCAAAGTGGGCACCTGTCGAAACAAAGACCAATATAAAGATGAAAAGAGGATACCAGAATAATGGGAATACCAAGGGACAACGTCACCTCGCGGTTTCCCAGCATCTCCGCCGACGCCACCCAGTGCGCCCGCGCCTCTAACCCAACGAGCCTGAGCAGTCACTAGCGCTGCCCTCAGTCGCGCCGCTGGCGTCAATTGCGTCTCCCACGGTGTCGCCCTGTGCGCCTGAGCAGCCACTGGCGCCACCCTCAGCCTCCTCGTCACGGGTGCCGCCTCCAGCATTTGCCTATTTCATTCGGCGCCGCCCACCATGGACTTCGGCGTTGCCTTAGGCTTCGGTGTCGCCTACGCCATGATCGTCCTCACCAATATCGCCCGACCAATGAAAGGCACCGCCGCTTCTGGAATCAGTGTCACCAGACCCCCAACTATCAAAGTCACAGTGGTCCCAGCAGGCTTCGGAGTCCTCTGAACTGGCATCGCCCTCGCAACCCTTTATGGCGCCGCCTTTTGGAGCACAGTTGGCGCTGCCCATTGGCACACGACTGGCGTCGCCTTTGCCAAGGGTGTCACCTTTGCCAAGGGCGTCACCCTTCTCTCTTGACCCGTTGAATTTGGGCATGAACCCTCCTCCGAAGCTGCATCTATAGAGTTGGCCCTTGCCTCCGATGATGAGGGTCGCCATGGATGGGGATGAATCTCCGCCAAACCACACCAGAATATCACTAGAACCCA
Organism: Ilex aquifolium; assembly: GCA_951799425.1. Lineage (NCBI taxonomy): Eukaryota > Viridiplantae > Streptophyta > Magnoliopsida > Aquifoliales > Aquifoliaceae > Ilex > Ilex aquifolium. Next base: position 23,498,171 of record OX637393.1, read on the forward strand.
ATTTCGGCTGTGACCTATTTCCCCTGATCTCCATTTTTGTTTCCTTTGGGAAGCTCTTTGTGATTTAAAGAGTAAAGATGAATGTGTAGTCTAACCTAAAATACAATGGAAAACTAAGGAGAGTGATTCTAGGGTCCATTTATGTGAACCTTTGAAACTCCGTGAAATGCTCCTAATGGACAAAAGGGGGTTTTTGAAGTGGAATTCTCTTTGACCTAGAAGTAACACAGTGAGAGCCCGACAATGAAACGAGGTAAATGAAGAAGCTACCGTGGGGAACAAGAAACCCTTAGCTATACAGAGGCTCATTCATGCCCTCAGCCCCCTTTGTTGTAATCAGGGCTTGGGGCATGGGGGCAAATGATGAGCCCATATTCAACTGGGTCAGGCCCAACTAATTAAGTAAGCCCAAATTAGCTCAAAAGTAGGTAAATCCCAACTCATGAATTCGACCTAGTCCAAAGTTTAAGGAGTCTAGGGATATTAGCGCACGTGGAGAATAATTACCAGGATAGTCATTCTCGAAGATCAAGACTATCTCTAATTGTACCTATCCTAGTTGCACTTATTCTCCCTGAAAGGCTAGTAGCCTACCCATCACGTCACCGCCTCAACTAAGGCTCTGTGCCTATAAATTGTAAGCCCTCTCCACATGGGAGGGACATCTCTCTACACACCCTTTACACAACTATCTCTCTCATAGCTATCCAACTTCTCCTAGAGCTTATCTTTACTCTCTCTCTCATACCTTACTTTATTAATAAAGTTCTCCAGCCACCGTTGCCGCCTTCGGAGTGGAGTAGGTCACCCTGACCGAACCACTATACATCTGTGTGTTGCCTTTGTTGACCTAGCCGTTGCCTTATGTTTATTAATTGCTTTATTGATTGTTTCATTAATTATTCTGAATCTTACACTCGACTATTGATTGAGCATAAATCTACTTTTGTGCATCATCAAACATGATTGATATTGAATCATCTCTCAAACAAAAACTTAGAGCATTCATTCATGCCATAGAGTAATAATATTAATGTAAAGAAAGGATTTTCTATAAACCTTTTTTTTTTATTCTCAACGGGGGAGTGTCCTATTGGATAGAAGAGTTTGAGTTGGGTCTACGTTTATGTTTTGTATTTTCTTTTTTTAAAGTTTTGCGAAACTAGAGAAAATAAGCTCTGTAACGAGCATTATGAAAGAAAACAAAGGAACGTTTCAAGTTTCGTTGAAAATGTTGCATCATAGAAACTCTCCTTATATTTTATTTCTTATTCAATAAATACCGAAATGTTTCATAGATTTCAAATGAAACAAAAAGAAATTTGAGACCAGGCTTATGAACCGTCCCGATTTAGAGTCCGGTTCATCTACCTAGGTCGGATCAGGTTTTAAAACTCTGGCTTAATGGGCAAAGTAAAGTAATATCCTCTAAATTATGTGGTATACGTTATTTGGGCCCTTATTTTCCAAGTCAGATCACTTTAGTCTCGCAAAATTTTAAAAAACGCTATCTCAAATAAGGTATCTGAAATGCACGTACTCATTTTTGTTAGTAAACTTAAATGGTCATTTTCTCAATTGAATCATACTGTCACAAATTGAAAATGTTATAGATTAGAAACAATAAAATTAATATATATATGTGTGTGTGTGTGTGTGTGTGTGTGTGTGTGTGTGTACTATAATAAATAGCAATGTAGTCTACATGGGAGGCTTTCAAACATTGAACTCTTATTTTTAAAATTTTTGATTTTTTTAAAGTTTAAAAAATTATAAGTGGATTTCTCCTATTAATATTTATGAAATTGTCGTAAAATTCGCCCTCAAACTCTTTTTTGTTATTAAGTCCAACCTCCATCTTTTTAAGGCCTAAAAGGCACGCTTACAGCTAAGAAATTGAATGTTCAAATTATAAAAGAACAACAATAGTTAAGATTGATTCAATTTTCATATATTATGATCAAATGGTATAAAACTCATCTCAAAAAAAAATTTCCCACCAAAAAACTATCATTTTCTCTACACAAACCTTTAATGGCAGATAACTCAACCAACAAACTTCTCAGTGGCAACAACTCCACTGATCCACATTTACCCCTCTCTTATCCCTCTCCTACCTCTCTCTTATCTTATCTCTATGCACTTTAGTTTTAAATTACATAATTAAAAAAAATTTATTATTTAAAATATAAATGTTACACGATCAAGGCATGATTTTTTATATTGCAAAGTGTCTTCAGGCACGAGATTATTACTAGTAGTATAATATTTATTCTCTAATCCAAACTATTAACGGTTATTATTGTTTAACACAAAAATGCCCTTGAAAGCTATTCACGCTAAAAACATTAGAGTAGATAACTATCTTCTCCTTCAAAAAAAATATTCTTCTCTCTTTCCCTTTTTTCTTTCATTCACTCTAAAAAAATTCTCTCTAGATTCACTCTCTACAAAACCTCATCTCCAACCCACATTAAACAATTGCTCCAATACACTGGTTGTCTGTATGGTTTTCTCTTGACCCTCCAATCTTTCAAACCCAGTCAATTTTGATGTCGCCTCATAACAAGGTGGTGAAGAGTGAATAGAGAGTGGCAATTTGTTGTCACTATAAATGAATGCCTTGCAGCCATAGTTATCAAAACTGGACTGGGCCGACGAGTCAACCCGAAAAAATGGCTAACTAGTGCCTTAGCCAAGCCGTTTCTTAAGTTGGATCGTCTATATAGTTCACTAGTCTAAAACCCATTTAAATCGGATGATTTTTGTTTAATTTGACTGAACCAGACAATTTTCATGAAACTGGTTCATTCCAACAATAAACTGACAAAAAATAAAAATAAAAATAAAAATAAAAATATTATAACTAATCTGGCTGCTACATTTCAAGGCCTCCACAGTAGACTCAAGTCACAAAAGGCTGCCACACCTTTTATAAGCTAGATGTTGCTTTGTTTTCTTCTGAGAATTCGATGTGGCATAGTGAAACCTTGTCTTCTTTTGTATTTGTTTTTTTTTTTTTTTTGGGTATTCTTATGCCTTTTTTCTTTTTGCTTTTTCTTCCTATCTTTTTATACTTTAGAGTATCCTTCTTAGGGTTTGCTATTCAATACTTGTTGATGTAATTTTTCTAAATTATCTAAGGAATTAATAAATTATGAATTTTTTTTACACTTTCATTTGATCTACTATTATACTAAACGTGTTATCTTTACAATAATTATAATTTCTTAGCATATTCATTTAATTTTTTATTTTTATTTTTAATTATACGACCAGTCCTACCAGTTGACCCAACGGTTGAATTAGTAATCCATTGACCCGGTCCCTCTATCAGTTTGATGTCCGGTCAAGTTCTGATAACTATACTTGCAGTATCATTCCCCATATACTAATAATGGCAAACATGAAGACAACTAATTCTCCTCTACAGAAAAAGAGAAAATAACAATAACATGAAGACAATTAATTCTCAATTCCTACAAACATATTTCAATTCTAAATAAGGAAGAAGATCAAGGAATCACATCTATATTATCCGTAAGGGCCTCAAGCAACGCCGCTTTGTTCTCTCAAAAGTCCTTCACTATATACATCTATAGCTTGATTTGGGTTGATTCGAAAATCGTATAGTGAAATTTCTTTTAGGTATGGATCAGATTTTGAACTGGATGTAAATATTTGGTTACGCAATGAATTTGGAAGTGTCCTAGATAGTGAAATTTCATTCGACTTAGTTCTTTGAAATATGGGGTAATATCTATATCTCAATGTGATATTTATTTTACTATGCCATTTTAACCAGACTCATTTTCTATAAAATATTTTAAGAAAGTGAAATAACTTACGCATTTTAAAAAGAGGCAAAGCTTAGAACACCGTATGAATTTTGGAACAAATATAACTTTATTAATCTTTATGATTTCTTATTTTAAAAAAATAAATTGATAATTCAATGTGTTCGATCATATTTGTAATTGGTTAATTTCGTGGAGTCCATTATAAATTTCAACATATTCCATGGTCATCATGGTATCAAGTTCAAGATTCATTCAACTTTCGTATGCGCCTTTATGCTTAGGACAAGATAATGACCTAGACACCTAAGATGAACCCTTGGTTATTTTTAACTTTGGTTGATTAGGATGAAAATGGAATTGGAAGTAATTTGACCCTTCTTTGAGCAACACAAAGTGCTCAAGAGGACAAGTTTTGCATGGTTTTACACTTAAAAATCTATAAGAACCGATCTATACTCGCTAGCCTTCGCTAGAGCAGTCTATTTATGACTTAGGGAAGAAAATGGAAAAAGGTCATGGAAGGCAGCACATGGCTCTACGAGCTCACTCCAGCGGTCCTTCATGGTCACTCGAGTGGTGTTCATGGTCACTCAAGCGGTGCTTGCCTTAGTCGGGATTGAAACGTGATTTTCATTCCAGCGACAACCGCCCTCCCACAGATCAAGCGGTCGTTCACGAGTTTGAGTTTTCTTATTTACAAAGACTACCCTTATTTCGGACCTATAAATAGGGAGAGCCTTTCCCATATCTAGGTTAAGCCTCTTGTGAGATTTCTAGGTCAGAAAATCATCTTTCTACCTTGAGAGCTTTCACCACAACCTAGATCCGTAAAACCCAAAAGGCTACAACTAGAGATTCTACCCAACCTTACAACTTAGAGAAGAAGATATTGTTGGTTTGATAAACTCATTGGTGTGTCATACCGAGGATTATTGGCATACCCATAATTACTCGAGATCTAGACAAACTATGCTGGTGGAGATTTCTCAACTTCAAAGGTAGACCTCTTAGTTCGAGAGTTTGAGGGTACAAGATGTTGAAATATTAAGAGAATTTCCTGCTAAATTGCGTGATACTGTAAATTAATCATTTGCATTAGGTATCAAGGTTGACGATGTGGCCATCAAGTTGAAAAATCTTGAGATCTCTAACCGAGAGATTTCGTTTGTTCCCTCAATTAGAGAAGAAAATGAGACATCATCTTAAAGCTTCTCAGAGACAGCTACATATACAAGTTCAAAGTTTCTGGACTTTCATATTGCAACACTTTAAAACTCGAGGATGAGTTTTCTCTAACCAGGGGAGAATGATGCAATCCATAAGATGCTCAAGGAAACACAAATTCGAAGATGTGAAAGATAATGAAATTGGTTGTCCATCAAGACAAAGATGCATATGGAACCTTGCATTATTATATTTTGATTCTTATTTTAAGTCAATTTGCTATTATTAGTATTTTATATGTCCATTTAATATTTTTTAGAGTTAGGGGTATTTTTATAATTTCTAGAATTTCTGGAACAGGTCATATTTTTGGGTCAAAATATAAACTCCTACTAGGATTTGTTTCCTTAGTAGATTAGGATTTGTTTCCTTAATAGATTAGGATTTGTTTCATTAGTAGATTAAGATTTGTTTCATTAGTAGATTAGGATTTGTTTCCTTAGTAGATTAGGATTTGTTTTCCTTAGCAGATTAGGAATTTTCTTTGTAATGGCTAGCCTATAAATAGGCGTCTAAATCAATGAAAAAGGGAGATTATTATTCAGCAAAATTGGAGAGTGTTTTCTCTGCGGTTCTTTGAAGAACTATTCAAACTTATCAAGCTTTCCCGTGGCGTTCACCAGTGACTTATCAAACGGGTTTCCACACCGTTTGTGGCGTCTTCCTTTATACCAAGGTTCTTGTTTCACACAAACAGCGGGTCGAGGTCATATATACCAAGGTTCTTGTTTGTCATAAACAACGGGTCGAGGTCTATCATTCAAATCTGATTGTAGAACGATCTTGGGTTCCTTTTCGTTGTTGGATCTCGTTTTTGCGGGTATTCACATCATGTTGCAAGCACAATTATGGTGGAAAAATTGGGACTACCCGTATTGAAGCACCCTAAACCGTACAAGTTGCAATGGTTAAATAATAGTTGTGAGATAAGGGTGAACAAGCAGGTGTTAGTTGCATTTCGAATCTGTAAGTACGAAGATGAAGTGTTGTGTGATGTAGTACCGATGCAAGCGGGACACTTATTGCTAGGGCGTCCAAGGCAGTTTGATAGGCATGTGAAACATGATGGCTTTACGAACAAATACTCCTTTGTGCTTAATCAACGACCAATCACTCTTGTACCATTGACACCGCAACAAGTATATGAGGACCAAGTGAGATTGCAAAAAGAGAGTGATCAAAAGAAAGAGAGTGAACAAAAGAAAAAGAGTGAAAATCAGAGAGAGGCCGAGAAAAAAAAAATCAAAATTTGGCCATTGAGAGAAAATAAGAGAGAAAACAAAAGAATTTCTATGCAAAAGTGAGTGAAATTAAGCGAGCATTGTTTTCAAATCAGCCGATGATTGTACTTTTGTATAAAGATGCATTTCTTAACATTAACGAACTTGACCTTGCTTTGCCTAGTTCTGTTGTTTCTCTTTTCCAGGAGTATGAGCATGTCTTTCCCGTGGAAACACCACAAAGGTTACCTCCAATCCGAGGGATTGAACATCAAATTGATTTTGTTCCCAGTGCAACAATTTCAAACCGACCAGCTATAGGAGCAATACCGAGGAGACAAAGGAGCTTCAATGGCAGGTAAGTGAGTTGTTGAAGAAAATGCACGTAAGGGAGAGCATGAGCCCATACACAGTTCCAGTTTTACTTGTACCTAAGAAGGATGGGACGTGGAGAATGTGCGTTGATTTTTGGGCCATCAACAACATAACGGTAAAGTATCGTCTACATATTCCTCGCTTGGATGATATGTTAGATGAGCTGCATGGTTCTTGTGTATTTTCTAAGATTGATTTAAAGAGTGGTTATCATCAGATTAGAATAAAGGAAGGAGATAAATGGAAAACTGCCTTTAAAACAAAATATGGTTTGTATGAATGGTTAATTATGCCTTTTGGATTGACTAACGCTCCGAGCACCTTTATGAGACTTATGAATCATGTTTTCCGTGCATTTATTGGCAGATTTGTTGTTGTCTACTTTGATGATATACTTATTTATAGCAAAAACGTGGACGATCATGTAGTACATTTGAAATCTGTTTTAGATGTGCTTAGGAAAAAAAGTTGTTTGCTAATCTAAAGAAGTGTACTTTTTACACCGATAAGCTTGTATTTCTGGGATTTGTTGTTAGTGCACAAGGTATACAGGTTGATGAAGAGAAGGTACGTGCAATCCAAGATTGGCCGAGTCCCACAAGTGTAGGTAATGTTCGTAGTTTTCATGGACTTGCTAGTTTTTACTGGCGGTTCAGGAAGGACTTTAGTAGCATAGCCGCACCACTTACCGAAGTGATCAAGAAGGACCTTGGATTTAGATGGGGAGAAAAAAAAGAAAAGGAGTTTCAATTAATCAAAGATAAGCTGACCAACGCCCCCTTATTGTCTTTATCTAACTTTTCGAAAACATTTGAGATTGTATGTGATGCTTCAGGTGTTGGCATAGCAGCAGTGCTGATGCAGGAAGGACAACCAATTGCTTACTTCAGCGAGAAACTAAGCGGGGCAGCGTTAAACTACCCAACTTATGATAAAGAGTTGTATGCATTGGTTCGAGCTTTAGAGACGTGGAAACACTACCTATGGCCTAAGGAATTCGTGATTCACACCGATCATGAGTCCTTGAAACACTTGAAGGGCCAGCACAAGTTAAACAAAAGGCATGCGCGTTGGGTAGAGTTCATTGAGACGTTTACATACGTCATCCGGTATAAGCAAGGTAAGGAGAATGTGGTCGCCGATTCACTTTCTCGCAGGTATGCATTACTCTTTACACTTGATGCAAAATTGCTTGGTTTTGAGCACATTAAAAATTTATACGCTGATGACCACGAACTTTTTGAGGAATACCGGGCTTGTGTGAAAACCGATTGTGGTAAGTTTTTTAGGCTTGATGGATTCCTGTTTCGAGAGAATAAGTTATGCGTGCCAAATTATTCCTTGAGGGAGTTGTTAGTGCGGGAATCTCATGGTGGGGGATTAATGGGACATTTTGGAGTTGCAAAGACTTTAGCTGTTTTGCAGGAACACTTCTATTGGCCTCACATGAAAAGAGATGTTGAGAGAATTTGTGGAAGATGTGTTACATGTAGGCAAGCTAAATCCAGAGTGCGGTCCAATGGTTTGTATACCCCCTTTACCAATTCCTAGTGAGCCATGGATTGATATTTCAATGGACTTTGTGTTAGGATTGCCTAGGACTAAATGTGGGAAAGATACAATTTTTGTGGTTGTGGATAGATTTTCTAAGATGGCACACTTTATTCCATGTCACAAAACGGATGATGCCTCGCATGTTGCTGAATTGTTCTTTAGAGAGATTGTGAGATTACATGGCATGCCTAGAACAATTGTTTCGGATAGAGATGCTAAGTTCTTGAGCTATTTTTGGAAGACTTTGTGGTGTAAGCTAGGTACTAAGCTATTGTTTTCTACTACTTGTCATCCACAAACTGATGGTCAAACTGAAGTAGTAAATAGAACTTTGTCTACTTTATTGAGGGCAATCATTAAAAAGAACATCAAAACATGGGAAGAATGTTTACCACATGTTGAGTTTGCTTATAACCGATCTGTTCATTCTGCTTCTAAATTTTCACCATTTGAAATTGTGTAAAGATTTAATCCTTTAACTCCATTGGATTTATCTCCTTTACCTTTGACTGAGCATGTTAATTTAGATGGCAAAAAGAAAGCTGAGTTTGTCAAGCAGATTCATGAGAAAGCAAGACTCAACATTGAGCGAAGAACGGAGCAGTATGGAAAACAAGCCAACAAGGGGCATCACAAGCTAATTTTTGAACCCGGAGATTGGGTTTGGCAGCATATGAGAAAAGAGAGATTTATGGCGCAAAGACGTTCCAAATTACTTCCAAGGGGAGATGGTCCTTTCCAAGTCCTGGAGCGCATCAATGACAACACTTACAAGCTAGATTTACCTGGTGAGTACAATGTAAGTGCTACTTTTAATGTTACTGATTTGAGTCCTTTTGATGTAGGTGATGATTTGAGGGAAAATCATTTTCAAGAGGAGGGGAATGATGCAAGTCATAGCATAACTTCAAGGGATCTAGTTCAAGTCCCAATTGGGCCGGTTACGAGAGCATGAGCAAGGAAGTTTAAAGATGTACTCAAAGGACTGATTCAAGAGGCATGAACTCAAGCAAATTCGTGGAGGCCCATTGAGCATGATCCACTTGAGCAACAAAGACTCATCAACATGATTCAAGTTCTAGAAGAATCTGGTCAAGGCTAAGCTTAAATTGGCATGTTTAAGAATACTCCTTTTTTGGGTCTAATTGTAAGGCTTGCATGCGATTTACTTTTCTTTTTCTATTTTAGGCGTGTGATCAACCAATTAAAGGGCTGATTATCTTTCTTTTTCTTCTTTTAGGAAAGCAAGAGTTTTAGTCTTTAGTTATTCCTATTTGGGTTTGGATTGTCAAAATATAAACTCCTATAAGGATTTGTTTCCTTAGCAGATTAGGATTTGTCTCCTTAGCAGATTAGGATTTAGGAATTTTCCTTGTAATGGCTAGCCTTATAAATAGGCTTTTAATCAATTAAAAGAACAAATTATTATTCAGCAAAATTGGAGAGTGTTTTCTCTATGGTTCTTTGAAGAACTATTCGAACTTATCGGGATTTCCCGTGGTGTTCACCAGCGACTTATCAAACGGAATTCCACCACCGTTTGTGGTGTCTCCCTTATACCGAGGTTCTTGTTTCACAATAAACAACGGATTGAGGTCATATATACCAAGGTTCTTGTTTGTCGTAAACAACGGGTCGAGGTCTATCATTCAATTCTGATCATAGAACGATCTTGGGTTCCTTTTCATTGTCGGATCTTGTTATTTTGGCGGATTCCACATCAGGTGTAAAGCCCCAATCCATTTCCATAATATTCAGAGAGCTAATAACACCAAAAGTGAATAAATAAATCTATTAGTAGGAAATTTAATTACAGCCGTTCAAATCACTAGAAAAGTACATAAATAATTTGTCTTAAAAAATTTATAATTTCCTTGACGAACTCGATTCACCACCAATTTTTACTCCAAGTTTAACCTATAACTCATAGGGTAAATGAAGGGTGAGCTTGGGAGGCCCAATAAGCAATTTAAAACATAATATATGAAGTCAAAGAACGAAACGATAATTTATCAATTAACTTATAAGCAATCGCTGACATGAGTTAATATGATAATTTACGGAGTATTAATACATTGAATATGTCAACAAACTCAAACATTCGAATATCCAAAACACTCGTGGCTTTATACTGTGTCCGTATCGACAACATACTAGGCATTACTTGATGCATTTCAATCATTCACATACACCTCTCAAGGCCACGAACACTATTATAACCATGCCATCGAGTGTACCTCACGCACAATGTCGATAAATCCCCAAGTACTTCACCAAAATCAAGATTACAACAATCTACGATACGTCAAACGAAATACACGATGGAATATCGAAACATTAACAATTGAACAGAATATCATATTGCAACTGAAAACCAGTCGATACCACTATTAGAATATGATAAGGATGATATCAATAATATACTATTTGCAAAGATATTAAAAGAATGTATATTATGTCTAAACTACTTACCCGATTCCTTAATCGACTCTTCCACCTCCAGAATAACATACTGAGCATTTACATCATCCGAAAATCATCTCAACTTTGAGCCCCCACCATTATGCTCACTAATTTCCTCCACCCAAGCCCTCTCTCTCTCTCTCCTTTCTCTCTCAGTTTTCTTCTCTAGTGAAGGATGAGCATACTTCTTCTTTGCTTAAACTATAGGCATACACCACTTATACATGTATATATATTTGCACAAAAGTATGAAAAGTGCACATGGGCCGGCAAGTGCACATAGGAGGAGTGCAACACCTGTCACATGCATCCTCCACTTTGACCCACCTTCCAATTCTTGTTTTTCTTCTTTTTATTTTCTGCCTTTATCTTCTTTCTTTGTTTTAATATTTCTTTATCTTCTTTTTCACTTATTGCTTTGAAATCATTCACGTAAATGATTGTTGTCCAACATAAAACCACCATAATTATATTTTACTCTCCCTTGTTTCATTAATTATAAATCAGCCACAAAACTTCAATATTTCTTATACTTTCTCCTCAAAATTCTTAATATTTTCATACTTAAATTCAATACTTGTAAAAATTTGGGATCTCACAATTTAATTATGTAATCACTTTCGAGTCGAGGCTCGATTGTCACATGTGGTGTGATCTCTAATGTATAAGAGGCAAGAATTTAGCTCACAAAAAGAGATACCCTAGATTGGGAAAGGCACTACCTATTTATAGCCTCGGAATAAGGGCAATCTTGGTAGACAAGAATACTCAAATTCGTGAACGACCGTTCGATTGGTAGAAGGGAAGTCATAGGCCAGTGGTCTTGAGAATGAAAAATACATTTCAAACCGACCTAGGAAGAGCAGACCACTGGAGCGACGTTGGGACCACTTGAGCGACGTTGGGACCACTCGAGCAACCTCTAAGACTGCTCGAGTGGCCTTAAGGGTGGTCCCTACTCTTCCTCCATTTTCCATTTTCTCCATTTCTTCCCCAAGTCATAAAGAGACCGTTCTAGTTTATTTAACCTAAAATAAAGAAAAAAACTTGTCTTCTTGAGCACTAAAGGGTGTTGCTCATGAGAGATCCACTAATGGTTCAAACTATATTTTCAAACACACAAGACGATTTTACAAAAAAAAAAAAAAATAAGTGAAAAACACGTAGGAGCCATACACGAATTAATCCAATTCCATTTTAAGTCTAATCCTCGTAAGTTTATTAAACCAATGGATTATCTTAGGTCTCTAGATCATTACCTTTGTCCTAAGCTTGAAGGTGCATTTGGAGTGCAAAGAGCAATGCTACGTGGACTTAAAAATTACACTTCATAATTACAAAAATTGATTTCACTGCGGTCCCAGCATTTATTGGGACCCACTACCTATTCAATGGTTGAGATTTATCAAGTCTAGTTTTTAAGTCCATCTAGCATTACTCGGAGTGCAAATTGATGTGGAATCCGCCAAAATAACGAGATCCAACAACGCAAAGGAACCCAAGATCATTCTACGATCAGAACTGAATGATAGATCTCGACCTGTTATTTACGACTGATGTGAAACCCGCCAAAACAACGAGATCCAACAACGAAAAGGAACCCAAGATCGTTCTACGATCAGATTTGGATGATAGACCACGACCCGTTGTTTACGACAAACAAGAACCTTGATATATATGACCTCAACCCGTTGTTTGATGCGAAACAAGAACCTTGGTATAAGCCACAAACGGTGGTGGAATTCCGTTTGATAAGTCGCTGGTGAACGCCACGGGAAATCCTGATAAGTTTGTTTAGTTGTTCAAAGAACCGTAGAGAAAATACTCTCAAAATTTACTGAATAACCATCTACCTTTTCATTGATTTAGATGCCTATTTATAGGCTGGCCATTACAAAGAAAATTCCTAATCTGCTAAGGAAAACAAATCCTAATCTACTAAAGAAACAAATCCTAATCTAGTAAGGAAACAAATCCTAATCTAATAAACAAACAAATCCTAATATACTAAGGAAACAAATCCTAATATGAGTTTATATTTTGACAATCCAAACCCAAATAGGAATAACTAAAGACTAAAACTCTTACTTGCCTAAAAGAAGAAAAGAAAGACAATCAACCCTTTACTAGGCTGATCACACTCCTAAATAGACAAGGAAAGCCTTACTTCCCTAAAAGAAAATTAATTGGCATGCAAGCCTTACAATCAGACCCAAAAAAAGAGTAATTTAAAACATGCCCATGTATGCTTCGCCTTAGCTAGATTCTTCTAGAACTTGAATCATGTTGATGATTCTTTGTTGCCCAAGTGGATCATGCTTAATGGGCCTCCACGAATTTGCTTGAGTCCATGCCTCTTCAATCAGTCCGTTGAGTACATCTTTAAACTTCCTTGCTCGTGCTCTTGTAACCGGCCCAATTGGAACTTGAACTAGATCCCTTGAAGTTGTGCTATGACTTGCATCATTCCCCTCCTCTTGAAAAGGATTTGCCCTCAAATCATCACCTACATCAAAAGGACTCAAGTCAGTAACATTAAAAGTAGCACTTACATTGTACTCACCAGGTAAATCTAGCTTGTAGGCATTGTCATTGATGCGCTCTAGGACTTGGAAAGGTCCATCTCCCCTTGGAAGCAATTTGGAACGCCTTTGTGCCGAAAATCTCTCTTTTCTCATATGCAACCAAACCCAATCTCCGGGTTCAAAAATCAGCTTGTGACGCCCCTTGTTGGCATGCTTTGCATACTGCTCTGTTCTTCGCTCAATGTTGAGTCTTGCTTTCTCATGAATCTACTTGACAAAGTCAGCTTTCTTTTTGCGATCAAAATTAACATGCTCAGTCAAAGGTAAAGGAGATAAATCCAATGGAGTTAAAGGATTAAATCCATACACAATTTCAAATGGTGAAAATTTAGTAGCAGAATGAACAGATCGATTATAAGCAAACTCAACATGTGGTAAACATTCTTCCCATGTTTTGATGTTCTTTTTAATGATTGCCCTCAATAAAGTAGACAAAGTCCTATTTATTACTTCAGTTTGACCATCAGTTTGTGGATGACAAGTAGTAGAAAACAATAGCTTAGTATCTAGCTTACACCACAAAGTCTTCCAAAAATAGCTCAAGAACTTAGCATCTCTATCCGAAACAATTGTTCTAGGCATGCCATGCAATCTCACAATCTCTCTAAAGAACAAGTCAGCAACATGCGACGCATCATCCGTTTTGTGACATGGAATAAAGTGTGCCATCTTAGAAAATCTATCCACAACCAGAAAAATTGAATCTCTCCGACGCTTAGTCCTAGGCAATCCTAACACAAAGTCCATTGAAATATCAATCCATGGCTCATTAGGAATTGGTAAAGGAGTATACAAACCATTGGACTGCACTCTCGATTTAGCTTGCCTACATGTGACACATCTACCACAAATTCTCTCAACATCTCTTTTCATGTGAGGCCAATAGAAGTGTTCCTGCAAAATAGCTAAAGTCTTTGCAACTCCAAAATGTCCCATTAATCCCCTACCATGAGATTCATGCACTAACAACTCCCTCAAGGAAATTAGGCACGCATAACTTATTCTCTTGAAACAAGAATCCATCAAGCCTAAAGAACTTACCACAACCGGTTTTTCTCGCAAGCTCGGTATTCCTCACAAAATTCATGATCATCAGCATATAAATTTTTAATGTGCTCAAAACCAAGCAATTTTGCATCACGTGTGGAGAGTAATGTGTACCTGCGAGAAAGTGCATCGGCGACCACATTCTCCTTACCTTGCTTATACCGGATGACGTATGGAAACGTCTCAATGAACTCCACCCATCGCGCATGCCTTCTGTTTAGCTTGTGCTGACCCTTCAAGTGTTTCAAGGACTCATGATCAGTGTGAATCACAAATTCCTTAGGCCATAGGTAGTGTTGCCACGTCTCTAAAGCTCGAACCAATGCATACAACTCCTTATCATAAGTTGGGTAGTTTAATGCTGCCCCGCTTAGTTTCTCACTGAAGTAAGCAATTGGTCGTCCTTCTTGCATAAGCACTGCTCCTATGCCAATACCTGAAGCATCACATTCAATCTCAAACGCTTTCAAAAAGTTAGGTAAAGACAATAAGGGGGCATTGGTCAGCTTCTCTTTGATTAGTTGAAACGCCTTTTCTTGTTCTTCTCCCCATCTAAATCCAATGTTCTTCTTGATCACTTCGGTAAGTGGTGCGGCTATGCTACCAAAGTCCTTCACAAACCGCCGGTAAAAACTAGCAAGTCCATGAAAACTACGAACATTACTAACACTTGTGGGACTCGGCCATTCTTGGATTGCACGTACCTTCTCTTCGTCAACCTGTATACCTTGTGCACTAACAACAAATCCCAGAAATACAAGCTTATTGGTATAAAAAGTACACTTCTTTAGATTAGCAAACAACTTTTCTTTCCTAAGCACATCTAAAACATATTTCAAATGTACTACATGATCGTCCATGTTTTTGCTATAAATGAGTATATCATCAAAGTAGACAACAACAAATCTGCCTATAAATGCACGCAAAACATGATTTATAAGTCTCATAAAGGTGCTCGGAGCGTTGGTCAATCCAAAAGGCATAACTAACCATTCATACAAACCATATTTTGGTTTAAAGGCTGTTTTCCATTCATCTCCTTCCTTTATTCTAATCTGATGATAACCACTCTTTAAATCAATCTTAGAAAATACACAAGAACCATGCAGCTCATCTAACATATCATCTAAGCGAGGAATAGGATGACGAAACTTTACCGTTATGTTGTTGATGGCTCGGCAATCAATGCACATTCTCCACGTCCCATCCTTCTTAGGTACAAGTAAAACTGGAACGGTGCTTGGGCTCATGCTCTCCCTCACGTGCCCTTTCTCCAACAACTCACTTATTTGCCGTTGAAGCTCCTTTGTCTCCTCGGGATTGCTCCTATAAGCTGGTTTGTTTGGAATTGTTGCACCGGGAACAAAATCAATTTGATGTTCAATCCCTCGGATTGGAGGTAACTCATGTGGTGTTTCCTCTAGAAAGACATCCTCATACTCCTGCAAAAGAGAAACAACAGAACTAGGCAAAGCAAGGTCAAGTTCGTTAGTGTTTAAAAGTGCCTCTTTGTACAAAAGTACAATCATCGACTGATTTGAAAACATAGCTCGCTTAATTTCACTCACTTTTGCATAGAAATTCTTTTGTTTTCTCTCTGATTTTCTCTCAATGGCCGCATTTTGATTTTCTTTTTCTCTCTCATTTTTCTCGGCCTCTCTCTGATTTTCACGATTTTTCTTTTGTTCACTCTCTTTCTTTTGATCACTCTCGTTTTGCAATCTCACTTGATCCTCATATACTTGCTGCGGTGTCAATGGTACAAGAGTGATTGATCATTGATTAAGCACAAAGGAATATTTGTTCGTAAAGCCATCATGCTTCACATGCCTATCAAACTGCCATGGGTGCCCAAGCAATAAGTGTCCCGCTTGCATTGGTACTACATCACACAACACTTCATCTTTGTACTTACCAATTCGAAATGCAACGAACACCTGCTTGTTCACCCTTATCTAACCACTATCATTTAACCATTGCAACTTGTAGGGTTTAGGGTGCTTCAACACGGGTAGTCCCAACTTCTCCACCATAATTGTGCTTGCAACATTAGTACAACTTCCACCATCAATAATCACACTACACACCTTGTCTTTGATGTAGCACCTAGTGTGGAAGATGTTCTCCCGCTGCACTTCATCAACCTCTTTTGCATGCACGCTCAATGCTCTCCTCGCCACCAATGTCAATGCATCAGGGGCTAAATACTCCTCCTCGGAAACGTCCTCCAATGGTGGCATGTCATCCGTGTCGGAATCGTCATTGTCGGTCACAATTTCACCATTGTCTTGCAACACCATGACCTGCTTGTTTGGACATTGACTTGCTATGTGTCCCCTGCCTTGACATTTAAAACATTTAATGTCACAATTCCTAGTGGTAGAAGTGTCGGTTTTACCTTGAGGAACGTGGCCGGTGTTTGCGGACTTGGGCTCGGATTTGGGCATTTGTGACTTGTCTAGTTGCTTGGCATAACTCGGTTTCCAAGAGGTAGAACTAGAGTTATGGGCTGCACGTGACCCACCCCCCCTCTTGAGTTGTTGCTCCACTTTGATGGCCATGTGCACCATATCTTCCAACTCCACATAATGCTGCATCTCTACCTTATCTTGGATTTCTCGGTTTAATCCAAGTAAAAACCTAGCCATTGTAGCCTCTTGATCTTCCTCTACATTAGCTCGGATCATAGCAATATCCATCTCCTTGTAATAATCCTCCACGCTCCGACGTCCCTGTCTAAGACCTTGTAGCTTTTTGTACAACTCTCGGTAGTAATAGCTTGGAACGAACCGCTTTCTCATCATCGTTTTCATCTCCTCCCATGTCTCTATTGGTCGTTCTCGATTCCGCCTCCTGTTTATAACAAGCTGATCCCACCAAGTAATAGCATAGTCAGAAAACTCAATCACCCCTAATTTTACCTTCTTTGCTTCAGAATAGTTGTGGCAATCAAATACGAACTCCATCTTTTTCTCCCACTCAAGGTATGCTTCAGGATCGGATCTACCTTGAAACGATGGAATCTTCATCTTAATACCACCCAAGTTGTTATCTTCCCGATTCCTAGCTTCTCTAAACCGCTCTCTATGTCTTCAATTATTAACAACAGAATTTCGATCATCTTCTTCATCAAAACCAGCCCCATAAGGCTCCTCATCTTCAACCCTTACTTCTCTCGGTTGAACTCTTTCCCTTCTACGCACATTAGGGACGTTTTGTGGTTGTCTCTCACGTGTATTCTCCATCTGATCTAACCGTTCGTGAACTTGCTCTAGTTCCAACTTCATCACACGCCTCATCTCACTCATCATGGCCTCCATAAACAATTTCGGATCAGCCAATTCCGTAGCATCTTCGGTCATGTTCTTAGCACTGTTGTGAGACATGATTGTTGCAAAAAACAAGGTTAGAAAAAAAAATAACAAAAAGGAATAAAAGGACCTCACAATTCTCTCCCTTACGTGTTTACACTCAAGAATGTGAATCACTCTACACTCGTGTTTTCACTCAAAAAAATACATGGCTTTTAACCCTCTAATGTTCTCACCACTCTTGCCTTTTTTTTTTTTCCACTCGATAATTCTCTTCTAGTTCTTTTGAAACTAAACAAAAAATTCTCAAAATTTCCAGCAACAATTCATCAAGAACTCATCAAGGAATTTCGAGTTTTAAGAGCAAGAATTCAAGGAACAAGGCTGATTAGATTGTTTGGAAGCACAAAATAGCAAGATTTCCACAAAATAGATGAAAACAAACAATTTCGTAATAACTAGAACCAAACAATTTTGGGCTTCACTTTTTTTTTTGAGTCCTTTCTGTTTTTTTTTTTTTGATGATCAGCAACTATCTTTTGATAGTAACAAAATAAAATTTTGTAATAAACTAGAACAAAATACGAGCGGAATGGGGTATGAAGAAAATTCGGCTAAACTAGAATTTGTGAACCGAATTTGGGAGTAAAGAACACAGAAAAAAAGAGAAGAAAGGTTTTTTTTTTTTTTTAAAGATAGGCAAACCTGAACTAGATCCTTTGCTCTGATACCAAATGATATGAAACCCGCCAAAACAACGAGATCCAACAACGAAAAGGAACCCAAGATCGTTCTACGATCAGATTTGGATGATAGACCTCGACCCTGATGTGAATCCGCCAAAATAACGAGATCCAACAACGAAAAAGGAACCCAAGATCGTTCTATGATCAGATTTAAATGATAGACATTGCCCGTTGTTTACGACAAACAAGAACCTTGGTATATATGACCTCAACCCGTTGTTTGATGCGAAACAAGAACCTTGGTATAAGGAAGACGCCACAAACGGTGGTGGAATTCCGTTTGATAAGTCGCTGGTGAACGCCACGGGAAATCCCGATAAGTTCGTATAGTTCTTCAAAGAACCGTAGAGAAAACACTCTCCAAATTTACTGAATAATAATCTCTACCTTTTCATTGATTTAGACGCCTATTTATAGGCTGGCCATTACAAAGAAAATTCCTAATCTGCTGAGGAAAACAAATCCTAATCTACTAAAGAAACAAATCCTAATCTAGTAAGGAAACAAATCCTAATCTAATAAAGAAACAAATCCTAATCTACTAAAGAAACAAATCCTAATAGGAGTTTATATTTTGACAATCCAAAAATATGAACTGTTCTAGAAATTCTGGAAATTACAAAAATACCCCTAACTCTAAAAAATATTAAAAAGACATATAAAATACTAATACTAGCAAATTGACTTAAAATAAGAATCAAAATACAATAATACAAGGCTCCATATGGATCTTTGTCTTGATGGAAAGTCAATTCCATTATCTTTCACATATTCGAATTTGTGTTTCCATGAGCATCTTATGGATTGCATCAGACCCGTTGTTACGACAAACAAGAACCTTGGTATATATGACCTCAACCCGTTGTTTGATGCGAAACAAGAACCTTGGTATAAGGAAGACGCCACAAACGGTGGTGGAATTCCGTTTGATAAGTCGCTGGTGAACGCCACGGGAAATCCCGATAAGTTCGTTTAGTTCTTCAAAGAACCGTAGAGAAAATACTCTCAAAATTTACTGAATAACCATCTACCTTTTCATTGATTTAGATGCCTATTTATAGGCTGGCCATTACAAAGAAAATTCATAATCTACTAAGGAAAACAAATCCTAATCTACTAAAGAAACAAATCCTAATCTAGTAAGGAAACAAATCCTAATCTAATAAACAAACAAATCCTAATATACTAAGGAAACAAATCCTAATCTGAGTTTATATTTTGACAATCCAAACCCAAATAGGAATAACTAAAGACTAAAACTCTTACTTGCCTAAAAGAAGAAAAGAAAGACAATCAGCCCTTTACTAGGCTGATCACACTCCTAAATAGACAAGGAAAGCCTTACTTCCCTAAAAGAAAATTAATTGGCATGCAAGCCTTACAATCAGACTCAAAAAAAGAGTAATTTAAAACATGCCCATTTATGCTTCGCCTTAGCTAGATTCTTCTAGAACTTGAATCATGTTGATGACTCTTTGTTGCCCAAGTGGATCATGCTCAATGGGCCTCCACGAATTTGCTTGAGTCCATGCCTCTTCAATCAGTCCGTTGAGTACATCTTTAAACTTCCTTGCTCGTGCTCTTGTAACCGGTCCAATTGGAACTTGAACTAGATCCCTTGAATTGTGTTATGATTTGCATCAACGACAAACAAGAACCTTGGTGTATATGACCTCAACCCGTTGTTTATTGCGAAACAAGAACCTCGGTATAAGGGAGACGCCACAAACGGTGGTGGAAATTCCGTTTGATAAGCTGCTGGTGAACACCATGGGAAATCCCAATAAGTTCGAATAGTTCTTCAAAGAACCGCAGAGAAAATACACTCCAATTTGCTGAATAATGATATGCTCTTTTCATTGATTAAACGCCTATTTATAAGGCTAGCCATTACAAGAAAAATTCCTAAAATCCTAATCTGCTAAGGAAACAAATCCTAATAGGAGTTTATATTTTGACAATCCAAACCCAAATAGGAATAACTAAAAACTAAAACTCTTACTAGCCTAAAAGAAGAAAAAGAAAGACAATCAGCGAAGAAAAATAAAAGACAATCAGCCCTTTAATTGGCTGATCACATGCCTAAAATAGAAAAAGGAAAGTAAATGGCATGCAATCCATGCAAGCCTTACAATCAAACCCCAAAAAAGGAGTATTCTTAAACATGCCAACTTAAGCTTAGCCTGGACAAGATTCTTCTAGAACTTGAATCATGTTGATGAGTCTTTGTTGCTCACGTGGATCATGCTCAATGGGCCTCCATGAATTTGCTTGAGTCCATGCCTCTTCAATCAGTCCGTTGAGTACATCTTTAAACTTCCTTGCTCGTGCTCTCGTAACCGGCCCAATTGGGACTTGAACTAGATCCCTTGAAGTTGTTGTGCTATGATTTGCATCATTCCCCTCCTCTTGAAAAGGATTTGCCCTCAAATCAGTAACATTAAAAGTAGCACTTACATTGCACTCACCAGGTAAATCTAGCTTGTAAGCGTTGTCATTGATGCACTCTAGGACTTGGAAATGACCATCTTCCCTTGGAAGCAATTTGGAACGTCTTTGCGCCAAAAATCTCTCTTTTCTCATATGCAGCCAAACCCAATCTCCGGGTTCAAAAATCAGCTTGTGATGCCCCTTGTTGGCTTGTTTTGCATACTGCTCCGTTCTTCGCTCAATGTTGAGTCTTGCTTTCTCATGGATCTACTTGACAAAGTAGCTTTCTTTTTGCCATCTAAATTAACATGCTCAGTCAAAGGTAAAAGGAGATAAATCCAATGGAGTTAAAGGATTAAATCCATACAAAATTTCAAATGGTGAAAATTTAGAAGCAGAATGAACAGATCGGTTATAAGCAAACTCAACATGTGGTAAACATTCTTCCCATGTTTTGATGTTCTTTTTAATGATTGCCCTCAATAAAGTAGACAAAGTCCTATTTACTACTTCAGTTTGACCATCAATGTGTGGATGACAAGTAGTAGAAAACAATAGCTTAGTACCTAGCTTACACCACAAAGTCTTCCAAAAATAGCGCAAGAACGTAGCATCTCTATCTGAAACAGTTGTTCTACGCATGCCATGTAATCTCACAATCTCTGTAAAGAACAATTCAGCAACATGCGAGGCATCATCCGTTTTGTGACATGGAATAAAGTGTGCTATCTTAGAAAATATATCCACAACCACAAAAATTGAATCTTTCCCACGTTAAGTCCTAGGCAATCCTAACACAAAGTCCATTGAAATATCAATCCATGGCTCACTAGGAATTGGTAAAGGGTAAACAAACCGTTGGACCGCACTCTGGATTTAGCTTGCCTACATGGGACACATCTACCACAAATTCTCTCAACATCTCTTTTCATGTGAGGCCAATAGAAGTGTTCCTGCAAAACAGCTAAAGTCTTTGATACTCCAAAATGTCCCATTAATCGCCCACCATGAGATTCCCGCACTAACAACTCCCTCAAGGAACAATTAGGCATGCATAACTTAGTCTCTTGAAACAGGAATCCATCAAGCCAAAAGAACTTACCACAACTGGTTTTCTCACAAGCCCGGTATTCCTAAAAAAATTTGTGGTCATCAGCATATAAATTTTTAATATGCTCAAAACCAAGCAATTTTGCATCAAGTGTGGAGAGTAATGCATACCTGCGAGAAAGTGCATCGGCGACCACATTCTCCTTACCTTGCTTATACCGGATGATGTATGGAAATGTCTCAATGAACTCTACCCAATGCACATGCCTTTTGTTTAGCTTGTGTTGGCCCTTCAAGTGTTTCAAGGACTCATGATCGGTGTGAATCACGAATTCCTTAGGCCATAGGTAGTGTTGCCACGTCTCTAAAGCTCGAACCAATGCATACAACTCTTTATCATAAGTTGGGTAGTTTAAGGCTGCCCCGCTTAGTTTCTCGCTGAAGTAAGCAATTGGTCGTCCTTCCTGCATAAGCACTGCTCCTATTCAAATACCTGAAGCATCACATTCAATCTCAAACGTTTTCGAAAAGTTAGGTAAAGACAATAAGGGGGCATTCGTCAACTTCTCTTTGATTAATTGAAACGCCTTTTCTTATTCTTCTCCCCATCTAAATCTAACGTTCTTCTTGATCACTTCGGTAAGTGGTGTGGCTATGCTACTAAAGTCCTTCATGAACCGCCGGTAAAAACTAGCAAGTCCATGGAAACTATGAACACTACCTACACTTGTGGGACTCGGCCAATCTTGGATTGCACGTACCTTTTCTTCATCAACCTGTTATACCTTGTGCACTAACAACAAATCCCCAAAATACAAGCTTATCGATGTAAAAAGTACACTTCTTTAGATTAGCAAACAACTTTTCTTCCCTAAGCACATCTAAAACAGATTTCAAATGTACTACATGATCGTCCATGTTTTTGCTATAAATGAGTATATCATCAAAGTAGACAACAAAAAATCTGCCTATAAATGCCCGTAAAACATAATTCATAAGTTTCACAATGGTGCTCGGAGCGTTAGTCAATCCAAAAGGCATAACTAACCATTCATACAAACCACATTTTGTTTTAAAGGCAGTTTTCCATTCATCTCCTTCCTTTATTCTAATCTGATGATAACCACTCTTTAAATAAATCTTAGAAAATACACAAGAACCATGCAGCTCATCTAACATATCATCTAAGCGAGGAAGATGATGACGATACTTTACCATTATGTTGTTGATGGCTCGGCAATCAACCCACATTCTCCACATCCCATCCTTCTTAGGTACAAGTAAAACTAGAACTGCGCATGGGCTCATGCTCTCCCTCACGTGCCCTTTCTCCAACAACTCACTTACCTTCCGTTGAAGCTCCTTTGTCTCCTCGGGATTGCTCGTATAGGCTGGTCGATTTGGAATTGTCGTACCAGGAACAAAATCAATTTGATGTTCAATTCCTCGGATTGGAGGTAACCCATGTGGTGTTTCCTTGGGAAAGACATCCTCATACTCCTACAAAAGAGAAAGAACAGAACTAGGCAAAGAAAGGTCAAGTTCGTTAGTGTTAAGAAATGCCTCTTTGTACAAAAGTACAATCATCGGCTGATTTGAAAACACTGCTCGCTTAATTTCACTCACTTCTGCATAGAAATTCTTTTGTTTTCTCTCTGATTTTCTCTCAATGGCTGAATTTTGATTTTCTTTTTCTCTCTCTTTTTTCTCGGCCTCTCTCTGATTTTCACTCTTTTTCTTTTGTTCACTCTCTTTCTTTTGATCTCTCTCTTTTTGCAATCTCACTTGATCCTCATATACTTGCTGCAGTGTCAATGGTACAAGAGTGATTGGTCATTGATTAAGCACAAAGGAGTATTTGTTCATAAAGCCATCATGCTTCACATGCCTATCAAACTGCCATGGACACCCTAGCAATAAGTGTCCCACTTGCATCGGTACTACATCACACAACACTTCATCTTCGTACTTACCGATTCGAAATGCAACTAACACCTGCTTGTTCACCCTTATCTCACCACTATCGTTTAACCATTGTGACTTGTATGGTTTAGGGTGCTTCAACACGGGTAGTCCCAATTTTTCCACCATAATTGTGCTTGCAACATTAGTATAACTACCGCCATCAATAATCAGTTCTTTTGAAACTAAACAAACTGATGCAAATCATAGCACAACTTCAAGGGATCTAGTTCAAGTTCCAATTGGGTCGGTTACGAGAGCACGAGCATGGAAGTTTAAAGAGGTACTCAACGGGCTGATTCAAGAGGCATGGACTCAAGCAAGTGTGTGGAGGCCCATGGAGCATGATCCACTTGGGCAACAAAGATTCATCAACATGATTCAAGTTCTAGTAGAATCCGGCAAAGGCTAAGCTTAAAGTTGGCATGTTTAAGAATATTTTTTTGGTCTGATTGTAAGACTTTCCTTTTTCTATTTAGGCGTGTGATTTATTCTTTTTAGGAAAGTAAGACTTTCCTTGTCTATTTAGGCGTGTGATCAGCATATTAAAGGGCTGATTGTAATTTTCTCTTTTAGGAAAGTAAGAGCTATTTCTTTACCAGCAAGTAAGAGATATTTCTTTACCAATAAGTAAGAGATAATTTCTTCACCAGCAAGTAAGAGATATTTCTTAATTAGGATAAGCTATTTTAGGAAGTTTTCTTTGTAATAATTAGCCTATAAATAGGCGTTCAAATCAATGAAAGGGCAGATCATTATTCAGTAAATTTTGAGAGTAGTTTCTCTACGGTTCTTTGAAGAATTGAACGAACTTATCAGAATTTTCTGATGAGAACCAAGGTGGGTCTACTCTTAAAGATCCTTTGCAAGTCCAGATGGGCCAATTACAAGATCAAGAGCCAAGAAGATCAAGAAAGCAATGCAAGGATTGTTGCAATCCACCTGGGATGAAGTTACCAAGAGGCCAACACTCAAGATGGGCTTGAAAGAAGGAGAACCAATTTTGATCCACTTGATCCAAGCTGTGGAAGACATGAAGACATGACTCAGAGATAGGGCCTTTTGTTGTTAAGACTTTCAATTTGTTTAAAGAATTTTTATTATTAGTTTAGAATAAGTGGGTTTGAGGATGCTTAGCCCACATATGTCTTATTATTTTATTTGGACTAGGATTTAGAATAAGTTACTGTAGCATGATACTGTTTATGCTATAGTACCCTTGACACTATTTACTCAAGGGCATTTTTGAGAGAAGGTGTCACAAATTTTAGTTTTTAGTTATTCCTATTTAGATTAGGATTTGTTTTCTTAGTAGATTAGGATTTGTTTCCTTAGTAGATTAGGAGATTTGTTTCCTTAGTAGATTAGGATTTTAGGAATTTTTTTTGGAATGGTCATCCTATAAATAGGCGTTCTATCAATGAAAAAGGGGAGACAATACATTGAATTTTAATTGTGAGTTGAGTTGAGTTTACTCCTCTTGTTCTTGATTGAACTTCTAAACTTATCAAAGGTAAATCACAACCATTGTGGCGTTCCTCCTTGTAATTTGGGTTCTTGAGACGGGTTCTTCAACGGGTCTAGATTTTAATATAATCTAGGTTCTTGACACGAGTTCTCAACGGGTCTAGATTCTCCATCCATAGACCTGAGTTTGGCTTTCTTTGGTTGTTTTTCCAATATTTTTGTTGGGTCTCAAGGCAAGTCGATTGGGGTTCACATCATTTTCCGTGGCGTTCACCAATGACTTATCAAACGGGTTTCCACACCGTTTTTGGCATCTTCCTTTATACAGAGGTTCTTGTTTCACACAAATAGCGGGTTAAGGTCATATATACCAAGGTTCTTGTTTGTCGTAAACAACGGGTTGAGGTCTATCATTCAAATCTGATCGTATAACGATCTTGGGTTCTTTTTCGTCGTTGGTTCTCGTTATTTTGGCGGGTTTCACATCATTTGGTATCAGAACAAAGGTTCTAGTTCAGGTTTGCCTATCTTTTAAAAAAAACCTTTCTTTCTTTATTCTGTGTTCTTTACACCAAAATTCGGTTCACAAATTCTAGTTTAGCCGAATTTCCTCTACCCCCATTCCGCTCGTATTTTGTTTTAGTTTATTATGAAATCTTATTCTATTACTATTAAAAGATAGTTGCTGATCATCAAAAAAGAGAGAGAGAGAAGCCTGGAATTGTTTGGTTCTAGTTATTATGAAATTGGAAATTGTTTGGTTCTAGTTATTACGGAATTGTTTGTTTTCATCTATTTTGGGTCCAATAAGCCCGAAAATCACGTCACCCCAAAATCAGATATTTTTGCTATTTTGTGCTTCCGAAAATCTAATCATCCGTGTTCCTTGAATTCTTGCTCTTAAAACCCGAAATTCCTTGTTGAGTTCTTGGTGAATTGTTGCTGGAAATTTTGAGAATTGTTTGTTTAGTTTCAAAAGAACTAAAAGAGAATTATCGAGTGGAAAAAGGCGAGTGGTGAGAACATTAGAGGGTTAAAAAAAGCCATGTATTTTGAGTGTAACACGAGTGTAGAGTGATTCACATTCTTGAGTGTAAACACGTAAGGGAGGGAATTGTAAGGTCCTTTTTTCTTTTTTTTTTGTTTATTATTATTATTTTTTTCTAACTTTGTTTTGCAGCAATCATGTCTCACAACAATGCTACAGATCTTGCCGACCTGAAATTGTTTATGGAGGCTATGAAGAGTGAGATGAGGCATGTAATGAAGTTGGAACTGGAGCAAGTTCATGAACGGATAGATCAGATGGAGAATACACGTGAGAGGCAGCCACAAAACGTCCCTAATGTGTGTAGGAGGGAAAGAGTTCAACCGAGTGAAGTAAGGGTTGAAATGAAGAGCCTTATGGGGCTGGTTTTGATGAAGAAGATGATCGGAATTATGTTGTTAATAATTGGAGACATGGGGGGCGGTTTAGAGAAGCTAGGAATCGGGAATATAACAACTTGGGTGGTATGAAGATGAAAATTCCATCCTTTCAAGGTAGATCCGATCCTGAAACATACGTTGAGTGGGAAAAGAAGATGGAGTTCGTATTTGACTGCCATAACTATTTCGAAGCAAAGAAGGTAAAATTAGCGGTGATTGAGTTTTCTGACTATGCTATTACTTGGTGGGATCAGCTTGTTATAAACAAGAGACGGAATAGAGAACGACCAATAGAGACATGGGAGGAGATGAAAACAGTGATGAGAAAGCGGTTCGTTCCAAGCTACTGCTACCGAGAGTTGTACAAAAAGCTACAAGGTCTTAGACAGGGAGGCCGGAGCGTGGAGGATTACTAGAAGGAGATGGAGATTGCTATGATCCGAGCTAATGTAGAGGAAGATCGAGAGGCTACCATGGCTAGTTTTTTACTTGGATTAAACCAGGAAATCCAAGATAAGGTGGAGATGCAGCATTATGTGGAGTTGGAAGATGTGGTGAAGATGGCCATCAAAGTGGAGCAACAACTCAAGAGGGGGGGTGGGTCACGTGCAGCCCATAACTCTAGTTCTACCTCTTGGAAACCGAGTTATACCAAGCAACTGGACAAGTCACCAACACCCAGAGCCGAGCCCAAGTCTGCGAACACCAGCCACGTTCCTCAAGGTAAAACCGACACTTCTACCTCTAGGAATCGTGACATTAAATGTTTTAAATGTCAAGGTTGGGGACACATAGCAAGTCAATGTCCAAACAAGTAGGTCATGGTGTTGCAAGACAATGGTGAAATTATGACTGACAATGAAGATTCCGACACTGATGGCATGCCACCATTGGAGGACATTCTCGAGGAGGAATATTTAGCCCCTGATGATGTGAAACCCACCAAAATAACGAGATCCAACAACGAAAAGGAACCCAAGATCGTTTGACGATCAGATTTGAATGATAGATCTCGACCCGTTGTTTTTGACAAACAAGAACCTTGGTATATATGACCTCGATCCGCTGTTTGTGTGAAACAAGAACCTGGGTATAAAGGAAGACGCCACAAATGGTGTGGAAACCTGTTTGATAAGTCACTGGTGAACGCTACGGAAAATCCAGATAAGTTCGTTTAGTTCTTCAAAGAACCACAGAGAAAATACTCTTCAATGTGCTGAATAAAAATCTACATTTTCATTGATTTAGACGCCTTTTATAGGCTGACCATTACAAAGAAAATTCCTAAAAATCCTAATATGCTAAGGAAAAAATCCTAATCTACTAAGGAAACAAATCCTAATCTGCTAAGGAAACAAATCATAATTTGAGTTTATATTTTGACAATCCAAACCCAAATAGGAATAACTAAAGACTAAAACTCTTACTTGCCTAAAAGAAGAAAAAGAAAGACAATCAGCCCTTCACACACCTAAATAGACAAGGGAAGCCTTACTTTCCTAAAAGAAAAATAATTGGCATGCAAGCCTTACAATCAGACCCAAAAAAAGAGCAATTTAAAACATGCCCATTTATGCTTAGCCTTAGCTAGATTCTTCTAGAACTTGAATCATGTTGATGACTCTTTGTTGCCCAAGTGGATCATGCTCAATGGGCCTCCACAAATTTGCTTGTGTCCATGCCTCTTCAATCAGTCCGTTGAGTACATCTTTAAAATTCCTTGCTCGTGCTCTTGTAACCGGCCCAATTGGGACTTGAACTAGATCCCTTGAAGTTGTGCTATGACTTGCATCATTCCCCTCCTCTTGAAAAGGATTTGCCCTCAAATCATCACCTACATCAAAAGGACTCAAATCACTAACATTAAAAGTAGCACTTACATTGTACTCACCTAGTAAATCTAGCTTGTAGGCGTTGTCATTGATGCGCTCTAGGACTTGAAAAAGATAATCTCCTCTTGGAAGCAATTTGGAACGTCTTTGGGTCGGAAATCTCTCTTTTCTCATATGCAGCCAAACCCAATCTCCGGGTTAAAAAATCAGCTTGTGACGCCCCTTGTTGGCTTGCTTTGCATATTACTCCGTTCTTCGCTCAATGTTGAGTCTTGCTTTCTCATGCATCTGCTTGACAAAGTTAGCTTTCTTTTTGCCATCTAAATTAACATGCTCAGTCAAAGGTAAAGGAGATAAATCCAGTGGAGTTAAAGGATAAAATCCATACACAATTTCAAATGGTGAAAATTTAGTAGCAGAATGAATAGATCGGTTATAAGCAAACTCAACATGTGGTAAACATTCTTCCCATGTTTTGATGTTTTTTTTAATGATTGCCCTCAACAAGGTAGACAAAGTCCTATTTACTACTTTAGTTTGACCATCAGTTTGTGGATGACAAGTAGTAGAAAACAATAGCTTTGTAAATAGCTTACACCATAAAGTCTTCCAAAAGTAGCTCAAGAACTTAACATCTCTGTCCGAAACAATTGATCTAGGCATGCCATGTAATCTCACACTCTCTCTAAAGAACAATTCAGCAACATGCGAGGCATCATCCGTTTTGTGACATGGAATAAAGTGTGCCATCTTAGAAAATCTATCCACAACCACAAAAATTGAATATTTCCCACGTCTAGTCCTAGGCAATCCTATCACAAAATCCATTGAAATATCAATCCATGGCTCACTAGGAATTGGTAAAGGAGTATACAAACCATTGGACCGCACTCTGGATTTAGCTTGCCTACATGTGACACATCTACCACAAAATTCTCTCAACATCTCTTTTCATGTATGGCCAATAGAAGTGTTCCTGAAAAACAGCTAAAGTCTTTGCAACTCCAAAATGTCCCATTAATCGCCCACCATGAGATTCCCGCACTAAAAACTCCCTCAAGGAACAATTAGGCACGCATAACTTAGTCTCTCGAAACATGAATCCATCAAGCCTAAAGAACTTACCACAACCGATTTTCTCACAAGCCCGGTATTCCTCACAAAATTCGTGGTCTTCAGCGTATAAAATTTTAACGAGCTGAAAACCAAGCAATTTTGCATCAAGTGTGGAGAGTAATGCATACCTGCGAGAAAGTGTTTCGGCGACCACATTCTCCTTTCCTTGCTTATACCGTATGACGTATGGAAATGTCTCAATGAATTCGACCCAACGCGCATGCCTTTTGTTTAGCTTGTGCTGGCCTTTCAAGTGTTTCAAGGACTCATGATCGGTGTGAATCTCGAATTCCTTAGGCCATAGATAGTGTTGCCACGTCTCTAAAGCTCGAACCAATGCATATGACTCTTTATCATAAGTTGGGTAGTTTAAGGTTGCCCCGCTTAGTTTCTCGCTGAAGTAAGCAATTGGTCGTCATTCCTGCATAAGCACTGCTCCTATGCCAATACCTAAAGCATCACATTCAATCTCAAACGTTTTCAAAAAGTTTGGTAAAGACAATAAGGGGGCATTGGTCAGCTTCTCTTTGATTAGTTGAAACGCCTTTTCTTGTTCTTCTCCCCATCTAAATCCAACGTTCTTCTTGATCAGTTTGGTAAGTGGTGCGGCTATGCTACTAAAGTCCTTCACAAACCGCCGGTAAAAACTAGCAAGTCCATGAAAACTACGAACATTACCTACACTTGTGGGACTCGACCATTCTTGGATTGCACGTACCTTCTCTTCGTCAACTTGTATACCTTGTGCACTAACAACAAATCCCAGAAATACAAGCTTATCGGTATAAAAAGTACACTTCTTTAGATTAGCAAACAAGTTTTCTTTCCTAAGCACATCTAAAACATATTTCAAATGTACTACATGATCGTCCATGTTTTTGCTATAAATGAGTATATCATCAAAGTAGACAACAACAAATCTGCCTATAAATGCACGCAAAACATGATTCATTAGTCTCACAAAGGTGCTCGGAGTGTTAGTCAATCCAAAAGGCATAACTAACCATTCATACAAACCATATTTTGTTTTAAAGGCTGTTTTCCATTCATCTCCTTCCTTTATTCTAATCTGATGATAACCACTCTTTAAGTCAATCTTAGAAAATACACAAGAACCATGTAGCTCATCTAACATATCATCTAAGCGAGGAATAGGATGACGGTACTTTACCGTTATGTCGTTGATGGCCTAGCAATCAAAGCACATTCTCCACGTCCCATCCTTCTTAGGTACAAGTAAAATCGGAACTGCTCATGGGCTCATACTCTCCCTCACGTGCCCTTTCTCCAACAACTCACTTACTTGCCGTTGAAGCTCCTTTGTCTCCTCGGGATTGCTCCTATAGGCTGGTCTGTTTGGAATTGTCACACAGGGAACAAAATCAATTTGATGTTCAATCCCACGGATTGGAGGTAACTCATGTGGTGTTTTCCTCGGGAAAGACATCCTCATACTCCAGAAAAAGAGAAACAACAGAACTAGGCAAAGCAAGGTCAAGTTCGTTAGTGTTTAAAAGTGCCTCTTTGTACAAAAGTACAATCATCGGTTGATTTGAAAACATGGCTCACTTAATTTCACTAACTTTTGCATAGAAATTCTTTTGTTTTCTCTCTGATTTTCTCTCAATGGCCGCATTTTGATTTTCTTTTTCTCTCTCATTTTTCTCGGCCTCTCCCTGATTTTCACTCTTTTTCTTTTTCTTTTGTTCACCCTCTTTCTTTTGTTCACTCTCTTACTTTTGATCACTCTCTTTTTTGCAATCTCACTTGATCCTCATATACATGCTGCGGTGTCAATGGTACAAGAGTGATTGATCCTTGATTAAGCACAAATGAGTATTTGTTCGTAAAGCCATCGTGCTTCACATGCCTTCAAACTGCTATGGGCGCCCTAGCAATAAGTGTCCCGCTTGCATTGGTACTACATCACACAACACTTCATCTTCGTACTTACCAATTCGAAATGTAACTAACACCTGCTTGTTCACCCTTATCTAACCACTGTCATTTAACCATTGCAACTTGTACGGTTTAGGGTGCTTCAACACGGGTAGTCCCAACTTCTCCACCATAATTGTGCTTGCAATATTAGTACAACTACCACCATGAATTATCACACTACACACCTTGTCTTTGATGTAGCACCTAGTGTGAAAGATGTTCTCCCGCTGCACTTCATCAACCTCTTTTGCATGCACGCTCAATGCTCTCCTCGCCACCAATGTCAATGCATTAGGGGCTAAGTACTCCTCCTCGGAAACGTCCTCCTCCAATGGTGGCATGTCATCGATGTCGGAATCGTCATTGTCAGTCACAATTTCACCATTGTCTTGCAACACCATGGCCTGCTTGTTTGGACTTTGACTTGCTATGTGTCCCCTTCCTTGACGTTTAAAACATTTAATGTCATGATTCCTAGAGGTAGAAGTGTCGGTTTTACCTTGAGGAACGTGGCTAATGTTCGCGGACTTGGGCTCGGATTTGGGCATTTGTTACTTGTCCAGTTGCTTGGCATAACTCTGTTTCCAAGAGGTAGAACTAGAGTTATGGGCTGCACGTGACCCACCCCCCCTCTTGAGTTGTTCCTCCACTTTGATGGCCATGTGCACCATATCTTCCAACTCCACATAATGCTGCATATCTACCTTATCTTGGATTTCCCGGTTTAATCCAAGTAAAAACCTAGCCATTGTAGCTTATCGATCTTCCTCTACATTAGCTCGAATCATAGCAATCTCCATCTCCTTTTAATAATCCTCCACGCTCCGACCTCCCTGTCTAAGACCTTGTAGCTTTTTGTACAACTCTCGGTAGTAGTAGCTTGGAACGAACCGCTTTCTCATCACCGTTTTCATCTCCTCCCATGTCTCTATTGGTCGTTCTTGATTCCGCCTCCTGTTTATAACAAGCTGATCCCACCAAGTAATAGCATAGTCAGAAAACTCAATCACCGCTAATTTTACCTTCTTTGCTTCAGAATAGTTGTGGCAGTCAAATACGAACTCCATCTTCTTCTCCCACTCAAGGTATGCTTCAGGATCGGATCTACCTTGAAACGATGGAATCTTCATCTTAATACCACCCAAGTTGTTATCTTCCCGATTCCTAGCTTCTCTAAGCCGCCCTCCATGTCTCCAACTATTAAGAACAAAATTTCGATCATCTTCTTCATCAAAACCAGCCCCATAAGGCTCTTCATCTTCAACCCTTACTTCCCTCGGTTGAACTCTTTCCCTTCTATGCACATTAGGGACGTTTTGTGGCTGCCTCTCACGTGTATTCTCCATCTGATCTATCCGTCCGTGAACTTGCTCCAGTTCCAACATCATCACACTCCTCATCTCACTCATCATGGCCTCCATAAACAATTTCGGATCAGCCAATTTCGTATCATCTTCGGTCATGTTCTTAGCACTGTTGTGAGACATGATTGCTTCAAAACCAAGGTTAGAAAAAAAAAATAAAAAAAATGAATAAAAGGACCTCACAATTCTCTCCCTTACGTGTTTAAACTCAAGAATGTGAATCACTCTACACTCGTGTTTCACTCAAAAAAATATGTGGCTACCTTCTAATGTTCTCACCACTCTTGCCTTTTTTTTCCACGCGATAATTCTCTTCCACTTCTTTTGAAACTAAACAAACAATTCTCAAAATTTCCAGCAACAATTCACCAAGAACTCTTCAAGGAATTTCGGGTTTTAAGAGTAAGAATTCAAGGAACACGGCTGATTAGATTGTTCGGAAGCACAAAATAGCAAGATTTCCACAAAATATATGAAAACAAACAATTTCGTAATAACTAGAACCAAACAATTTCCAATTCCGTAACAACTAGCACCAAACAATTTCGGGCTTTTTTTTTTTTTTTTTGACTCCTTTCGGCCTTCTTTTTTTTTTTTATGATCAGCAACTATCTTTTGACAGTAACATAATAAAATTTTGTAATAAACTAGAACCTACAAAATACGAGCGGAATGGGGGATAAAGTAAATTCGGCTAAACTAGAATTTGTGAACTGAATTTGGGAGTAAAGAACATAGAATAAAGAGAAGAAAGGTTTTTTTTTTAAAGATAGGCAAACCTGAACTAGAACCTTTGCTCTGATACCAAATGATGTGAAACTTGCCAAAATAACGAGATCCAACAACGAAAAGGAACCCAAGATCGTTCTACGATCAAATTTGAATGATAGACCTCGACCCGTTGTTTTTGCAAACAAGAACCTTGGTATATATGACCTCGACCCGCTGTTTGTGTGAAACAAGAACCTTGGTATAAAGGAAGACGCCACAAACGGTGTGGAAACCCGTTTGATAAGTCACTGGTGAACGCCACTGAAAATCCCAATAAGTTCGTTTAATTCTTCAAAACACCGCAGAGAAAATACTCTTCAATTTTCTGAATAAAAATCTACCTTTTCATTGATTTAGACGCCTATTTATAGGTTGGCCATTACAAAGAAAATTCCTAAAAATCCTAATCTACTAAGGAAAAATATCCTAATCTACTAAGGAAACAAATCCTAATTTGCTAAGGAAACAAATCCTAATCTACTAAGGAAACAAATCCTAATCTGCTAAGGAAACAAATCCTAATCTGAGTTTATATTTTGACAATCCAAACCCAAATAGGAATAACTAAAGACTAAAATTCTTACTTGCCTAAAAGAAGAAAAAGAAAGACAATAAGCCCTTTACTAGGCTGATCACACGCCTAAATACTTTCCTAAAAGAAAAATAATTGGCATGCAAGCCTTATAATCAGACCCAAAAAAAGAGTAATTTAAAACATGCCCATTTATGCTTAGCCTTAGCTAGATTATTCTAGAACTTGAATCATATTGATGACTCTTTATTGCCCAAGTGGATCATCCTCAATGGGCCTCCACGAATTTGCTTGAGTCCATGCCTCTTCAATCAGTCCGTTGAGTACATCTTTAAACTTCATTGCTCGTGCTCTTGTAACCGTCCCAATTGGGACTTGAACTAGATCCCTTGAAGTTATGCTAGGACTTGCACCACCTGATGCATTGACATTGGTGGCGAGGAGAGCATTGAGCGTGCATGCAAAAAGGTTGATGAAGTGCAGCGGGAGAACATCTTTCATACTAGGTGCTACATCAAAGACAAAGTGTGTAGTGTGATTATTGATGGTGGTAGTTGTACAAATGTTGCAAGCACAATTATGGTGGAGAATTTGGGACTACCCGTGTTGAAGCACACTAAACTGTACAAGTTGCAATGGTAAAATGATAGTGGTGAGATAAGGGTGAACAAGCAGGTGTTTGTTGCATTTCGAATCGGTAAGTACGACGATGAAGTGTTGTGTGAAGTAGTACCGATGCAAGTAGGACACTTGTTGCTAGGGCGTCCATGGCAGTTTGATAGGCATGTGAAGCATGATGGCTTTACGAACAAATACTCCTTTGTGCTTAATCAATGATCGACACTCTTGTACCATTTGACACTGCAGCAAGTATATGAGGATCAAGTGAGATTGCCAAAAGAGAGTGATCAAAAGAAAGAGAGTGAACAAAAGAAAAGGAAAAAGTGTGAAAATCAGAGAGAGGCTGAGAAAAATAAGAGAGAAAAAGAAAATCAAAATTCGGCCATTGAGAGAAAATCAGAGAGGAAACAAAAGAATTTCTATGCAAAAGTGAGTGAAATAAAGCGAGCAATGTTTTCAAATCAGCCGATGATTGTACTTTTGTACAAAGAGGCACTTTTAAACACTAACGAACTTGACCTTGCTTTGCCTATTTCTGTTGTTTCTCTTTTGCAGGAGTATGAGGATGTCTTTGCCGAGGAAACACCACATGGGTTACCTCCAATCCAAGGGATTGAACATCAAATTGATTTTGTTCCCGGTGCGACAATTCCAAACCGACCAGCCTATAGGAGCAATCCCGAGGAAACAAAGAAGCTTCAACGGCAGGTAAGTGAGTTGTTGGAGAAAAGGCACATGAGGGAGAGCATGAGCCCATGCGCAGTTCCGGTTTTACTGGCACCTAAGAAGGATGGGACGTAGAGAATGTGCGTTGATTGTCGGGCCATCAACAACATAACGGTAAAGTATCGTCATCCTATTCCTCGCTTAGATGATATGTTAGATGCGCTGCATGGTTCTTGTGTATTTTCTAAGATTGATTAAAGAGTGGTTATCATCATGTTAGAATAAAGGAAGGAGATGAATGGAAAACAGCCTTTAAAACAAAATATGGTTTGTATGAATGGTTTAGTTATGCCTTTTGGATTGACTAACGCTCCGAGCACCTTTATGAGACTTATGAATCATGTTTTGCGTGCATTTATAGGCAGATTTGTTGTTGTCTACTTTGATGATATACTCATTTATAGCAAAAACATGGACGATCATGTAGTACATTTGAAATCTGTTTTAGATGTGCTTAGGAAAGAAAAGTTGTTTGCTAATTTAAAGAAGTGTACTTTTTATACCGATAAGCTTGTATTTTTGGGATTTGTTGTTAGTGCACAAGGTATACAGGTTGACGAAAAGAAGGTACGTGCAATCCAAGAATGGCCGAGTCCCACAAGTGTAAGTCATGTTCATAGTTTTCATGGACTTGCTAGTTTTTACCGGCGGTTTGTGAAGGACCTTAGTAGCATAGCCGCACCACTTACCGAAGTTATCAAGAAGAACGTTGGATTTAGATGGGGAGAAGAACAAGAAAAAGCGTTTCAATTAATCAAAGAGAAGCTGACCAACACCCCCTTATTGTCTTTACCTAACTTTTTGAAAACGTTTGAGATTGAATGTGATGCTTCAGGTATTGGCATAGGAGCAGTGCTTATGCAGGAATGACGACCAATTGCTTACTTCAGTGAGAAACTAAGCGGGGCAGCCTTAAACTACCCAACTTATGATAAAGAGTCGTATGCATTGGTTCGAGCTTTAGAGACGTGACAACACTAACTATGGCCTAAGGAATTCGAGATTCACACCGATCATGAGTCCTTGAAACACTTGAAGGGCCAGCACAAGCTAAACAAAAGGCATGCGCGTTGGGTCGAGTTCATTGAGACATTTCCATACGTCATACGGTATAAGCAAGGAAAGGAGAATGTGGTCGCCGAAGCACTTTCTCGCAGGTATGCATTACTCTCCACACTTGATGCAAAAATTGCTTGGTTTTCAGCTCGTTAAAAATTTATACGCTGAAGACCACGAATTTTGTGAGGAATACCGGGCTTGTGAGAAAATCGGTTGTGGTAAGTTCTTTAGGCTTGA
This sequence comes from Ilex aquifolium, assembly GCA_951799425.1. Classification (NCBI taxonomy): domain Eukaryota; kingdom Viridiplantae; phylum Streptophyta; class Magnoliopsida; order Aquifoliales; family Aquifoliaceae; genus Ilex; species Ilex aquifolium. Next base: position 23,535,032 of record OX637393.1, read on the forward strand.
TGGATTCATGTTTCGAGAGACTAAGTTATGCGTGCCTAATTGTTCCTTGAGGGAGTTTTTAGTGCGGGAATCTCATGGTGGGCGATTAATGGGACATTTTGGAGTTGCAAAGACTTTAGCTGTTTTTCAGGAACACTTCTATTGGCCATACATGAAAAGAGATGTTGAGAGAATTTTGTGGTAGATGTGTCACATGTAGGCAAGCTAAATCCAGAGTGCGGTCCAATGGTTTGTATACTCCTTTACCAATTCCTAGTGAGCCATGGATTGATATTTCAATGGATTTTGTGATAGGATTGCCTAGGACTAGACGTGGGAAAGATTCAATTTTTGTGGTTGTGGATAGATTTTCTAAGATGGCACACTTTATTCCATGTCACAAAACAGATGATGCCTCACATGTTGCTGAATTGTTCTTTAGAGAGATTGTGAGATTACATGGCATGCCTAGATCAATTGTTTCGGATAGAGATGGTAAGTTCTTGACCTACTTTTGGAAGACTTTATGGTGTAAGCTAGTTACAAAGCTATTGTTTTCTACTACTTGTCATCCACAAACTGATGGTCAAACTAAAGTAGTAAATAGGACTTTGTCTACCTTGTTGAGGGCTGATGCAATCCATAAGATGCTCATGGAAACACAAATTCGAATATGTGAAAGATAATGGAATTGACTTTCCATCAAGACAAAGATCCATATGGAGCCTTGCATTATTGTATTTTGATTCTTATTTTAAGTCAATTTGCTAGTATTAGTATTTTATATGTCTTTTTAATATTTTTTAGAGTTAGGGGTATTTTTATAATTTTCAGAATTTGTGGAACAGTTCATATTTTTGGATTGTCAAAATATAAACTCCTATTAGGATTTGTTTCCTTAGTAGATTAGGATTTGTTTCTTTATTAGATTAGGATTTGTTTCCTTACTAGATTAGGATTTGTTTCTTTAGTAGATTAGGATTTGTTTTCCTTAGTAGATTAGGAATTTTCTTTGTAATGACCAGCCTATAAATAAGCGTCTAAATCAATGAAAAGGTAGAGATTATTATTCAGTAAATTTGGAGAGTGTTTTCTCTACGGTTCTTTGAAGAACTATACGAACTTATCGGGATTTCCCGTGGCGTTCACCAGCGACTTATCAAACGGAATTCCACCACCGTTTGTGGCGTCTTCCTTATACCAAGGTTCTTGTTTCGCATCAAACAACGGGTTGAGGTCATATAAACCAAGGTTCTTGTTTGTCGTAAACAACGGGTCGGGGTCTATCATTCAAATCTGATCATAGAATGATCTTGGGTTCCTTTCTCGTGTTGAATCAAGTTATTTTGGCGGGTTTCACATCAAGGGCAATCATTAAAAAAAACATCAAAACATGGGAAGAATGTTTACCACATGTTGAGTTTTCTTATAACCGATCTATTCATTCTGCTACTAAATTTTCACCATTTGAAATTGTGTATGGATTTAATCCTTTAACTCCACTGGATTTATCTCCTTTACCTGGACTAGACGTGGGAAAGATTCAATTTTTGTGGTTGTGGATAGATTTTCTAAGATGGCACACTTTATACCATGTCACAAAACAGATGATGCCTCGCATGTTGCTGAATTGTTCTTTAGAGAGATTGTGAGATTACATGGCATGCCTAGATCAATTGTTTCGGACTGAGATGGTAAGTTCTTGAGCTACTTTTGGAAGACTTTATGGTGTAAGCTAGTTACAAAGCTATTGTTTTCTACTACTTGTCATCCACAAATTGATGGTCAAACTAAAGTAGTAAATAGGACTTTGTCTACCTTGTTGAGGGCAATTATTAAAAAAAACATCAAAACATGGGAAAAATGTTTACCACATGTTGAGTTTGCTTATAACCGATCTATTCATTCTGCTACTAAATTTTTACCATTTGAACTTGTGTATGGATTTAATCCTTTAACCCCAATGGATATATCTCCTTTACCTCTGTCTGAGAATGTTAATTTAGATGGCAAGAATAAAGCTGACTTTGTCAAGTAAATTCATGAGAAAGCAAGACTCAACATTGAGCGATGAACAGAGCAGTATGCAAAGCAAGCCAACAAGGGGCGTCACAAGCTAATTTTTGAACCCGGAGATTGGGTTTGGCTGCATATGAGAAAAGAGAGATTTCCGGCACAAAGGCGTTCCAAATTGCTTCCAAGGGGAGATGGTCCTTTCCAAGTCCTAGAGCGCATCAATGACAACGCCTAGATTTACCTTGTGAGTACAATGTAAGTGCTACTTTTAATGTTACTGACTTGAGTCCTTTTGATGTAGGTGATGATTTGAGGGCAAATCCTTTTCAAGAGGAGGGGAATTATGCAAATCATAGCACAACTTCAAGGGATCTAGTTCAAGTTCCAATTGGGCCGGTTACGAGAGCACGAGCAAGGAAGTTTAAAGAGGTACTCAACGGGCTGATTCAAGAGGCATGGACTCGAGCAAGTGTGTGGAGGCCCATGGAGCATGATCCACTTGGGCAACAAAGATTCATCAACATGATTCAAGTTCTAGAAGAATCCGGCAAAGGCTAAGCTTAAAGTTGGCATGTTTAAGAATATTTTTTTGGTCTGATTGTGAGACTTTCCTTTTTCTATTTAGGCGTGTGATTTATTCTTTTTAGGAAAGTAAGACTTTCCTTGTCTATTTAGGCATGTGATCAGCATATTAAAGGGGTGATTGTAAATTTCTCTTTTAGGAAAGTAAGAGTTTAGGAAAGTAAGAGTTATTTCTTTACTAGCAAGTAAGAGATATTTCCTTACCAACAAGAGATATTTCTTCACCAGCAAGTAAGAGATATTTCTTCACCATCAAGTAAGAGATATTTCTTAATTAGGATAAGCTATTTTAAGAAGTTTTCTTTGTAATTACCAGCCTATAAATAGGCATTCAAATCAATGAAAGGACAGATCATTATTCAGTCAATTTTGAGAGTAGTTTCTCTACGGTTCTTTGAAGAACTAAACGAACTTAACGGTATTTTCCGTGGTGTTCACCAACGACTTATCAAACGGGTTTCCACACCGTTTGTGGCGTCTTCCTTTATACCGAGGTTCTTGTTTCACACAAACAGCGAGTTGAAGTCATATATACCAAGGTTCTTGTTTGTCGTAAACAACTGGTCGAGGTCTATCTTTCAAATCTGATCGTAGAACGATCTTGAGTTCCTTTTCCTTGTTGGTTCTCGTTATTTTGTCGGGTTTCTCACATCAGATCATGCTCAATGGGCCTCCACGAATTTGCTTGAGTCCATTCCTCTTGAATCAGTCCGTTGAGTACATCTTTAAACTTCCTTGCTCATGCTCTCGTAACCGGCCCAATTGGGACTTGAACTAGATCCCTTGAAGTTGTGCTATGATTTGCATCAACAATTTTGCCCTTTATACTTTCCGTGCGAGGGTCATTTTTTTGTTTCTTCCTTTGTTCCCCACCATTGGGGCCTGCCTCCTCGGTCCTCTTTTGGGATTTGGTTCCTGCAAGTAGTGGAGAGCCTAGGCCTGTTTGCTTGGTACGAGCCATCACTATCAAGAATTCCCCTAGGGCGACAAATGGCAACAACCAACCCCACACTACATCAAAAATGTCAAAAGATGCATGAGAAGACTTACCCAATCGAGCCATTCCTCCAAATTCCAAGCTTTCGGTGAAAATAGAGGTTTTTGATGGATTGCTGATGCTTTGTGGAGGAAAGAAGGGTTTTTGTGGGGTAGAGATCAAGGAAATGAGGAGTAATCGCTGCGAATCAAAAACTTAAGGAAGATAATCGGTGGATTTGAAGAATGCCCAAGGTCTTTTTGAGTATTTGGAGGGTTTTGAGGAGAGAGGGTTTTAAGGTTGAGTTGGATGAGGGATGTGAAGGGTTTCACCAAAAGTTTTGGGTTAAAACCCTCATTTTTGGGTTTTTGGGCAAAACCTATTGGTAAGTCGTCAAGGTTCTACCGGTAGAACAATGCACTGGAAATTTTCTACTGGTAGGTTTTCAGCTTTCTACCGGTAGGAAAACCTTCTGGAAAATTTCTACCAGTAGGTTTTGCAATATTCTACTGGTAGGTTTCAACTTTTTGCAAAAATTTCCTACGCTCTCATCCTCACCCCCACTTGAAGTTTATTCGACTCCAACACATTCTAATGACCTATTCACTAACTCAACTTAACAAAAAACATGATCCATGTTATTGAACCACAATGTGTGACCATGCCCAAATTCATTTACAAAATTGCAATGCGATTTGAGTTTTGATGCTTTCAAAACACATGACATGGAATTCTAAATTCAACAAAATGAACACCCAATATGTAAAGCACAAACTAAAGTACAAAAGGCATCCCTCTTCCTTTCTCATATCTAAAATTTGAGCAATATTCCCCTATCCTACTAGCTCATGGTTGCTTGGCACAATTTTTCAAACACCCGAACCAAGCACACATGAGTTGAATCATAGTTTTAAATGCTATTCTAGAGTATACACCTACACATTTCTTTTCAAACTCCTGTGTGTGTGAAGTGAAGATGTAATTTAAGCATTCACTCAACAAAATCCACATTCACTAGGCTATCCAAATTTAGATTTGATGTAAAACTCACCAAGGGTTTCTCTCAAAAATGAATAACTCTATGATTATCCTAACATGCTCTCCATGTGTATATGTGATATAGAATCTTGTGCACCAACCAAAATGCTCACATATAATCCAAAAATGACGTGCATGCATAACAATTGAAACGACCTTGGCATAATCTCATGAATGGAATGTTAGGGTACTAGATAGCAAAACCAACTTTTTTTTTTTCATTTAAAGTGTGCTCTCACCATGCTTTCTCTAGATCATTTAGGGTTTTAATGGGCTGTAACGAGGCCTTGGGGTGATATTTGGGCTGAGTGAAATGAATGGTAGAGGGAAACAAAAAGGGTTATTCCGAGGACATGACCTTTATTATAAAAAATCTCCTTTTTGGGGAATTTTCGGCTTTTCACTTTCACATCAACTGTTATGTCTCTTTTTCTTATTCTTTCCTCAACTTTTTTCTTCTCTTTTTCATTTCTTTTCTTTTTCAACCCCCTTTTTCTGATTTTACTTGGATTTTTCTTTTCTTTTTCATTCAAAATTTGAATTCAGCGCCATTCATCCCTTTTTTGGGTTTCCTCACCACATTTCCTTTCCTTCATGATTAATCACGGCCAGTCTCAGAACAAACCAAGGTGTGGTACTTGTAAGCATTTTGCCCTGGCTTGGTAAAACATGTGGCATGGAAACGAATTTTCAATAAAGGCTCAATCACTACACAAGGGATATATTTATCATAAGAAAAGGCTAAGGCTCAATGCAATTCAAAGATGGCCTAAAATCATCTCTAGATAAGTATAGGGAGGCATATTGACATTTTAAGACAAAGTCAATCAACCATCCATATACACTCTTACCAAAGCAAGCATAATGAGATTATTAACAAATTTTTGAATTTGAAAATTTGTTCATTTGAGTAAATGTAAGTTCCCTCCAAACTGGCACTAAAGCTCATATAGGTACTTACTTAATCTTCACTATGTGTGTCAAGCTCTAAAATGTGGATCCAATCAGTAAATTTCTGAAATTACACATTCAAGGTGCACTATGGTTGAGTTCGAAAGAAAACATATATGTAATACTCAGGCATAAGATAAATTTCTATGATATACTCGTGTGTTCGAAGTTCAAAATGAAGATCAAACTATCACTAGACCCATAACAATTTGAATAGGGGAATATGGTTCAACATTTAGATATTTTCCACAAAAAAAATTAAAATTTTCCACCTATTTCTATTCTATACAAAAAATTGGTAGAATATGTGAATGATACATTTCACCACAAAAATGGTATTGTCAACAAAAAATTGGTGTATCATACAAATGGTGCACCTCACCCTCCAACTTGAACTACGCATTGTTCTTAATGCAACAAAAAAAATGGGATAAAATGATGAAATTAAAAAGACAAGAAGGGTAAGAGAAAACCTCGCAATGAGCTTTGACAAAAACACTACTATCTGCACAAATGAAGAAAGAAAACTATGCACAGATGAAAGTAAGTAAACAATTTAACTTGCAAAGTAAAAAATAAAGGAAAAGAACTGTACACTAATATCTACTTGAACAGTTATGCCTCAACAGGGTCCAGATAGACCGAATCCACTAACTCCTCTTCCACTGTTTGAATTTCAAAACCCTCGAAGAATGATTTAAGTCTTTGGCCATTGATCTTGAATGTTTTACCATCTTCGGGGTTTTCTATGTCCATGGCTCCATTTAGGTAGGCCACCTTAACAATGTAGGGGCCATCCCCATCGTGATCGGAGTTTCCCTTGAAAAATGGAGAGGCGAGAATTATACAAGAGCACTTTTTGGCCGGGCTCAAATGTCTTTCTCAAAATGGATTTGTCATGGAAAATTTTTACCCTTTCTTTGTGAATTCTAGAGCTCATGTATGCATCTGTACAAATTTTTTTCAATTCATTTAAGTTCAACTTCCTATGTTCCCCAGATATTCTCAAATTGAAGTTCAAAGTTTTTATGTCCCAAGATGCCTAGTGCTGCATCTCTACTGGCAAGGATGGTCTTATAGGTAGTGCGGTAAGCCCACAAGGCATCAGTCAATCTGAGTGACCAATCCTTTCGATCTGGGTTAACTGTTTTCTCTAGTATGCTCTTTATCTCCCTATTGGCCAACTCGGCTAGGCCATTAGTTTGTGGCTGATTAGCAGTAGACACCTTGTGTGTTACGCCATACTTATGCATCAAAGAAGCAAATAGTCTATTGGAAAAATGTGAACCACCATCACCTATCATTGCATGAGGTATCCCAAACCTAGAAAAAATGTTTTCTTTTAAAAACTTGACCATGACTCGATGGTCATTGGTCTTGGTCGGGATTACCTCTACCCACTTGGACACGTAGTCCACTGGCAATAGGATATAAAGGTAGCCAAAAAGACATAGGGAATGGACCCATGAAATCGATGCCCCAACAATCAAAGATTTCAATGACCAGCACGGGGAGAGGGACATCATGTTTATACGGGTCACGCTTCCTAATCTTTGACACTTACCACATTGTTTGCAAAATGAGACACAATCTTTAATCAATGTAGGCCAATAAAAATCGCTTTGTAAAACCTTAGCTGAAGTTTTCTTGGAAGAAAAGTGCCCCCCACACGCCTCATAATGATAGAAGGAGAAGACATCCCGTTATTCATTTTCCGGTACACACCTACTCATGACTTGATCAGGGCAATATTTGAACAGGTACGGGTTGTCGAAGTAGAAGTACTTCACATCCGCCATGAATCTTCTCTTATCTTCCGGGCTCCAATGTGGGGGTATTTGTCATGTGGCAAGAAAATTACAAATGTCAGCATACCACGGACAAACTGAATGGATAGAAAAAAAATGCTCATCAGGGAAGAAATCAGGGATAGGGATGTGCTCTTCAGCGTCTTGGACAACAACCCCGTGACAAATGGTCCGCCACCACATTCTCGACTCCTTCTTTTTCCTTGATGATTAGGTTGAATTCTTGAAGGAGGAGGATGATGCAATCCATAAGATGCTCAAGGAAACACAAATTCGTAGATGTGAAAGATAATGGAATTGGTTTTCCATCAAGACAAAGATTCATATGGAACCTTGCATTATTGTATTTTGATTCTTATTTTAAGTCAATTTGTTAGTACTAGTATTTTATATGTCCTTTTAATATTTTTTAGAGTTAGGGGCATTTTTGTAATTTCCAAAATTTCTGGAAATAGGTCATATTTTTGGATTGTCAAAATATAAACTCCTACTAGGATTTGTTTCCTTAGTAGATTAGGATTTGTTTCCTTAGCAGATTAAGATTTGTTTCTTTAGTAGATTAGGATTTGTTTCCTTAGTAGATTATGATTTGTTTCCTTAGCAGATTAGGATTATATGAATTTTTTCTTGTAATGGCCAGCCTATAAATAGGCGTTCAATCAATGAAAAAAATTAGATCAATTATTCAGCAAATTGAAGAGTATTTTCTCTGCGGTTCTTTGAAGAACTAAACAAACTTATCGAGATTTTTCGTGGCCTTCACCAGTGACTTATCAAACAGGTTTCCACACCGTTTGTGGCGTCTTCCCTTATACCAAGGTTCTTGTTTCACACAAACAGCGGGTCGAGGTCATATATACCAAGGTTCTTGTTTGTCATAAACAACGGGTCAACGTCTATCATTCAAATCTGATCGTAGAACGATCTTGGGTTCCTTTTCGTTTTTGGATCTCGTTATTTTGGCGGGTTTCACATCATTTGGTATCAGAGCAAATGTTCTAGTTATGGTTTGCCTATCTTTTCAAAAAAAAAACAGAACGGAGTCAAAAAAACAAAAAGAAGAGAGAGAGAGAAGCCCGAAATTGTTTGGTTCTAGTTATTACGAAATTGGAAATTGTTTAGTTCTAGTTATTATGAAATTGTTTGTTTTCAGCTATTTTGGCTCCAATAAGCCCGAAAATCACCTCACCCCAAAATCAGATATTTTTCCTATTTTGTGCTTCCAAAAATCTAATCAGCCGTGTTCCTTGAATTCTTTCTCTTAAACCCCGAAATTCCTTGATGAGTTCTTGGTGAATTGTTGCTGAAAATTTTGAGAATTGTTTGTTTAGTTTCAAAAGAACTGAAAGAGAATTATCGAGTGGAAAAAGGCAAGAGTGGTGAGAACATTATAGGGTTAAAAAAAGCCATGTATTTTGAGTGAAACACGAGTGTAGAGTGATTCACGTTCTTCAGTGTAAACACATAAGGGAGGGAATTGTGAGGTCCTTTTTTTTTCTATTTTTTTCTCTAACTTTGTTTTGTAGCAATCATGTCTCACAACAATGCTACGGATCTTGCTGACCCGAAATTGTTTATGGAGGCTATGATGAGTGAGATGAGGCGTGTGATGAAGTTGGAACTGGAGCAAGTTCACGGACGGATAGATCAGATGGAGAATACACGTGAGAGGCAGCCACAAAACGTCCCTAATGTGCGTAGAAGGGAAAGAGTTCAACCGAGGGAAGTAAGGGGTGAAGATGAAGAGCCTTATGGGGCTGGTTTTGAGGAAGAAGATGATCGGAATTCTGTTGTTAATAATTGGACACATTGAGGGCGGTTTAGAGAAGCTAGGAATCGGGAAGATAACAACTTGGGTGGTATTAAGATGAAGATTCCATCGTTTCAGGGTAGATCCGATCCTGAAGCATACCTCGAGTGGGAGAAGAAGATGGAGTTCGTATTTGACTACCACAACTATTCCGAAGCAAAGAAGGTAAAATTAGCGGTGATTGAGTTTTCTTACTATGCTATTACTTGGTGGGATCAGCTTGTTATAAACAGGTGGTGGAATCGAGAACGACCAATAAAGACATGGGAGGAGATGAAAATGGTGATGAGAAAGCGGTTCGTTCCAAGCTACTACTACCGAGAGTTGTACAAAAAGCTACAAGGTCTTAGACAGGGAGGTCGGGGCGTGGAGGATTATTACAAGGAGATGGAGATCGCTATGATCCGAGCTAATGTGGAGGAAGATCGAGAGGCTTCCATGGCTTGGTTTTTACTTGGATTAAATAGGGAGATCCAAGATAAGGTAGAGATGCAACATTATGTGGAGTTGGAAGATGATGTGAATCCGCCAAAATAACGAGATCCAACAACGAAATAGGAACCCAAGATCGTTCTATGATCAGATTTGAATGATAGACCTTGACCCGTTGTTTACGACAAACAAGAACCTTGGTATATATGACCTCAACCCGTTGTTTGATGCGAAACAAGAACCTTGGTATAAGGAAGACGCCACAAACGGTGGTGGAATTCCGTTTGATAAGTCGCTGGTGAACGCCACGGGAAATCCCGATAAGTTCGTATAGTTCTTCAAAGAACCATAGAGAAAACACTCTCCAAATTTACTGAATAATAATCTACCTTTTCATTGATTTAGACGCCTATTTATAGGCTAGCCATTACAAAGAAAATTCCTAATCTGCTAAGGAAAACAAAACCGAATCTACTAAAGAAACAAATCCTAATCTAGTAAGGAAACAAATCCTAATCTAATAAAGAAACAAATCCTAGTCTACTAAGCAAGACAAATCATAATCTACTAAGGAAACAAATCCTAGTAGGAGTTTATATTTTGACAATCCAAAAATATGAACTGTTCTAGAAATTCTAGAAATTACAAAAATACCGCTAACTCTAAAAAATATTAAAAGGACATATAAAATACTAATACTAGCAAATTGAATTAAAATAAGAATCAAAATACAATAATGCAAGGTTCCATATGGATCTTTGTCTTGATGGACAACCAATTCCATTATCTTTCACATCTTCGAATTTGTGTTTCCTTGAGCGTCTTATGGATTGCATCATTCTCCCCTGGTTAGAGAAAACTCGTCCTCGAGTTTTAAAGTGTTGCAGTATGAAAGTCCAAAAACTTTGAACTTGTATGTGTAGCTGTCTCTGAGAAGCTTTAAGATGATGTTTCAATTTCTTCTCTAATTGAGAGAACAAAGAAAAAATTTGGAAATTGATCCGAGGAGGAATATTTAGCCCCTGATGCATTGACATTGGTGGCAAGGAGAGCATTGAGGGTGCATGCAAAAGAGGTTGATGAAGTGCAGCGGGAGAACATCTTTCACACTAGGTGCTACATCAAAGACAAGGTGTGTAGTGTGATTATTGATGGTGGTAGTTGTACTAATGTTGCAAGCACAATTATGGTGGAGATCCAAGATTTTGATGGAAGGGATGGTTCTACAACATTCTCTAGTTGGCTTACTTCTATGGAGAACTATTTTGTACCAAAAGTGTTGCATAATGAAATTGTTCCCATTAATGACTTTCGACTAGGAACAACGATGTCCCAAGAGCTTGATTTGTTTGCATCCTTCAAGGATCTACTTGAAGAGTCACCAGTGCTTCTTTCAATCTACTTTGTTGTACCAATTGATTTTATCATTTCAGAAAAACTTCAACGACACAATCAAGGGGATGAATTTCCAATTTTTTTCTTTGTTCCCTCAATTAGAGAAGAAAAGGAGATATCTTCTTAAAGCTTCTCAGAGACGGCTACATATATACAAGTTCAAAGTTTTTGGACTTCCATACTGCAACACTTTAAAACTCGAGGTCGAGTTTTCTCCAACCAGGGGAGAATGATGCAATCCATAAGATGCTCAAGGAAACACAAATTCGAAGATGTGAAAAATAATGTAATTGGCTTTCCATCAAGAGAAAGATCCATATGGAACCTTGCATTAATGTATTTTGATTCTTGTTTTAAGTCAATTTTCTAGTATTAGTATTTTATATGTCCTTTTAATATTTTTTAGAGTTTGGGTTATTTTTGTAATTTCTAGAATTTCTGGAAATAGGGCATATTTTTGGATTGTCAAAATATAAACTCCAACTAGGATTTGTTTCTTATGTTTTGTTTCCTTAGCAGATTAGGATTTGTTTCCTTAGCATATTAGGATTTGTTTCTTTAGTAGATTAGGAATTGTTTCTTTAGTAGATTAGTATTTGTTTCCTTAGCAGATTAGGATTTTAGGAATTTTTTCTTGTAATGGCCAACCTATAAATAGGCGTTCAATCAATGAAAAAAATTAGATCAATTATTCAGCAAATTGAAGAGTATTTTCTCTGCGGTTCTCTGAAGAACTAAACGAACTTATCAGGATTTTCCGTGGCGTTCACCAATGACTTATCAAACAGGTTTCCACACTGTTTGTGGCGTCTTCCTTTATACCAAGTTTTTTGTTTCACACAAACACTACAGCTAGAAACTGTTTTTTAGTGATAGTGTAATTCATTTGTGGTTCATTTAGAGTTTTGCTAGCATAGTAATTACATATGACCATTTGTCTTCCCTTTGACCTAGTGATGAGGATTCCGCCAAAATAACGAGATCTGACAACGAAAAAGGAACCCAAGATCGTTCTACGATCAGAATTGAATGATAGACCTCGACCTGTTGTTTACGACTAACAAGAACCTTGGTATATATGACCTCAACCCATTGTTTATTGTGAAACAAGAACCTCGGTATAAGAGAGACGCCACAAACGGTGGTGGAAATTCCGTTTGATAAGTTGCTGGTGAACACCACTGGAAATCCCGATAAGTTCGAATAGTTCTTCAAAGAACCGCAGAGAAAATACTCTTCAATTTGCTGAATAATGATATGCTCTTTTCATTGATTAAACGCGTATTTATAAGGCTGGCCATTACAAGGAAAATTCCTAATCTGCTAAGGAAACAAATCCTAATAGGAGTTTATATTTTGACAATCCAAACCCAAATAGGAATAACAAAAAACTAAAACTCTTACTTGCCTAATAGAAGAAAAAGAAAGACAATCAGCCCATTAATTGGTTGATCACACGCCTAAAATAGAAAAAAGGAAAGTAAATGTCATGCAAGCCTTACAATCAGAACCAAAAAAGGAGTATTCTTAAAAATGCAAATTTAAGCTTAGCCTTGACCAGATTCTTCTAGAATTTGAATCATGTTGATGAGTCTTTGTTGCTCACGTGGATCATGCTCAATGGGCCTCCACGAATTTGCTTGAGTCCATGCCTCTTGAATCAGTCCGTTGAGTACACCTTTAAACTTCCTTACTCGTGCTCTCGTAACCAGCCCAATTGGGACTTGAACTAGATCCCTTGAAGTTGTGCTATGATTTGCATCATTCCCCTCCTCTTGAAAAGGATTTGCCCTCAAATCATCACCTACATCAAAAGGACTCAAATCAGAAACATTAAAAGTAGCACTTACATTGTACTCACCAGGTAATCTTGGACTTGGAAAGGACCATCTCCCCTTGGAAGCAATTTGGAACGTTTTTGCGCCGGAAATCTCTCTTTTCTCATATGCAGCAAAACCCAATCTCCGGATTAAAAAATCAGCTTGTGACGCCCCTTGTTGGCTTGTTTTGCATACTGCTCCATTCTTCGCTCAATGTTGAGTCTTGCTTTCTCATGGATCGTTATGTTGTTGATGGCCCGAAAATCAACGCACATTCTCTACGTCCCATCCTTCTTAGGTACAAGTAAAACCGGAACTGCGCATGGGCTCATACTCTCCCTCACGTGCCCTTTCTCCAACAACTTACTTACCTACCGTTGAAGCTCCTTTGTCTCCTCGGGATTGCTCCTATAGGCTGGTCCGTTTGGAATTGTTGCACAGGGAATAAAATCAATTTGATGTTCAATCCCTCTGAAGGGAGGTAACCCATGTGGTGTTTCCTTGGGAAAGACATCCTCATACTCCTGCAAAAGAGAAACAACAGAACTAGGCAAAGCAAGGTCAAGTTCGTTAGTGTTAAGAAATGCCTCTTTGTACAAAAGTACATTAATCCGCTGAGTTGAAAACATTGCTCGCTTAATTTCACTCACTTTTGCATAGAAATTCTTTTGTTTTCTCTCTGATTTTCTCTCAGTGGCCGAATTTTGATTTTTTCTCGACCTCTCTCTGATTTTCACTCTTTTTCTTTTGTTCACTCTCTTTCTTTTGATCACTCTCTTTTTGCAATCTCACTTGATCCTCATATACTTGTTGCGGTGTCAATGGTACAAGAGTGATTGGTCGTTGATTAAGCACAAAGGAGTATTTGTTCATAAAACCATCATGCGTCACATGCCTATCAAACTGCCATGGACGCCCTAGCAATAAGTGTCCCGTTTGCATCGGTATTACATCACACAACACTTCATCTTCGTACTTACCGATTCGAAATGCAACTAACTCCTGCTTGTTCACCCTTATCTCACCACTATCGTTTAACCATTGCTGCTTGTACGGTTTAGGGTGCTACAACACGGGTAGTCCCAATTTTTCCACCATAATTGTGCTTGCAACATTAGTACAACTACCACCATCAATAATCACACTACACACCTTGTCTTTGATGTAGCACCTAGTGTGAAAGATGTTCTCCTGCTGAACTTCATCAACCTCTTTTGCATGCACCCTCAATGCTCTCCTCGCCACCAATGTCAATGCATCAGGGGCTAAATATTCCTCCTCGGAAACGTCCCCCAATGGGGGCATGTCGTCGATGTCGGAATCTTCATTGTCGGTCACAATTTCACCATTGTCTTGCAACACCATAACCTGCTTATTTGGACATTGACTTGCTATGTGTCCCGTGCCTTGACATTTAAAACATTTAATGTCACGATTCCTAGAGGTAGAAGTGTTGGTTTTACCTTGAGGAACGTGGCTGGTGTTCGCGGACTTGGGCTCGGATTTGGACATTTGTGACTTGTCCATTTGCTTGGTATAACTCGGTTACCAAGAGGTAGAACTAGAGTTATGGGCTGCACGTGACCCACCCCCCTCTTGATTCATTGCTCCACTTTGATGGCCATGTGCACCATATCTTCCAACTCCACATAATGCTGCGTCTCTACCTTATCTTGGATTTTCCGGTTTAATCCAAGTAAAACCTAGCCATTGAAGCCTCTCGATCTTCCTCTACATTAGCTCGGATCATAGCAATCTCCATCTCCTGGTAGTAATCGTCCACGCTCCGGCTTCCCTGTCTAAGACCTTGTAGCTTTTTGTACAACTCTCGGTAGTAGTAACTTGGAACAAACCGCTTTCTCATCACTGTTTTCATCTCCTCCCATGTCTCTATTGGTCGCTCTCTATTCCGCCTCCTGTTTATAGCAAGTTGATCCCACCAAGTAATAGCATACTCAGAAAACTCAATCACGGCTAATTTTTTCTTCTTCGGTTCGGAATAGTTGTGGCAGTCAAATACGAATTCCATCTTCTTCTCCCATTCAAGGTATGCTTCAGGATCGGATCTACCTAGAAACGATGGAATCTTCATCTTAATACCACCCAAGTTGTTATCTTCCCGATTCCTAGCTTCTCTAAACCGCACTCCATGTCTCCAATTATTAACAACAGAATTCCGATCATCCTCTTCATCAAAACCAGCCCCATAAGGCTCTTCATCTTCAACCCTCACTTCCCTAGATTGAACTCTTTCCTTTCTACGAACATTAGGGACGTTTGTGGCTGCTTCTCACGTGTATTCTCCATTTGGTCTATCTGTTCGTGAACCTGCTCCAGTTCCACCTTCATCACACGCCTCATCTCACTCATCATGGCCTCCATAAACAATTTTGGGTCAGCCAGTTCCGTAGCATCTTCGGCCATGTTCTTAGTATTATTGTGAGACATGATTACTACAAAACAAAGTTAGAAAAATAAAAGGACCTCACAATTCTCTCTCTTACGTGTTTGCACTCAAGAATGTGAATCACTCTACACGTATTTCACCCAAAAATACGTGGCTTTTAACCCTCCAATGTTTTCACCACTCTTGCTTTTTTCCAATCGATAATTATTTTTCAGTTCTTTTGAACCTAAACAAACAATACTCAAAATTTCCAGCAACAATTCACCAAGAACTCATCAAGGAATTTCAGGTTTTTAAGAGCAAGAATAAAAGGAACACGGCCTATTAGATTTTTCGAAACCACAAAATAGCAAGAGCTCCACAAAAAATACATCTAATTTTGGGTTGAGGTTTTTTTCGGGCTTATTGGAACCAAAGTGGATGAAATACAAACAATTCTTCTCTTTTCTTTCTTCTCTCTCTCTCTCTCTCTCTTTTTAACTCTCCGTTTTTTTTTTTTTTTGATGATCAGCAATTATCTTTTGATAGTAACAAAATAAGAATTCGTAATAAACTAGAACCAACAAAATACTAGCGGAATGGGGTAAAGGAAATTCAGCTAGACTAGGGTATGTGAACCGAATTTGGAATTAAAAGAACATAGAATAAAGAAAAGAAAGGTTTTAAGATATAGGCAAATCTGAACTAGAACCTTTGCTCTGATACCAAATTATGTGGATTCCGATAAAATAAAAAGATCCAACAACGAAAAAGGAACCCAATATCGTTCTACAACCAGAATTGAATGATAGACCTCGACCCGTTGTTTACGACAAACAAGAACCTTGGTATATATGACCTCAACCCATTGTTTATTGCGAAACAAGAACCTCGGTATATGGGCGACGCCGCAAACGGTGGTGGAAATTCTGTTTGATAAGTCGCTGGTGAACACCACGGAAAATCCCAATAAGTTCTAATAGTTCTCCAAAGAACTGAAGAGAAAGTACTCTTCAATTTGCTGAATAATGATATGCTCTTTTCATTGATTAAACACCTATTTATAAGACTGGCCATTACAAGAAAAATTCCTAAAATCCTAATCTACTAAGGAAACAAATCCTAATCTGCTAAGGAAACAAATCCTAATCTACTAAGGAAACAAATCCTAATAGGAGTTTATATTTTGACAATCCAAACCCAAATTGGAATAACTAAAGACTAAAACTCTTACTTGCCTAAATGAAGAAAAAGAAAGACAATCAGCCCTTTAATTGGTTGATCACACCCCTAAAATAGAAAAAGGAAAGTAAATGGCATGCAAGCCTTACAATCAGACCCAAAAAAGTAGTATTCTTAAAAATGCCAATTTAAGCTTAGCCTTGACCAGATTCTTCTAGAACTTGTATCATGTTGATGAGTCTTTGTTGCTCACGTGGATCATGCTCAATGGGCCTCCATGAATTTGCTTGTGTCCATGCCTCTTGAATCAGTCCGTTGAGTAAATCTTTAAACTTCCTTGCTCGTGCTCTCGTAACCGGCCCAATTGGGACTTGAACTAGATCCCTTGAAGTTGGGCTATGATTTGCATCACCTAGCACTGCGCCGACTGCGTAATCACTCGCGTCGCACGTGAGGTCAAATGGTAGTTCGCACTTTGGTTTGGAGGTGAAGTAAGCATGCTTTTAAGTTTTTTGAAAGATACCTCACAATAATCCAACCACATGATGGGGACATCCTTTGCTAGTAAATTTTTCAATGGTCTTGCCAGTGCACTAAAATCCTTAATGAAACGACGATAAAAACTTGCATGGCCAAAAACGACCTGATGTCTTTGACAACCCTTGGAGTGCGTAGGATAGAAATTGCTTCCTCTTTAGATTTTTCCACTTCGATTCCCTTTGCAGACACATTGTGTCCAACCACAATCCCTTCTGTTACCATGACGTGGCACTTTTTCCCATTTAAGCACCAAATTCTTCTCTTTACATCTCTCTAGAACTCTCTCCAAATTTTCCAAACATCCTTCAAACGAGTCCCCAAACACTGAAAAGTCATCCATGAAAACCTCCACAATCTTTTCCACCATGTCGCTGAATTTCCCCACCATACATCTTTGAAAAGTTCTCGGGGCATTGCACAAACCAAATGACATTCGACGATAAGCATGAGTACCAAACGGGCATGTGAATGTGGTCTTCTCTTGATCCTCCAGGGCGATGTCTATTTGATTTAGCCAGAGTAGCCATCTAAGAAGCAATAAAAAGGATGCCCGGCTACCCTCTCCAACAGTTGATCGAGGAATGGCAAGTAAAAGTGATCATTTCGAGTGCATGAGTTGAGCTTCCGATAATCGATGCAAACTCTCCAATCGGTGACCACCCATGTCAGAATAAACTCATTCTCCTCATTTGCCACTACAGTGACTCCCGACTTCTTTGGTACCACTTGCGTGGGACTAACCCATTTAATGTCGGCAATTGCAAAAATAATGCCCACGTCAAGTAGATTCAGCACTTCATCTCTCACCACATCCTTCATGATGGGATTTAGCCTTCGTTGTGATTGTCGAGATGGCTTGGAGTCTTCTTCTAGATAGATTCTATGAGTGCAAATGAGAGGGCTAATTCCCTTGATGTGGGCTATGGTCCAACCGATGGCTCCTTTATGCTTCCTCAAGACTCGCAACAACTCCTCTTATTTCTTTGGCTCTAAAGAAGAGCTTATCACCATTGGAAATGTTTTGTGCTCCCCCAAAAATGCATATTTGAGTGTAGACGGAAATGACTTCAACTCCAAAGTGGGTGTTTGCACCGTTGATGGAAAAATCTTATTTTCTTGTGGTGGATGTTTTTCAAATGTTGAGGTCCAATTCCCACCCCTTGCACACTTTCCGGTTCTACATCTTCCATAAACTCTTCTCCTCCAACTTGGTATTGCAAAGTAAATCCATGTGATGCTCCACCAAAGTGTCAATCTGATTGACCTCATGAACTTCCTCATCATCCCCCGGTTGCTTGCAAAGGTTGAACACATTGAGATCCATTTGTCATGTTTCCAAATGCAAGCTTCATTAGACCATTCCTACAATTTATCACGGCATTAGAAGTAGCAAGGAAAGTCCTACCTAATATGACAGGAATCTGTGAACTATGATTAGAAACAGGGTGAGTGTCAAGTACAATAAAGTCAACGAGAAAATAAAATTTGTCCATTTGGACCAAAACATCCTCAACTGCTCCCCTTGGTGTTCTCACGCTTCGATCCGCTAGTTGAAGAGTAATTGGGGTTGGCTTCAACTCCTCAAGTTGTAATTGTTGATACACTGAAAAGTGTAGGAGGTTGACACTTGCTCCCAAGTCTAGCAATGCTTGCTCCACACAGCAATTCCCAATGGTTATGGAAATGGTAGCGTAGCCGGGATCCTTGAACTTGGGTGGGGTGTTTGTCCTCAAGATGGAACTCACTTGCTCTGTGAGGAATGCCTTCTTGTGCATAAGAGGGTATTTGCTTGATAGCATTAAGGAGAGGAATGTTTATCTTCACCTGCTTAAACATTTCAAGAATATCATAATAGTTAGCAATTTTAGCCGGTGACTTTGAAAAGGGGTCGAGATAGAACAATCATGCACATTCAAATAAAAAATCTTAGGCTTTTCAAGTGTTTCACCCTTCTTGGAGCCACCCTTAGTCTCTTTTTCATTTTCCAATGTGGCTTTAGGGTGAGACTTTCGGTAAAATGGTTTTATCTATTTCCTTGCCACTCCTAAGGGTGGTGATAGCCTTGAGTTGCTCACAACTCTCTTTGGTAGCATCGGACGATTCAATCATATGTTGACCCCTTGGGTTTTCTTGGGGTTGAGCGGGAAATTTTCCTTTCTCTTGTTGGGATGACCCTATAGCATTGGTCAACTTGGTGATTTGAGTCCAAATGTCATTAAAAGCGGCGGCAGTTTGATTGTGGATTGTGGTTTGACTCTGAATGAATTGATGCATGACATCCTCCAAATTTCTCTTGTGAGGAGGTTGGTAGGTGGGTGGGTTGGGTGGTCCTTGTTGACAAAACCCTAGTTGAGGTGCATTTTGTGGAAACCCTTGTTGATTGGACCTTCGGTATTGGGAGCTAGATGACGGACCATGACCATAATATAATTGGTTTTGCTTGGATGGAATGGGAGGTGACAATGAGGTAGACCCATGAGGAATAGGGTTGTCATTCTTCCAACTAAAGTTCGGGTGGTTGCTCCATCCTAGATTGTATGTGTTAGAGTGTGGAGAGAATGATTGCCTACTTTGGTTAAAGGCATTCACTTGCTCATGGTATACCTCTTTGAGTGCTGGAATGTTTGGGCACCTCGAAATAGAATGCTCAACACTCTCACATATTGAGCAAGACTCCTCGGCCTTTGTGACATTTGACACCTCATTCCTCCTATTCACCTCTAGACTCTCCACCTTACGGGACAATTTTGTTATTCTAGCAAGCAAATCTTCATGGTCACGCTAATTATACATCCCCCCTCCACTTGGTTAAATACCCGGAGAGGACCTTGGCACATCGATGGGATCCCTGATGTCCCTAGATTGGGCATTTTCCGCCAATGTGTTGAAGTACTCGAGGGCCTCATCGAGATCCTTACTTAGAAACTCTATGTTACACATCATGACGATAAATTGTCGATGGCCCGGTGTAATTCCTTCATAGAAGAAACTCACCAATTGCCATGGTTCGAATCCATGATGTGGAATGGAGGGTAACAAGTCCTTGTATCTATCCCAACACAGATAGAATTGCTCATTTAGTTTTTCCAAAAAATTTTGAATTTGTTTCTTAAGAGCAGTTGTCTTGGGCACTGGAAAAATTTTGTTTAAAAATTCGGATAACATTTGCGCCCAAGAACTTATCGAGCGGGGTTTCGACGAGTTCAGCCAAGTTTTTGCTTTGTCCTTGAGGGAGAAGGGAAATAATTTCTCATTCGTGCCAAGTCTTCCATGGCATGATTTGTAATGAATGTTCCAACTATTTCCTCGAATTCCTTAATGTGTAGGTAAGGATTTTCTCATTCCACTCCATGGAATCGAGGAAGTAATTGCAACATGCCCGTTTAACTAGGAAGCCATGTGCTTGCACGGGTAGCAGTATGCATGAGGGGGTGGTGCTTTGAGTAGGTTGGAGATAATCTCTCCTTGATCTTGCCGAAGGATTAATATGGAGAATATTTCCTTCATTTCTCGGAGGGGTAAAATGCATTCGGGGGTTTGGCACTAGAGGGTTTGCACTCCCCCACCCCTTGGATTATTGGCACCATCATCCCCAAAATTGTCTCCGGCATCCTCGGGTGGGTCTTGATCTATATTCATATTTGCTCCTAGGGCACATCTCACTAGTCTATTTTGATTATCAAGCCCCCACATGCAAAACACTACTTACAATTGAAAAAAGTATACAAAAATATGTACAAAGGAGCAACGTACCTTGGCCCGGAATCACAGGACTTACCTCCGTTGTCCCCCAATCACCTTCAAATTTTACGCTTAGCTTTCCCCGACAACTGCTCTAAAAATGCTTGGTGGTTTTCCCCGACCTCCGAACACGAACCCGAATTATGTGTATATGGCTTATAGAAATTGGTGAGTGTCACTCTCCCTCGGGTTCAGTGCAAGAAGTGGGGAAAATTATGTGGGGATGAACAAAAACGTGTGTGTGCAAAAGTGCTCCCCAAGTATAGAGAGACGTACAATGTCGTGTTTTACATGGAATGGGTATTCCAAGGTCGTGTCCTCAAGGAAGGAAAGGTCAAATGCTTTTGAAGGGTGATTTGTAAAGAAATGAAAATTGGAAAATCTTGTGATTTGTGTTTTGGTGAGTTGTGTTTTGAGAAATATGCAAGAATGCAAGGTTGGCTAATCCATAGAGGTCATTCCAATGGGAATGCCAAATAGACTAAATTCATTCAATCAATGGTGTCTCAGTGTTTGATTGATTCGTAGAAAGTGAGGGACTAATGTGGTTGTGTTGGACAAAAGCATACCCCGGGACAAGTCTACGGTGTATCAAGAGCCCACAACCACATCTGCACTCAACCTAGTCAAACCAAACACTTTACACTACGAGGAAGAATGAAAGAGAGTCTATTTCACATACCCAAGAGAAAATTCCTCTTGGATTAGCCAACTAAGCCACTCATAATGAAGGCAAGAACAAACATGATGTAAAGAAACATGGAACTGAAATCAACTAGGAAACTACAAGAGCAGAGTCATTCATACCCAAAATGCAAAGCTTGAAAAGGAAATACCCAAATGTAGAAATGAAAATGCAAGAACACTTAGCTAAGCTAGATTACAACTTGAATAAAAGAGATTAGAGTGTAAGAGGGAAAGATTACAAGTAAAATAGAGCTTACTACAATGAAAATGGTGAAGGAAAATGTAAAAACCTAGCTTCGCTCTCTAAAACTTCATCTTTAACCTTGGAGTTTCTCTCTCTAAAAGCATATGAAATATGAATAAAGGTGTAAGAACCCCCAATTTTTGTCCATCCTCTCCCCCTAAGCATGTGTGACTGAATTGGAATGATTGGAGAGAGGTTGTCCACTGCAACAAGCAATTTCAGTCCAAGCATGGTCCTCCCATGCTTTTCCAACTACCCCTATTCTCTCTCTCTCTCTTGCTTCTCCCCTCTCTCTTACTTTAAATCTGATTTTAGGGGTTAGGAGAGCATTATGGGGTGTGAAACATGTCAGGGTATGGTTTAGAGGACAAGAGGTGCCCCGGAGTAGGTGGAGTCGTGTGAAGAGGTGTCTAGCAGATCTAGGCATGTTCTACCAGTAGAACGTAGAAAAACTATCGGTAGGTTTTTTCCAGTAAGCTTTTCTACTGGTATGTTTTTGCATGGCAGAGGTAGAAGATTTCTAGTAGCCTTTTCTACCGGTAGGTCATGAGTCTTCTACCTGTAGGTCTTGATTGACTTCTATTGGTAGGTCTTGAATGTCTTCTATAGGTAGGTTTTGTCCTGCCTTGGGATTTCCTTGGTTCCTTGAGGTCCCAAGCCATCCGTTAAGCGGTCCTTTCTTCCCCATTGACTTTGAGCACTTGATGGGCTGCTTTATGCATGACCTTACCTTCTCTTTACCTACAGTCACACAAATATTCATTAATTGTAAATTTGAAACCATTTCCCCCAAATTTCACCACAAAACAAGTAAAATGGGTGCAATAGAGATGCAAGATGTGCAATATTCTATACTCATCAATGTTGCACGACACGGGTGAACATATATATTCCTATCCTTGATTCCTTTCCTAATGAGCAATTGTTTTCTATTAATCTAGATGTGCCTTAGTGATGCGAACCCCAATCGACTTGCTTTGAGACCCAACAACAATATTGGATAAACAACCCAAGAAAGCCAAACTCAGGTCTATAGATGGAGAATTTAGACCCGTTGAAAACTCGTGTCAAGAACCTAGATTATATTAAAATCTAGACCCGTTGAAGAACCCGTCTCAAGAACCCAAATTAAAAGGAGGAACGCCACAAAGGTTGTGGTTTGCCTTTGATAAGTTCATAAGTTCAATCAAGAACAAGAGGAGTAAACTCAACTCAACTCACAATCAAAATTCATCATATATTGTCCATAATAATCTCCTTTTTTCATTGATTTGAAGGCCTATTTATAAGGCTGGTCATTACAAAGATTAGGAAACTTCCTAAACTAGCTATCCTAATTAAGAAATATCTCTTACTTGTTGGTAAAGGAATATCTCTTATTTTCCTAAGACTCTTACTTGAAGAAAAGAAAGACAATCAGCCCTTTAATTGGCTGACCACATGCCTAAATAGAAAAAGGAAAATACTTGGTTCACAAGCCTTACAATTAGACCCCAATAAAAAGTGAATAGTGAAGGTTACTGTAGCGTGAACAGTACGTGCTACAGTAACTATGGAAACCCTAGTTCATAAGAAATAAAAACATGTGGGCTAAGCATCCTCAAGCCCACTTATTCTAATAATAATAATCTTTCAAACAAATTAGAGGCCTTAACAAAAACAGGACAATTTAAGCTTAGCCTTAGCCCCTAGCTAGATTCTTCTAGAACTTGAATCATGTTGATGAATCTTTGTTGTTCAAGTGGATCATGGTTAATGGACCTCCACGAACTTGCTTGAGTCCATGCCTCTTGAATTAGTCCATTGGGTACCTCTTTAGACTTCCTTGCTCGTGCTCTCGTAACCGGCCCAATTGGAACTTGAACTAGATCCCTTGAAGTTGTGACATGATTCGCATCACGAGCTTTAGTACTTGGACCCCCCGGCTCGTGTAAAGGATCTCTAGCTTGGGACTCGTCATTCAATTGGCCCATCTTGGTTCTCATCACTTAGTGTGCTAATATAGTAAATTATCTTGTTATAGGGTAGTTACCAGTTCGCGAGATAGAAAAAAAATTCTTGGTGGAGGTGAAGTAGTTCTACTTTGACAACCCATAATTGTTCAAGTATTTCCTTGACCAAGTGATGAGGAGACGTGTTCCCGATGAAGAGCAAAGGGATGTGATAGCATTTTGACATTCAAAGGCTTTGTGGAGGCCATTTGTGATCTAAAAAGACTTCAACAAAGATTCTCAATGTGGTTTTTATTGGCTCTCTCTTTTTTGTAAGCATTGTGATAGATGTCATAGGTTAGGAGGTGTGACCCATAGAAATATGATGCCCCTTACCCCCATACTTGTTATAGAAATTTTTTACTGTTGGGGTGTTGATTCTATAGGTCCTTACCCTATGTCTTTTGGGTATGCTTACATTTTATTGGTAGTTGACTATGTGTCAAAGTGGGTAGAGGCTATCCCAACTAGGACAAATGATCACAAGGTTGTGATCAAATTTTTGAAAGAAAACATTTTTTCTAGATTTGGGATGCCTTGGGCTATCATTAGTGATGGTGGAATAGGCTATTTGCTGCCCTCATGCATAAATATGGTATTACACATAAGGTGTCCACTACATATCACCCACAAACAACTGGCAAAACTGAATTGGCTCATAGAGAGATTAAGCATATATTTGAGAAAATGGTGAACCCCAATAGGAAGGATTGGTCACTTTGATTAGCTGATGTTTTGTGGGCATACCAGACTACATATAAGACACAATTAGGCATGTCTCCCTATAGGCTAGTATATGGTAAAGCTTGCCATTTTCCAGTAGAGATGGAATACAAAGCCTATTGGGCTATAAAAACTTTGAATTTTAATCTAGGGTTTGCTGGTAGTCATAGAAGGTTGGACTTGAATGAACTTGAGGAGATACGAAGGGATGCATATGAAAGTACCAAGATTTATAAAAGAAAAGGTCAAAATTTTTCATCACAAACCTATTTTGAGAAAGGAAAAACGGTACTTTTATACCATTCTCGACTTCACCTCTTTCCAGGGAAGCTACGCTCCCGTTGGATGGGTCCTTTTGTGGTTTGCATAGTTTATCCTCATGGAGTAGTAAAGGTTGAAAATTTGAAGAATGGCCAGACTTTCAAGGTCAATGGTCAGCGATTGAAGCCATTCTTGGAGGGTTTTCCATTGGAGGAGGCTGTTGAGGAGCTTACTGATCATGTTTATCTGGATCCCACTGCTGAGTGATCTCTTTCCCATATGATTTGTTGTATAGATAGTTGTTCTCTTTATATTTTTTTTGATAACTACTTTTTTTTTTTTTTGGTTTTGCAGTTAGTTTTCTTTTTATAGCTGCTTTTCAGGTGACTTTGTTCCTTTATCTATTTCATTTTTCTCTATGCACATGGTTATTTTTGTTGCATTGAGGGCAATGCTTAATTCAAGTTTGGGGTGAGGGTTTACACCACTTTTTAGTTGTTTGACCTTAGTTTGTTTGCTCCTATAAAAAAAAAAGAGAAATTTTTTTTTGCTTTAGTTATCTTGAATGTATTATGCTTGTTTTAAATTCTTTGAAAGCTTTGATATGTTGATTGAAACTTGATTTGATTTGTATATTGGCTAATTGATGGAATTTATTCTATGGTTGAGTATCATGCTAGCTTTGTCATTTGGAACTCAATTTTATGTACACCATAATCATCTAATTTTTGCAATTTATTGGATTAAATTCTTGTCTTAAAAAAGCTTGACATGTTTAGTAGATGTGAATATATTACCCTATGAGTTTAGAGCCTATCTTGTTGGAGGGTTGTGTTACATTTACTTAGTAAATAGTTCTCTTATATTCAATTCTTTCAATAATCTCATTATATTTGTTTTGGTTAGAGTATAAAGAATGATCAGTTGGTTGTATCTCTATCAGTATTATAATTTGCCAGTGTTCTTGAAAAAGGATTTTAGGCCATCTTTTGATTAACTTTTGAGCCTTGGCATGTTTCTTTCTTATCAATTTTCCCTTAGAAGTCGTGATTTAACCAAAATGAATGTTCAATTCTTAGCCATAAATAATAGGCAAACCAAGTATAAATGAAAAAATATCTTACCTTTATCCCTTAAAATACTATGCTTTTAGCAAGTAAGATGGCAAATTTGTGGTGGATGTTCAACGGATGCAATTTGAAAAAGTTCTGAAAGAAAAAAAAAGTAGAAAAATGCTTGGAAATTGAAAATTTTGCAATAGGTGAAAAAAAAGAGAGATGGAAAAGCTAAAGGCTGTAAAAAAAAAAGTGAATGAAGTGATCGCAAAAGAAAAGAAGAAGTCAAGTGTTTCAAAATAAAGCAAATTGTCATGGGATAACTCTTTTTTTTTTTTTTGAATTCCTTAATCCTTCGTTTCGTTTACCTCTTACTCTTGGCCCCATTACAACCCTAATGAAGTCCTAATTGATTTCGAGGATGATGGTGAATTTGTACATCAGATTGGATAAATGGATACGCTGATTGCATTGTTCTTATTACTTTAGCATTCTTTCGTGAGATTATATTAAGTCGATTTGTTTCATAATGCCTTTCATTGTATGGAAATATGTGAGATATGCTTGTTTTGATAATATAAATTCTGCTCACATATACTTTGAGTGAAACCGTTATTATAAGCTGAGAGTTCTATTATGAATGACATCTTGGTAAGATTTGTGTCAAAGCTAGTTTGGATAGCTTAAAAGGATGAGAATTTTTTTTTATAGATTTGTTGAATTATTTGATTGGCACTCACACATGAGTTTTTGATGATAATGTGTGTGTGTGAATACTTTTGCATAGCATTTAGGCTTGAAAATAGCTGTATGTGAATTGGTTTGAGTTTAATTGGCATGTTATATTGATTTCGTTGGTAATTAGATGAGAATAATGCATTTGAGATAGTTTAAAGTGGAGAAGTTTGTAGGTATCTTTATTAAAAACCTTCATGAGACAAAACTCATCCACTAGGGATCACCTAGGGGTTGAAAGGATTATTGCATAAGCTAAATGCAATCATGATTGCCTACGAAAATGGTTTTGTACTTTAGTTATTTAGTTTTTATTTAGTGATTCTTTACATCCATAGAATGATATTTTGAGCTTTTATTGGATCGAATTACATTGCATATGTTTTTAGGAATTTGGCACAACTTGGATCATTGTCTTTTAAGTATTTTGGTTATTGGTTAACTAGGATAGGGTATAAGGTGAGTGTAGGATTAGTTTTGGTGTTATTTTATAAAGTAAAAAGGAAAAAGTCAAAAAAAATATAGAAAATAGAAAATTTTCAGAAATTCTAGTGTTCTACCGGTATCACCTACCGATAGGTTTAAAGCAGAGAGATGTTTTACTGGTAGGACGTATACCACCTGCTGGTAGGTTTTGAATCTGAAGCGTTAAAACGAGGGTTTTAATAGGAATTTAAAGGGTTTTCTTCACTTATAATATTTATCTCTCACTCTAAATACTCTCTGTTCTCTCTAGAAAATCCTACACCAAACTTGTAAAACCCGGGTAAATTTGAACTTTTATGAAAAAGGGAAAAACGGTAATTTGTCGTTACAGTATGGGTTGAAAACCCAAATTTTTCTAGAACTGGGATGACGAAACGGACCTCATTGTTGGATTCGTCTCGCGAAATCTAGTTACCCTGCCAATTTTTGTCAAATTCCGAGATAGTCGGATTTTTTATGTTTTACGAAGCGATCGGGTGTCGGTTGACCTAATAAACGAACCCTGGAATGAAATTTTGAAAATAGGATAATAATTTAAAGCAAGTTGAAACAAAAAATATTTTGAACTTGAACCGGGACGAAATTTAATCAATTTAGGTCAAAACAGGACCTACGAAAGAAGAACGTGTGGCGAAATGTGGACCAAACATTTAAAGGTATAAATAGGGGAGAAAATCTGATTTTCTCCCCACTTTCAGCTGGGTCTTCACGTTGGAGAGGGAAGAGAGAGAAAAAGAGAGATTTCCAAACTTCTCTCTATGATCTATGTCTTCCCGTCGCTCGAATCAACATGAACCAAGAACAAAAGTCGATCTCCTCGTTGTGGGCTATGCAACCATACCAAAAAGGACGGATTTCACCGAAGTTTAAAAAATGAGATTTTGGGGAAAGCTTGGATTAGAGCTTGTTTCGGTTACTTGAAGCTTTCTATGGTTACTTTAATCTTCAAGAGGTAGGGTTTTCATCATAACTAAGTTTATTTCCAACCTAGGGTGACTATATAAAATGGGTAGGTTCTTAGATGTATTTAACACTTGCCTATTGTTGTAAATTGATGAAATGGGTATTAGAAATGGGTAGAATAAATTCTATCTTGAATTGGGTATGTAGAAATTACTTAATGTAATTTCTTGAGCTATGTGATGAAATTGGGCATTTTATGTGATTACATGATTTGGTGTCTTCAAGGTGTTTGATTTAATGCCTATGTGAAATTAAGTGTGTGTTGGATAGATTATGTATAACATACTTGGAAAATTGTTGTTGAATGTAGATGTTGATATATGCTAGATGATATATTGACATTATGAGGACTTATGGAAATTATATGCTTACGATATAATTAACCATGGTGTATGTGAAATGTGGTTGAGATTGTTCATATGACACTCATAACATATTGAGCATGAAATTTGTATTGTAATTGTACATTACATTGCATATGCACGGAGACATTGCATTCATGGGTATTAGACATGAGTAGGGGTGTGTGTGCATGGTTGTTATCAAACACCACTCTTGGTGAATGATGTGTGGGCTCAGGAAAGTTGGGTCAAGATCCGATTGAGTTGCACAATTTGCATTGAAAATTGGGTCGGGGTTAGCAAGAAGGGATAGACTATCCCTCGGGTGCAAGACCCGGTGATTAGGATACGCACTCCCTTGGTTTAGTCCAAAAAGTGTCGGTGTACGCGGAACCGTTGGTGGAAGTCCATGAATTCTGTGTCGATTGGGTGCCCGTTGGTGTAAGTCCATAAATACCCACCTCAAGAAAGACCCGAAGATTTTAAATGGTCATTATATGTGTAACATCAATGGCGGGGGCTTGGAATACCCGGATTTGTACGCATGACATTTGCATGTGTTAAGGGAGCCGGTGAGGGCTCGGGTTGATGCGCATGAGTGAGTCTCATCTCATATCATTGTATGGCATGGTGAATTCCAACATTGAATCTCATATTCTTGAGTAGAATATTTTGTGGCTTGTTGAAATTGCATGGGACATTTCATATGCATCTAGGTTGGGGAGTAACCTCTTTAGGAGATACCCTATTGAGCGTGGCTCACCATTTATGGAAAAAATAGTTCAGCTACGGGATACACTGGTGGAAGGATCTCATTCGGGGCCTCGTGGTTGAGGAAAAACCGAGATGTGGCTTTTGAGATATGTTTTGTAAAAACTATTATGTTATTTAGTTTTGGACATGTAATATTGGAAAGAAATGTAATGTGAACTTATATGAACTGTACTTTGCTTAAAATTGATGTTATATGAGTTTAGTACTATGTCATATAAGGTTGGAATGTATTGGAATTGAAAAGGGAAGGAATCGTAGAAAAATTGGTAAAACCTACTGGTAGAACGTCGAGTACTTCTACCGATAGAAATTTTTCAGTGGACAAAACCTACCGGTAGAACTTCAAGTCTTGTAGTAGAAAATTTCCAGTAAGCAAAACCTACCGGTAGAACGATGACAAACCTAGATTTTAATATAATCTAGGTTCTTGAAACGGGTTCAGATTCTCCATCCATAGACCTGAGTTTAGCTTTCTTGGGTTGTTTTTCCAATATTGTTGTTGGGTCTCAAAGTAAGTCGATTGGGGTTCACATCATTTGGTATCAGAGCTTAAACTCTAGTTCAGGTATAATTTTTCGGATGAGAGGAGAGTAAGGCTTGCCAAGATGAAACTTGTAGGCTTGGCAAAAATTTGGTGGTTTGGTGTTGAAGGAGATTTAAGAAGATTGAGATTGTCGTCAATCAACACATGGCAAGAGCTTGATTTGTTTGCATCTTTCAAGGATCTACATGAAGAGTCACCAATGCTTCTTTCTATCCACTTTGCTCCACAATTGATTTTATCATTCCAGAAAACTTTAACGACACAATCAAGGAGATCAATTTCAAAAAAATTTCTTTGTTCCCTAAATTAGAGAAGAAAAGGAGACATCATCTTAAAGCTTCTCAGAGACGGCTACATATACAAGTTCAAAGTTTTTGAACTTTCATACTGCAACACTTTAAAACTCGAGGTCGAGTTTTCTCCAACCAGGGGAGAATGATGCAATCCATAAGATACTCAAGGAAACACAAATTCGAAGATGTGAAAGATAATGTAATTGACTTTCCATCAAGACAAAGATCCATATGGAACCTTGCATTATTGTATTTTGATTCATATTTTAAGTCAATTTGCTAGTATTAGTATTTTATATGTCCTTTTAATATTTTTTATAGTTAGGGGTATTTTTGTAATTTCTAAAATTTCTGGAATTGGTCATATTTTTGGATTGTCAAAATATAAACTACTACTAGGATTTGTTTCCTTAGTAGATTATGATTTGTTTCTTTAGTAGATTAGGATTTTAGGAATTTTTTTTCTTGTAATTGCCAGCCTATAAATAGGCGTTCAATCAATGAAAAAAATTAGATCATTATTCAGCAAAATTGGAGTGTTTTCTCTCCGGTTCTTTGAAGAACTATTCGAACTTATCGGGATTTCCCGTGGCGTTCACCAGCGACTTATCAAACGGAATTTTCACCACCGTTTGTGGCGTCTTCCTTATACCAAGGTTCTTGTTTCACAACAAACAGCGGGTTGAGGTCATATATACCAAAGTTCTTGTTTGTCGTAAGCAACAGGTCAAGGTCTATCATTCAATTCTGATCTAGAACGATCTTGGGTTCCTTTTTGTTGTCGGAACTCGTTATTTTGGCGGGTTTTGCTCACATCATTTGGTATCAGAGCAAAATTTCCAATCAGGTCATATTCTAGCTTTTTATTTCTTGCATAATTGATCCTAGGGATTCATTGTTCTAGGGTTACAAAAAAAAAAAAGAAGGGCTGCCGAAATTCTTAGGGTTTTGTGTGGCTACCTTATATCACTTTGTTCTAGGGTTTTGAGTTATTGTTAGGGTTTTGTCCATTGTTTATTATTTTGTTTGTGATTAAATCAGTTGGTGAAAATAAAGTAAAAGAAAAAAAAAATTCGTCCAAAAAAAAAAAGAGGGGAAAATCCGAATATATATATATATATTTGAGCCTTATCTTCAAAGGGGTTGCATACATTATTATAGTTGGTATCTTGTCTTATAATTACTCTTTCATTCGTATAATTTTCTTGATTCTCGTGTCATTTTATTCCTTCCGTGTTTCTTGTTCTTTCCGTGTTTCTTGTTCTTGTTCTTGTTTGCGGTTTATTCCTTCCGTGTTTCTCTTGTTCTTGTTCTTGTTTCTTGGGCCTAATTACTAGTTGGGATTAAACAAGGTTGCATTGTCTTGACTGAGTTCAATTAGTTCTTAAAGAACTTGAGTGGGGAAACTCTTGAGGTAAAAGGCATGAGAGTGTGAGACTATTATTGGGGAAAAACCAATTAAGAGTGAAACACGAGTGGAGTGTCATCATTTGAGTGTAAACACGTAAGGGAGTGTGTGAGGTTTTTTTTTTACCACTAACATTCTTTTTGGCAGCACTACCTGTGGCGTAGGGAATTTGTGATCCACACAGATCATGACTCATTGAAGCATCTCAAGGGTCAAGGTGAAGATTCGAGGTCGAATCCTTTTGAGGAGAGGGAGAATGAAGGGAACCAAGGTGGGCCTACTTTTAAAGATGCTTTGCAAGTTCCAGATGAGCCAATTACAAGATCAAGAGCCAAGAAGATCAAAGAAGCAATGCAAGGATTGGTGCAATCCACCTGGGATGAAGCTAGCAAGAGCCCAACACTCAAGATGGGCTTGAAAGAAGGAGAACATGTTAGATAGGGTCTGTTGTTGTTAAGACCTTCAATTTGTTTAAAGGATTTTTATTATTAGTTTAGAATAAGTGAGCTTGAGGATGCTTAGCCCACATATGTCTTATTATTTTATTATTAGTTTAGAATAAGTGGGCTTGAGACGGGTCTAGATTTTAATATAATCTAGGTTCTTGAAACGGGTTCTCAACAGGTTCAGATTCTCCATCTATAGACATGAGTTTGGCTTTCTTGGGTTGTTTTTCCAATATTATTGTTGGGTCTCAAAGTAAGTCGATTGGGGTTCACATCATTTGGTATCAGAGCTTAGGCTCTAGTTCAAGTATAATTTCTCGGATGAGAGGAGAGTAAGGCTTGCCATGATGAAACTTGCAGGCTTGGCAAAAATTTGGTGGTTTGGTGTTGAAGGAGATTTAAGAAGATTGGGATTGTCGTCAATCAACACATGGCAAGAGCTTGATTTGTTTGCATCTTTCAAGGATCTACATGAAGAGTCACCAATGCTTTTTTCTATCCACTTTGCTCCATCAATTGATTTTATCATTCCAAAAAACTTCAACGACACAATCAAGGGGATCAATTTCCAAATTTTTTCTTTGTTCCCTAAATTAGAGAAGAAAAGGAGACATCATCTTATTGATTTAAAAGATGATGTAACAAAATTAGATAGCAAAAGGTAGGTTTAATTTATTTCCATGTGGCTCGGGTATTTTTCGGGTTTCATGAAAAGAATTTATACTCTTTTAGGCTCAATCATGGTTGACTAAGGATATAATTTTGTAAAAGAAATGGTCAAGACTCAAAGATAATGAAAAATGGCCTATGATCATTTTCCAAAAATTATTCATCTGTATTAATCCTACATAAAAGAATTTTAAGGATAATTCTAATAATATAATCTAATGAATGCTAATCAAGACAAAATTAATGAGATTATTGAAAGAAAGTTTACCGTAGAATCGAAGATGTTTATTTGAGTAGATGTATAATATCTCTCCAAGAAAGATTGGCTCAAATTCTTCAATTGGTTATACATCTCCACTAAATATGTAAAGAGTGTAATATTTCACAAGGTTTCTGAAATAAAGAAATCTATTCGTGCTGTAACAGAATAAGTTCAAACAAAAATATTAAGATAATATATAACTAAAATATGAAAATCCCACGTGATCAGATTAAGATTATTTTCACAAAGCATAGGCATATTAACCTAATTCAACTGTAAATTATATGAGATAATACACCTAACGGAATTAACATGAGTACCATATTAATTATTAAAAACTAGTTAAACACAAACAAGTTCAACACAAACAGCATGGTTAAAACATAAAGCAACTTAAAATTTAAGTGCATAAAGTAAAAGTGCATAATGTAAAAGATGAGTGAAAGAGAGCAAATTGTTTTGTAGAATCTCCAGTCTGTTTAGGAAGTAGAAGATCCTGCTTCGAAGTAATCTCTAAATATCTTTAAAAGCTCAGCTTGATTCTGGTCATATTCATCCATGCGTCTATTAATCTGAGTAATATTAGTCTCCATCTCTAGTAAGATCTGTCTATCAGTTCTGTCATCTACCGGTATGTATGGTTGATCCTCTTGTGTCTGCTGTTGTTCTTGTGGAAAAAATTCTTCAGGTATTTGGAATGGTTCATCTTGTGGTGTCGGTGGTGCATCAGGTTGATCTTCCGGTTGTCCTCCGTGACTCTTTTTCAATGAAGTTTTATCCAATGCTCCAAACTGGTCCACTGTCTTTATTGGATTAATGATTACACCTTCGTTCCTGCATAGCTGAGAAACTAACATAGCATATGAGAGTGATGGTTTCTTTTTATCCACAGCAAGTATCATTTGGTCCATGATTAAGTTTGGCAAGTCAATTGTGTGTCCCATTCCAAATGCATATAAGAAATAAGCTTGCTCCGTATAAATTTGATTCTTTTGAGCTCGGGGTAGCAAATTGTACACTGTTATCAAATTTAGAATGTGGTATTTGTCTGTTAAATCTCCTTGCTTTATATATTTGTTTGGTCTATCCCAAACAAATTCTGGATTACCTGTTACTTCTCTTCCTATGACATTTAAATCAGGTATAACGACGCGTCAGTATAACGACGCATCGGTAGTGACGAATCCTTCCAAGAATTATGGTAAACCAACCCCCAACCTCGACTGCCGTGAACGAATAGCATTTGGAACCCTACGAGAAATCAACTCACTACAAGTGATAGGAAAATATGGTACCCCTCAAGGTCTCCTGCAATGTCTAAACACTCTACAATATCTCGTCGAAGGAAACCCACATGCATCAACCACCCATATAAGAGATAATATTCCAACCAACTCATTAAATCGCATATAGTCTAAATCATCATAACTTCACAAATTTTTTTCCCATGGAATAATTGAAGAAAACATACATGAGATCATCACGAAACATAGTTTTATTGTTCGAAATCAAATACTAGAATTTCAAAAATCAAGAACATGTGAATATCATGTGAAAAGTCTATACTTCTTGAAAACTAGGGTTTTGATAACAAGAACGATACTTTCATGGTTATCAAAAATATAATCCCATTCAAAACATGAGACAATTACAAGAAAAAACAATTTAAGGATTTCCTATCATGTACATACAATTTAGAGTGGAAAATGTACATATACATTAACCCTAGCCTCAATGAACAAGTTTTAGGAAGAACCCCTTACCTTTGATCCTTGGTTTGATGCAAACCATAACATGTTCAATCCGTCTTCTACTTGAAAATCCCTCCAAATCTTGCTTTCTCTCCCACTCTCTAGGGTTTTTTAGGGGTTCTAAACTGATAAAATATGGCTAGGGAAGTGTCCTTAGGTATTTATAGAGTCAGTTTCTAATTGCTATTAAAATTACACTAGCATTCAAATGTGAGGCTGTCCTTCAAACGTGACTTTTAACATGACTGGACATTTGAACAGCTCGAGCTCCCAGTATCTCGATTTCTGTCAGACTTTCTATTAGACACCAAAGTATTATAAACAAGCTCTGTGTGAACGTAACTGGCATTCGAACATTACGTGCTTCCGGTATCTTCTTTTCTATCAGGATTTCTATCAGAAAGCAAAGTACTGGGACTTACTGGCATTTGAACGTGAATCCAATTTTCTGCATCCACTTCCAACACAGTTTTGACCTTCCTAGAAGTCGATTCACGAAATACATTTTTGTGTCTTTTGGGATCTAGTTTCGACTGTCCAAATTTCAGATCAATCTAATGTCAAATTAGAAAGTTATAGATCAAATACTAAGGCAATATCTTTTTATCCTCTACTATGTAACACATATAACTTATTATCTATACATCTGTATATGCACGAGGGATTACAATCTACCCCCCTAAAAGAAAGTTCCGTCCTCGAAACTTACCTCAAGTTGTAAACAAATGCGTGTACTTTGCTTGCATCTTCACCTCTGGTTCCGACGTAGCTTCGTCCACGCCTTGGTGTTTCCATAATACCTTCACCGATAAAATCACCTTATTGCGAAGTACCTTCTCCTTGGTGTCAAGAATCCTCACCGGTTGTTCTTCATAAGTCACTCCATCTTGAATCTCAATTCCTTCCAAATCCACTACATGCAACACATTGGGTTCACACTTCCTTAGCATAGATACGTGGAATACATCGTGGATTCTCGATAACTGAGCTTGAGGTTCAATTGATATGTTGTTTTTCCCATAACTCGGTCCCGTATACATCGGAACTAACTTTCCCTTCTTTCCAAAGTGCATTAACTCCTTCTTTGGTGATACCTTCAAATACCCATAGTTCCCTAAATTAAATTCCAATGGCCTTCTTCTCCTATCAGCATAGCTCTTTTTCCAGCTTTGGGCAGTACGCAGACCTTTTCGAATTAGTTGGACATTCTTAGTGGTTTTCCTTACTATTTCAAGCCCAAATAAACTACTTTCCCCGGCTTTCGCCCAACACATCGGTGATCTATATGGTTTCCTGTACAATGCTTCACAAGGTGTCATCCCAATTCTAGTCTGATTGTAAGCAAATTCCACTAATGGTAGATGCTCACTCCAACTACCTTTGAAATCTAAGGCACTCGCCCTCAACATGTCTTCCACAATTTGAATCACTCTCTTGGATTATCCATCCATTTGAGATTGAAAGGCAGTGCTAAAATGTAAATCCATTACCAAAGATTTTTTTAAAAATCCCAATTCATTGTGCCTTTTGATACAATCAGATAGATAGCCCTAAGGGCACCATATTCTAGGAGCCCAAACTATGTGATTGAATAAATCCTTCTCTATCTGGTGTAGGTCGAGGGCTCCTTGCCAAAATCGGGCTACAAATCTACTGTCACAATCCGAAATAATGGATAGAGACACTCTATGTTGCCTCACTATCTCACAAATATACAAGTGACTCAAAGTCACCAATGTATAAGTTGTCTTTATAGGTAAGAAATGAGCCGACTTAGCCTATCCACAATAGCCCAAATCGCATTATGCCCTTTAGTGCTTCGTGGAAGCCTAACATGAATTCCATTGTAATATGATCCCACTTCCACTCAGGAATTGGTAAAGATTGTAGTAATCCCCCTTGCTTCTGGTGTTCAATCTTTACCTACTGATAAACCGCACACTTGGCTATGAAGTTAGCTATGTCTTGCTTCGTCCCCTTCCACCAGTACTGGCACCTCATATCCCGGTACATCTTAATACTACCCAGATGGATGGTAAGCCAAGAACTATGTTCTCATTCAGGATCTCTTCTCTCAATTGAGTATTATCAGAAATTCGCAACCGTCCTCTAAATCTCACTTCCTCTCCATGCAAGGACCAACTTTCCACAGTCTCTTTTCTCTCCAATCGACCCCGAATTTCCTGTAGTGGTGGGTCCACCCTCTAAAATTCTATAAATCTCTCCCAAAGAATAGTTTTGCCACTAAGTTAAATAAACGTGGTCAGCTCCCCTGTTTGTCCACCAACAGGTCAAACTCCTCCAAGGCTTCTATCATCTTCTATCTACATACTGCTAGGGAATTCACTACACTTTGAGACTTCCTGCTGAGTGCATCTGCTACTGCATTTGCCTTACTCGGATAATAACTCAAGCTAAAATCATAGTCCTCCAAGTACTCAATCCAACGTCTTTATTGAAGATTGAGATCTTTCTACTTCTCTCCATATAGATAGAACCTCCACAATTTAAGAGCGAACACAATAGTCGCAACCTCTAGGTCATGGGTAGGACAATTCTGCTCATGAATCTTTAATTGTCTCAATCCATAAGCCAATACTTTCCCATCCTGCATCAATACGCAACCCAAACCTCGTAGAGAAGCATCAATGTACACATCACAACACTCACCACTACTTGAAATAATGTCGTGGTCAACTTCTTCTTTAGACTAGCGAAAGCTTGCTTGCAATCTTCAGACCATACAAACTTCTCTCCCTTCTTAGTGAGGCGGGTCATTTGATGTGAAACCCGCCAAAACAACGAGATCCAACAACGAAAAGGAACCCAAGATCGTTCTATGATCAGATTTGAATGATAAACCTCGACCCGTTGTTTACGACAAACAAGAACCTTGGTATATATGACCTCAACCCGTTGTTTGATGCGAAACAAGAACCTTGGTATAAGGAAGACGCCACAAACGGTGGTGGAATTCCGTTTGATAAGTCGCTGGTGAACGCCACGGGAAATCCCGATAAGTTCGTATTGTTCTTCAAAGAACAGTAGAGAAAACACTCTCCAAATTTGCTGAATAATTAATCTACCTTTTCATTGATTTAGACGCCTATTTATAGGCTGGCCATTACAAAGAAATTCCTAATCTACTAAGGAAAACAAATCCTAATTTACTAAAGAAACAAATCCTAATCTAGTAAGGAAACAAATCCTAATCTGAGTTTATATTTTGACAATCCAAACCCAAATAGGAATAACTAAAGACTAAAACTCTTACTTGCCTAAAAGAAGAAAAGAAAGACAATCAGCCCTTTACTAGGTTGATCACGCTCCTAAATAGACAAGGAAAGCCTTACTTTCCTAAAAATAATTGGCATGCAAGCCTTACAATCAGACCGAAAAAGAGTAATTTAAAACATGCCCATTTATGCTTAGCCTTAGCTAGATTCTTCTAGAACTTGAATCATGTTGATGACTCTTTGTTGCCCAAGTGTCATGTTCAATGGGCGTCCACAAATTTGCTTGAGTCCATGCCTCTTGAATCAGCCCGTTAAGTACCTCTTTAAACTTCCTTGCTCGTGCTCTCGTAACCGGCCCAATTGGAACTTGAACTAGATCCCTTGAAGTTGTGTTATGATTTGCATCATCATTGGCATCGGTTACCTCGAAAATCCTTCCACAAACTTCTTGTAGTATCTTGCCAAACCCAAGAAACTTCGGATCTCAGTCACATTCTGAGGTCTGTCCCATTTCATCACCGCCTCAATCTTAGTTGGGTCTACAACTACTCCTTGTTCCGACACCATGTGTCCAAGGAACTTCACCTCTTCCATTCAAAACTCACACTTGCTCATCTTCGTATACAACTTATGTTCTCGTAATGTTTGTAGCACCAATCGAATATGTCGTGCATGCTCATCCCGTGTCCTCGAATAGATTAATATGTCATCAATAAAAACAATAACAAATTGATCTAAATAAGGTTAGAACACCCAATTCATTAAGTCCATGAAAGCTGCAGGAGCGCCAGAAGAAAGTATCTGTAGTAGGAAAATAGTGAGGAGAATTTCGCTCATTTGAAAAGCTAAAAACTACTCCTCCAGGTAATTGGAATACAATCCTCTTCCCATAACAATCCATCTCTGTATGGAATGTGGATAATAAATCCATGCCAAAAATCACATCTTATCCTTGCATCTCAAGAGCTATCAAATCCACATTCAACTCTTGCTCCCCAATCCAGAGCACACAACGTTTACACACCTTTGGCATATCTAGCCATTCCCAAGTAGGCAAGTTTACACTCAATAACTCCTCTAGGTTATCGAAATGTAGACCCAATGCCATCACAAATGCAGTACGTATAAAAGAATGGGTAGCACCAGGATCAAATAAAATACATGTCCAAGAGTTGTACAAGAGAACA